>CM065709.1:10901293-10906293 GCA_017654935.2 Phymorhynchus buccinoides | reverse complement strand
TACCATTTTTCTTGAAGCCACTCTTCAGATATCAGTGTTGAAAGATGCTTAACCTCCCTGTCACTAATATGACAGACTGAATCCATGCGTCATGTCATGTGACGTCATCAGTTATTCAAAAACAAAGCAAAACAAAACAGCTGAACATAAATAAAAATCAACAAATGTTGAGCTTGGAGATAAGTCCTCAATGTAAATAATGCCCTTGTGTAAAATGTAAAAAAAATCTTCAAAAATCTTTTTTTTTCTCAGCTACAGGGGGACGACATTACCCCTAGACCCCGACCTTTCATGGGTTTTTTCATTTTGTGTAGTTGCATCCATGATATTGTATTCATAAATTAAATTACTGAACTGAACTGAGCTATATAATTGTACTGTTATTATTATTATTACCCGGCCAGAGGCCGAGGTATTGCGATCGGTTTGTGTGTCTCTGTGTGTGTGTGTGTGTGTGTGTGTGTGTGTGTGTGTGTGTGTCTGTCTGTCTGTCTGTCTGTGTATCGATTATCTTAAAAACTACTGTTTGGATTTTCATTAAAATTGGCAGAGGGGTAGACAGCTTGAAAAGGAAGCTTCCTTTCGTTAATCAACACCGTGCTGACATTGACCTTGAAGTTTGACCTTGAAAACCGAAATTTCCTTCTTTGGGCTATGTGATTTTCCCCCAATTTTATTTCGTGAACTAGTGAACAGAATCGCTTCAAATTTTGTGTGGTGGTGTACCATGGTGCAAGGAAGTTTGTATAAAAGTTCAGCTGTATATCGTGAACTACTGAACAGAATCGCTTCAAATTTTGGGCTATGTATTTTATGCGTTCTGTAAGGGTGGAAAGTGGTGTGTTTATTGGGGGGTGGGGGTGGGGTGGGGTTATTGGGGGGGGGGGGGGGGGGAGAGGACATAACTCTGGCCGGGTTTGTATTGTCACAATGCCTTGCTGCCGCTCGGAGATGCCCTTGTATTATTCATTTCCATACAGGATTAGTTAATCAACCAGTTTTGAGCTTGGAGATAAGTCCTCAATGTAAATAGTGCCCTGATTGAACAAGGACTGTCAATTAAACTATCATTGCAAGAGACACCCCCACTAGCATCTGTTGCTAAGGCATTAACATAATTAAACACCAGTTACTAAGCTAGCAAGACGCCTGAGGTAAATAATCAAATATGCAAATCAAACATGTCTATGTCAAGCATTTAAAACAAATTATGGATTTGATTATTTGAAACAAAATTGTCTCCAAGCATATTACATTATTTTTTTAACAATATATACCTATGCAGCTGTTGCTAGGCAACAACGGTCACTACAGCTCTCAAATCAGTTGCTAACCAGTGCACATCTTATCTACTCAACATGAACTAACCACACACACAAGCATTGGTTAGTATGAAAATGTGTATCAGTGTTTGATTAAGAGCTCTTTCTTTAATTTTGGAGGTACAAAAATGTCCTGTCAGTTACGGGAAGGTTGTCAAGGCAGTTACGATGGAAAAGGCTTTTCAGTTAAGCACGAAGGAACAAACGTCATGCAAATTGCTGACAGTAGTGAAGTTTAACCCTTTAGACACTCAATAGTGATGATCTTTTGAACATTTGTCATCAACTTTCACAGAGTTCAACAGTTCGTTTTATCTAACCGAAAAACGAGGTACTTTTCATGTCCTGTCAGTTACAATTTTTATGTCAGTTATTCTGGAGTCGATTGGTGTAACATCTTAATTTTTGGTGGTTATATGTAGAAACACATATTGTACTTTAAAAGAAACCAATTTTATTATGTATGACATTCAAATGTGTGTAGAGAGCAACCGGTTTCATTAAAAATGGGCTCTGAATGTCCTGTCAGTTACGTTGGAATTGCCCTCTTCCGGTTAAGTGCCCACAATCAACAATTTGATTTTTATGGCACTATTTAAAAATAAAATAAAATAAAATAGTAACATAAAAAAAAGAGGAAAAAAAAAGAGAGAGAGCAAAGGAAAAAAAGAGAAAAACCCTAATCTACAATGACCCAGCCAGCTGGTTCTCCCTGTGGATCCCCAACATTCAGTTACTCACTATTTAGTTAGGCAAGGCAGGATACACTTGTACCAACGCACATTGGCTACAGGGTAATTATGCATCTTAATCTACATCCTGTGCGGCCTTCAACAAAACTGGATATTTTTTGGGGGCAGAGGTTTTGCTATGAATTCTGTTATGTCTGCATCCTCTCCGCTGTTTCCTAATTCAAGATGGCCACCGGTCTGATGACCGCCCCACTTATCTGAGACTAATAAAAACACGAGAGTAATTTGCTATATTAGGAAATAGTGGTGTTACTGTGTCAGTGCGATAAACAGCATTTCTGGGAATCAAGGAACCAGTTGTTGCGAAACATTTTCAAGTGCTTACGGTCTGTGTACATGATAACATTTGTTTTTGTATGCTAGTCTGTCGTTTCCGACAATGACTGCCAGATAGGAGAGCGGGCTGATACTATTCTGGCGGGCTGGGCGATAATTTAGTTTATAGTGGAGGATGCCTTGCCCAGGGTACATCCCCACTCTCTCGGCCAAAGGGATTTGCGGACACGGCTGGTGTTGAGAAAGGTCCCCAAAGGCCATCCCATCCCATTGGCTGCAGCACCAGAGCCGGTGCCAAGGCCCCCTCGTTCGAGAGTCAGTCTTCCACAAGAGACTAAACTGTACCATGATTTTCAAATACTGTAGAAAATCATATACAGTACAGCTCTCATGTTACTGTTGGCCCCTACTACAGGCTAATGTCAACCAATGATAAAAGCCATTATGATAACATTACTTATTAATATCGATTGAAAAAATGTTAGGAGGAGATCGAGTAAGCCCGTGTACACATACATGCGGATGTTCTGCGCGGAAACCCATGCGCAATCTGTAAATATTAAGTAAAGCAAAGAAGGGAATGAATGCACACACGTGTTAGTATTTACCCTCATCCGTATATATCTTTCCTTCTTTCTTTTACTTATTGATTATATCTGTGCGGAAAATCCGGATGTAGGGCTGTGTACTAGGCCTAAGAAATAAAGAAACTTTTTAACTTTGGCTGTTTTTGCCGAACCACTTGTGAGAGTCATTACAGAATTCCATTATATATTGATTATGAAGAGACTTACAAAAAGCTGCATCTGATCCAATAAAGCAGTTAGGTGCCTCTGTTTGTCCTCGATTTATGCGAAAACCCAGCTGCATCTAATCCAATAAAGCAGTTAGGTGCCTCTGTTTGTCCTCGATTTATGCGAAAACCCAGCTGCATCCAGCTGCATCTAATCCAATAAAGCAGTTAGGTGCCTCTGTTTGTCCTCCATTTATGCGAAAACCCAGCTGCATCTGATCCAATAAAGCAGCTAGGTACCTCTGTTTGTCCTCGATTTATGCGAAAACCCAGCTGCATCTGATCCAATAAAGCAGTTAGGTGCCTCTGTTTGTCCTCCATTTATGCGAAAACCCAGCTGCATCTGATCCAATAAAGCAGCTAGGTACCTCTGTTTGTCCTCGATTTATGCGAAAACCCAGCTGCATCTGATCCAATAAAGCAGCTAGGTACCTCTGTTTGTCCTCGATTTATGCGAAAACCCAGCTGCATCTAATCCAATAAAGCAGCTAGGTGCCTCTGTTTGTCCTCCATTCATGCGAAAACCCAGCTGCATCTGATCCAATAAAGCAGTTAGGTGCCTCTGTTTGTCCTCCATTTATGCGAAAACCCAGCTGCATCTAATCCAATAAAGCAGTTAGGTGCCTCTGTTTGTCCTCCATTTATGCGAAAACCCAGCTGCATCCAGCTGCATCTAATCCAATAAAGCAGTTAGGTGCCTCTGTTTGTCCTCGATTTATGCGAAAACCCAGCTGCATCTAATCCAATAAAGCAGTTAGGTACCTCTGTTTGTCCTCGATTTATGCGAAAACCCAGCTGCATCTGATCCAATAAAGCAGTTAGGTGCTTCTGTTTGTCCTCGATTCATGCGAAAACTGTTGGTTGTACAGTACTTACTTTACTTAATTCTCTTCGCTTTGGTCGACCCTTTTTTTGTGTAAACCCCGCCCCCCACCTCCATCATCTCATGTATCCTGGATCCCGACCTAGTAGCATATCACATTTCAGGGCATGAAACGTAGACCTAAACTTCATTTGTTGAAAAGGAAAACATATCTCTGTGTAAAAATTGTGACAGCGCGATTGAGAGAGAGAGAGAGAGAGAGAGAGAGAGAGAGAGAGAGAGAGAGAGAGAGAGAGAGAATTAATTTTATTTATAGAGGGTAATAGAGTAAGCAATAACATGCTTTTGTACATCTAGCCCTCTGGACAAAGTATATATTTAAAACTAGAAAATGGAAAATAAGCACAAACAAATCAATATAAAGCATGAAAAATACAACCCTACATCAATAACAAAATCAAACCTAATAATATTATTATTGACTATACTCATTTTTAACACAGAAGACGAGGTCTTCTGACCAATACACGAACAGGACGTAAATGCATATTGTGTGTGATGCAACCTGTCTGCTCTGAGTAACTAAGATACGATACCAGGCTTCCGTAGCTGAACAGTGTACATTAATCGATTGTGAGCTTAAAAAGGCATAATAAATATAACGCAAAATATCTACCAAAAGGGAAGGAGGGGTAGGGGGGCACGGTCAGTCCAGAATCTTTTGTTTGCAAAAGTTAAGAAATATTGGTGTCTGTACAGATGTTCTTAAAACCTATTATCGCTGTTGCATTGAGTCTGTCCTCACTGTTTCTTTTATGTGTTGGTATGGAAGTTTGAGTGTAAGGAGTAAGCGTGTGCTGAGTGATATGGTGAATGTGTGCAGTAAGGTTGTGGCTGCGAGGCAAAAGAGTTTGCAAGAACTGTATGATGAGCGAGTGGAGCGAAAGGCGAGGCAGATTGTGAATGATGATAGTCATGTTCTAGCTCAGTTGCCTTCACCTATCAGGGCGCAGATTCAGAACCCTCAAGCTCAA
>CM065709.1:10888793-10896293 GCA_017654935.2 Phymorhynchus buccinoides | reverse complement strand
AGCATGAAGCATCTGCGTTCATAATTGATAGGAACCTGTCCGAGCGATCGAAGAAGAAGAAGAACTGGTTAGATGTACATTATTGAATATAGCAAAACCCGTGCTCCGCTCGGGATGTCATGACAGCAATTGTAAGCTCCGCACAGACTTAGGTTTTGTCACTTTGAGAAAAGTAGGGGCGCTAAATGTGTGTGAAAAGTGGGAGAGCATTTATTTTACTTTATAGTATGTTGGACACACACACACACAACACACACACCACACACACATGCGCACGGCGCACTGTAGTAGACAGCACACACTTCATCATTGCTATGCTCGGTTTCCTGTCAATTCATGAGTGCAGATGCGCTATTCTCCGTTATGCACTTTTCAAAACAAATATGGTTAGAGCAAACACAAAACTGTTGAACTATTTGTACAAAAGCCCTACTCACCTCCCTCTTCTCCTTCCCAGCTTCGCTTGGGGTTTCCCCTATCCTGCTTTCCCCCTCCCCGTGTCCCCCCCCCTTCCGCCCACCTCAAGCTTTCCCCCTCCCTGGGCTGTGCCCCACCCCGCTCCTGTTTTTTTTTTAAATGAAGAAAAGTGCCCACTCCCCTCTCCTTTAAAAAAAAATGATGACAAGCCGAACCCCCCAAAAAAACACAAACAACAACCCCCCCCCCCCCCCCAAAAAACCCAAAAAATTGTGGGCGAGGGGCGGACTCAAACTCGCGACGCAGCGTTCTAATATGCTATTAAGGCTTCTTTGAAAATCAATGTAAAAATGTCATTGTAAGATAAAGAAGTGAAAGCAGTCAGTTGGACCAGATAACACAGCTTCAAAATAATGCCAATTGACATGCATGAGAAACATTTTGCCTTCAAAATCAACTTTCAAAAGCAACATTTTAAATCTGACATAGCGGAATAAATAGATGAAGTGTGTATCTTGACCTGCATGTCAAGCAAAAGTCCGACATTTACGCGGTACTCGAGTTTTTTAGCTGTCCCTCCTCGGATTCTTAGCGCAATATATTATAGATGAAATACATGCAAACTGTTTTGTTTGCTTATAGGGACTACATGTGTGTGTGTGTGTGTGTGTGTGTGTGTGTGTGTGTGTGTGTGTGTGTGTGTGTGTGTGTGTGTGTGTGTGTTCGCGCGCGTGCGTGTGCATGCATTCGTGCGTGTGTATCAGTGTGTGTGTGTGTGTGGAGAGAGAGAGAGAGAGAGGAGAGAGAGAGAGAGAGAGAGGAGAGGGAGAGAGAGAAAGATAGAGAGAGATGAGAGAGAGACAGACAGAGAGAGAGAGAGACAGAGAGAGAGAGAGGGAGAGCAATTTAAGTTCCATGTATCAAAGCATGAATCTAACAACTCAGCCAACAACATCATCAGTCTCCCAAATCCTCTGAAGTCGGAGTATTGGCTGCCTGCACGTGACGCGCACAGACACCCGAGATTCGACTTCCTTTAGCTTCATGCTTTTGTTACACACTCATCAGCATCCCCAGCAATAAACCATTTAAATGTTTTATCCAACATTGTTAACGGTGGTATACACAATGATAATTCTGCTTAACGTCCTCCGGTCTGGAACGGTCTCATATGGGACATTAGTAGATATAAAATGGTGGTGGGAAACGATCATGGAGGCAATGCTCGGAGGCAGTGCAACACCAGGAAAGTCCCGAATTGTTGTAACAATGCATATGTGAAAAGGTTATACCCCGTGTGTAAGGTCTTTTTATGTCCCGAAACACAATCAATGATAAGAATATTTGCCCGCTTTTCTGTTAACGGAAATATTAAGGTCAAAACAAATAGTCTCTCTGTGGAAAACTAAAAGGAGGTCAGATTAGGCGGAATTGGAGGTGCTGTGGGATTGGGTAATCGCACACTTAATGTTCTCGATCCCTAGCTGGTGCAGTTGTTACCATAGTGGTTCAAGTGCTTCGGCCTGTCGGAATGAACCCTGGAGTCTTTAAGCCAAGTTAATGACAACAACGCGCAACAACAAACAGCGCCGTTAGGGCAACTTCTCTGTGTGTAGCGGGGAAGGAGTTGTAGGGGAGGGGTGATGGTTGAGTGGTGGTGTGTGTACGTGGGGGGGGGGGGTGGGGAGGATATGAGTGTATATTATGTGTTGAGGAGGGAGTTTTTTAACTATAGGTGTGGTGGTAACGGTGGGGGTAACTGGGGACGGGAATGGGGTTTAAAGAAAAAGAAAAATGGGGTGGGGGGGGGGGGGGCGCATACACATGCATGTGTGTGTGTGCAGGTGTCCGTGATTGCATACGTACATGCGTTTGCGTGCGTGCACATGTCTTTGTGTGTTTTGTGTTTTCCAAAAGAAGACTTTGTCACCATTTTGAGGTGTCGATCAAAGTGTGACTAAATTTTCAATCGACGCATGCAAATGCAAACAACATCAGACAAAGAAACCGTGCACATTACGCGCGCAAACGCATGGCACATTATTTCCCCTTACTTAGTTATGCAACAAAAAACAAAAAAACAACTACACGACAAGTGTAAAGCGACCTGATTTTATTCACAAGAGACAAAAAAAATCTCTTGTGAATTAAATAACGTCACTTTACACTCGTCGTCTAGTTGTTTGTTTGTTGTAATGTTCCAGTGACCTTGCAGTATGTTTCAGGTTGTTGTTTTTTCTTACTGCGTTTACTTACTTGCCGGATAAGCGCATGAGGGAGGTTTCCGGGCGTAATGTGCACATCCCCTACCTGTTCAAACAGATTGGTAGCTGCACTTTTCCGGTCAGCGGACATCCAAAATGTCATCTCAGGGATCTGAATGAACAAGGGCACAAATATGAAGTGACCAGCGAAGGTCGTCCAACTTCGATGCTGACCATAATGGTCAACCCGCTGTCCAGCATTGCTGGGAGGCTGGAGTGCGTGGGTACGGTGGGCGGTGGTAGCAGTGATGGTATCAGCGAGGCCGTTCCCGTCACACACAGGACAGGGACTGTTCAAGAAATAAAGAGGAGCTGCCAAATAGACGTGTATTGTAAGTAAGTGTGTGTGTGTGTGTGTGTTAGTGCAAATGGGTGTTAGTGCAGTATCTGTAGGAGTATGCCATAGGGATAAGTGGAAACGGGTCACGGTGATAGCAGTGTGTGGTGTGCGGTAGTGTTGTGTGCGTGTTTGTCGTGTGCGAGTGCGTTGTGATGGACATTCAAATATCTCTAGTTGCAGTATACTTCAGTGGGGGTAAGTGGGAAGGGGTTTGGTGAGTGTGTGTGTGTGTGTGCGCGTGTGCGTGCTGTGTGTGTGTGCATGCATGTGCGTATGCGTTTATGTGCGTGTGTGTGTGCGGTGTGTATGTTCATGTGCGCATAGCTATCCTCTTTCCTCCACCCCCCCCACTCTACCTCGAGGTGTAAGTGGAAGGGGTTGTGAGGATGTGTGTGTGTGTGTCAGTGTGCTTGCGTGAGTGTGTGTGATGTGTGTGTGTGTGTGCGGGTGAGTGTGCGTGCGTGCGTGTGTCATGTCACATGGTGCATGTTATCCTCTTGCTCCACCCCCCCCACCTCTACGCACTTTCTCTTTTCTGCTTCTTCTACTCCTTCAGTCTTCCTTCTGATTCTTCTTCTTCCTGTTTCTTCTCGGCCTACATTTATTTCTTTCAGTTCTTCTTCTCCCAATCATCATCATCAGAATGATCGTCATGTTTCTTCTACTCGGCCTCCTTCTCCTCTTTCTTCTTGTTCTTCTCCTCCTCCTCCTCTTTCTGCTCCACTTCTCTTCCTTTTCATTTTTTTCCTTCTCTTCATCCATGGAGACTGCATATTGAATATAGAATCCGTGCTTCATCCCGTTCTTTCCTTATTGGAGGCTGCCTCTCACGTGACTTTTGCCTGTGAATGGTCACGTGATTTGGGCCAGTTCCATGATCTATGGAGGAGCACGTGACCTGCTGGGCTGATCAATGTTGTCTTCCCTTTGTCATTGAATTTCTGACCTTTTTGGCTGCAGCGTGCTCTGGTGCCAGATGGTTCATGAGAACCCATGACTATGTCATCAGCCTAAAGACTTGGTGACCCTGACATGCTAGCCATAAAGAGTTATTGCTGGCACTGCATCCCGATCTAAGTCTCTCTCGACTGTAGTCTCTCTCTATCTCGATCCTCTCTCCTAGCTCTCTCTTCTCTCGCTTTCTCTCTCTCTCTCTCTCACTTTGTCTCTGCAAAAATTAGAAAATGCTCCCAAATTTTGTTTCCACATAAGACTCTTTTTGTCCTCTAAGGCTTCGCCCTGTCTTTTCCATGCCTCTCTCCCCTGCTCTTTTGTCTTCTGTCTGTCTGTCTATCTCTGTCTGAATTGTCTGATTGTCCTGTCTCTCTCTCTCTCTCTCTCTCTCTCCTCTTGCAATATACACTATCTCTCTTCTCTACACAGTCTCTCTCTCTCCCACGGCACTCTCTCTCTCTCGGCCACGCAACAATGTCACTCACACCTGTCTCTCTCTCAGCTCAAGAAGAAAAACATCCCCTGTACCCAGGTTGGAACTCGGGCTTACTTGACACGAAGCAAACGCTATACCACTGTGCCACTCTACACTCACTCTCAGTCATTGTGGTTCTCAGCGTTTTCCACGCTTTCTTTTTTGTATTGCAGTTAAAAAAAAAATTGAGCTGGTTCTCTTTCTTGTGAGTACAAACTCCTCAGCATGTTTCTTACAATATACTCATCCATCAGGCATGCCCCTTTAACGGTGTGCCATTTGAGACCATGTACAGGTTTTTCCCACCGCTAAAAGGCGAGGATGAAAAATGTTTTGTGATGCGTGCAGTCCTTTTATTTTTTGCTGCCATTTTTAATGATGAATGCAGTTTTTATTTTTTTAACGATGCTATTGCTGTTGTTTTGCAAAAGTTTAGCGCGTGCACTTCTGTGATTTTGCATAGGTTTAGTAATGGTGGTTGTACACTCTTTTTCTTTGTGTACCAAAATGAGGATGAAGCACTGTCAAGTGTTTTGTGATCATAGAGAGAGACGATTGGTTTTTACTATTAGACAACAGAAATTTGTTTTTCTTCACAATACTCTTTGCAGAAGCGTAATACACAAATTTAATGTAAAATCGTTTGGCTTTCAAAATTATACAAATCTTTTGCATGCTATTCTGAAAGCAGAGAGAGAGACAGAAAGCAGCAGAAAGAAAGAAACAGATAAAAAGAGATAGTATGTGAGAGAGAAGGACAAGAAAGTGTGAGATAAAGCAGAGAGAGAGTGAGTTGAGAGAGAGGAGAGAGAGAGAGAGAGAGCGAGCAGAGAGAGAGAGAATAATGAGGTGTAGCAGACGACACCAACTCCAGTGGAGAAAGTGTGGTGGAAGCAATAGGCTACTGCTAAGCATGCCACGCACACACTAGGCCTACGTAAGAGAGAGAGAGAGATGAGAGTAGAGAGAGAGAGAGAGAGTGAGAGAGAGGGAGAGATGTGTCTGTAGAGAGACATACAGAGATCAGAGAAGCAGGACAGAGAGCGCAGAAGGGCAGGAAAAGACAGGCGAAAGACAGAGACAAAAAGAGATAGTATGTGGAAACAAAATTGTAAGCCGTGCAAGGCAGAGAAAAAGAAGTAAAAGAGAAAATAGAGCGAGAGGAGAGACGAGAGAGAGAGAGAGAGAGAGAGAGAGAGACGCAGTCACAGTGTGACTCTGTCACAGTGTAGCATCTGTGGTGTAACAGTTTGTTAGGTTGATGCATATTCATGAGGTTGTCAATGATCCACCAGCGCGTCGCACCCACGCGAGCTACATTACATGTAGAGTCGCACGCTCAATTAAAAAGGGCAGGCAACTTCAATGACAAAGGGAAGACAAGTCTGATGCGCCCAGCAGGTCACGTGCTGTTCTACAGTGCGTGTCCATGGAACTGGCCGAAATCACGTGACCATTCACAGGCAAAAGTCTTATGTGATACCCTACCCAACGCTAAAGTGGAGGCGATCTCTTGACCGCCTCCAATAAACCATCGTGAATCTCTCTCTCTCTGTTTCCTCCCTGTGTACTTTGTCTCTCTCTTTTTGTTTCTCTCTCGTCTCTCTCTCTCTTTTTCTCTTTTTTTTTCTCCTCTCTCTCTCGTCTCTCTCTCCTCTCTCTCTCCTCTCTTCATATGGATTCCTGTCAATGATGACAATCAGATACTCGAGCTGCTATGTGAAATCGAATTCGATTCTCGTTTTTGGTCCCTTCCCCCATCATTGCCATTGTTTAATGGGGGGAGGCAGAGGCAGAGGCAGAGGAAAGAAAACCGATTAAAATATTTGGCTTTGACTTGCGACTCTCCCGACTCTCTGTCTGTCCCTCTCTGTTTCTGTCTCTGTCTCTCTGTCTCTCTCTCTCTCTCTCGTCTCTCCCTCTCTCTCTGTCTCTGGTCTGCGTCTGTCTCTCTATCTGCTGTCTCCGTCGTCTGCGTCTCTCTCGTCTCTGTCTCGTGCTGCGTCTCTCCGCTCTCTTTCTGTGCTTGTTTCGTGGGTGCATAAAAAGTATGGACAATCTGTATTTTTAAACCGTGTTATGTTGTGTGCGAGTGTGGTGTGTGTCACAGTGTGTGTGTGTGTGTTTGTGTGTGTTGGGTGTGTGTGTGTGTGAGTGTTAGAGGTGGGGGGAAAAAAACGGTTTGAACCGAAAAATCTGTGCGTAAACATTCGTGGATTCGAACAAACCGGTTCAAGTTGCTGTGAACCGGTTTTTAACTGCAAACTGAAAGTAAGTTTTTCTTAGAATAACGAAAAACAACACCGATTCTCAGTGCGGATGGGGTGTTTGTAAACCAAGAGTAGCTGATTCTACTTTGTGGTGGTGTGTGGCTTTGACTTTAACTGAGTGTTGAGTTGAGTGTGTGTGTCATAAGTCATAAGTTTAGTGTGTGTGTGTGTGTGTGTGTGTGTGTGGTATGCGCGTGCGTGCGTGAGCGTGTGAGGTGAATATTCTGACAAATAAATGTGTGTTTGTATATGTGAAACTAGTGATGCGAGTACTGGTTGGAAAAACCGGTTTGATCAAACCGGTTAGAAGAGGGGAAAAACGGTTTAAGCCGATTCAGATTTTTAACGGTTATCAACTCGTGTGTGTGTGTGTGCGCGAACATGCTCTTTCTACTATTTTCTTCATCTTGTTTGGTAATGTACGTCACACAATGGTTACGTTTAAAACCATAAATGTTATACTATAGTATTAGCGTGCCTTTAAAAAAAAATCTTTTTGTGGTATTGTTTTATGTTAACGGCAAGTATGTAAAACGGCCGCCATATGCCAATAGTGTACCGTTGTAAAAAAAAGGTTCATTTCTCTCTCTCTTTCTAACTTGAATGTGAAACTTATGTGTGAGCTAGAGGAATTCTTTTCCCTTCTTTTTTTCTCCCATTTTATAAGCAGTGAACTGTTTCATACGATTTAATGGAGTGTGGTATTATGGCGCGTGCAAATATGTGTCGTGCAAATCTGTAGTCGCTACTATGAGAGTCTGTATTTGCGACAACCACCAA
>CM065709.1:10776514-10888293 GCA_017654935.2 Phymorhynchus buccinoides | reverse complement strand
TAAGACCCCTCCCTTATAAGACCTCATTTTGGATGTTTTTGAAGGTCTTTTAAGGGAGGTTCCACTGTAATTCAATTTTGGCATACAAGTTCTACAAGATTTACCTGTGGACTGACTTGTGATTAGTTTAATGTGTTTCACTTCATCTTCACTACTTCTCGGGTAGTGTTGATCATCGATCTTCTATCTCGTGGGATAAAAATCATGGTCTCAGTCTCTCAAGAGAGAATATAAAAGCAAATTTATCCCACACCAAAGTCCAAATACAGTTGAATCCTGATAACTCCAAAACGGGTAACTCAAATACATTGGATAACTCACAATAATGTTTGGGTACCAGTTGTTTGATAATCTAAATAGATGTTGAAAAGTGTTTTTAACTCAAAGTTCAAAATATTGGCTATCTCAAAATAAAATGTCAGTCCCTTCAATTTTGAATTAATCGATTATTACTGTAAGTAGTCTAACTAACATTGTCTCACCTTAAGCTCTGAGAGAAATCCTGCTTCTTGCCTGGCCTCTGATCCCCATATGACACAGAACCAGCTTGAATTGCAGTAGTGTCCTCAGTCCATGTCACAGTTTTCACTGGCTGAGATGGAGAAGTAGCTTCAGCAGCACGACACATAGCGATGCAGGTCTCCAGATTCAGATCAGCTTCTTTCAACAGTCGCTTTCTGGTAGAGCTGTCTTTGATGCCTAGAACAATTCTGTCTCTCAAAAGACTGTCTTTCAAACAATCGCAGAAATTACAGGTTGAAGCAAGAGAGCGCATAGCAGCAGTGTAGTCGTCTATGCTCTCATCAGCCTTTTGATGTCTTGTGTTGAACACATATCTTTCATATGTTTCATTGGTCTTTCCATAGAAATGATTGTCAAATTCGGTGATGATATCACCAACAGAGTGATCTGCTGGAAGCTGCATTCTCAATCTGCTGTACACTGGCCTAATACATGGAGAAACAAGGCTTTTTTGGTCGTTTCTTTTTCATCGTCAAGTCTTACACTGATGCAGTAATTGACCCACCTTTGCTTATATCATTTCCATTCATCTCTGCCTTTCTTCACATTTAAAGGTGGTGGTAGATGAACAAGGTTTACTTGTACATTGTGGCGAAATTAATAATGTGTTATTTTATACAACTACAAGGTCTAGTAAATGTTAGTTGTTGCTCAAAACCTACCGGCGAATAGTTATATATCTTCTGATAAATGTCAAACGAGAGGATCTAACTTGAAAATGAAAGTTTCCACTAAACTGCTAGGTGCCAGAATGGTCAGCTCCTTGACCGTGGGCCCATAGTGGCCTTACTAAGAGAAGAAGAAGAACTGTTGTCAGTCAAAAGAAAATACCTATGGATCCGTGTAGGGCGTCAGCCACTGTGCGGTTCGTCAATTGACATTGAATATACAGTTAGTAAGCGGCCAGAATAGGGATGGGGTTTGACGCAGGGTTGGAGTAGAGTTAGAACAAGAACAAAAAAGCCTAATATAACTCGCACAGTTTGTTGTGTGCATTTGGGAAGCATCGTCTTTCGCTAACTGCATCAAAACTGTAAGTCGCCATCTTGATTGTTTACAACTTACAAAGGCCTAGCTTTCGCTTTAGTTCTTACATTTGGAGTGCCTTCTTTGTTTGTTTTCACTTAGCTTAGTTTTTGTTTTTTTAATTTACAACTCCAACTCTAACCCAATCTCCAACCCATGCGAGCGAAAATGGTGTTTTACGTCCTCTTGATCTGAATCAGACACATATGGGACATTTGTAAATACAAATATGGTGGGAACAATACTGGAGGCAATGCCCGGAGGCAGTACGAAACCAGTAAAGTCACGATTTTTTAATTATTAATACAGATAGCTGTAGCGGTGACCACGCCTCGGATAAACCTCATCGGCTATGGCACCGCCACAAGTAAAAGTAGTAATTGAATAAAAAATCTCCGACCCATCTCCCGCAATGGGCTATTTATACGTGAATTGTGTTGTGGCTGACGCCCTACACGGATCCATACGTGAAAACACTAGTCTAGAATGAAGTGAGAACAAATAGTTCTGTGGCATAGTAGGCCTTAACTTAACGTAGAAACACCAGAACCAGAACTTTAACAAACGCAGCAGCTTGCGGTTCCTTCATGCCTACCACGGACACAACATTAGCGTCCATGGGTACACTACAACTACATTGAGTATGGAAGATACAGTCCAAATTATTGAATCCTGTACTAGGGAGAAAGATTTAGGTGTAACTTTTGATTCTGTTTTGTCATTTGATACTCATATCAACACTGTTATAAATAAAACTAACGAAATGATTGGACTTATCAAAAGAACATTTTGTTATCTTGACAGATCCATGTTTTTAAAAACTGTATAAGGCCCTTGTTAGGCCCCACCTTGAATATGCAAATATTATATGGCATCCATATTTTAAAAGACAGTCTGTCAGTGTTACTCTGTAGCTATTAAAAAGGTCCAAAGAAGAGCAGCCAGATTATTGAGAGAATGCAGATATTAATTACCTTGAAATATCTTAATTTACATTCCTTAAAAGGTAGAAGATGGAGAGGAGACGTGATTGAGACTTACAAGATATTTAATGGCCTTGCTAAACTGGCAGCCGGAGTATAAAAGGAGAGTAGGAGCAACGCGCGCAGTATTAAAATTTCAATTAAACAATTTTATACATATATAGTTATTTACCAAGTGATCAAATACACTACCAACTATATTTTATAAATTTTACTAGGATTTTCCCCACAGATAAACTGAACTTGCGCTTTTAGAATCCTCTCCCCATATGTTTCTATATTTTGTCTTTGTCTATGTATATGTCTTTTTTAGTTTTGTATCGTCTTTTATATCATTTTACAATTAACAAATGTCCCATATGTGCCTTCCCAGGTCGAGAGGACGTAAAACTTAAATTCATCATCGCGCGCAGTATTCGTATCGCTGCAGCCACAGAAGCGGGTTTTCCCCTCTTTTCCATAATTTTATTATATTGTGTGAGACAACAGGCTTCGCTCAGCGAGTCAGATGTGTCGGAATATCGTTACCCAATCCTATGGATCGGTTGATAGGGCTTTAACATTGATGTTACTAATATCTTAGGTATTAGGTACTTTATTGTCACAGAGGCGTCTCTGTGAAATTCGGGTTGCTTCCACCTGGAGAGCGCGTCGCAGCCAGAGGCACGCCACCCAATTTTTTTTGGGGGGGCATGCAATTTATGTGTGACTGATGAGGAAGGAAAAGGGGGAGGGTAAGTTTTGACCAAATGACAACTTTTTCGTTGCCACTGGGTTTAACGTGTGCTATATTAAGTGCATGAGCACACGGGACCTCGGTTTATCGTATAATCCGAAAGACTCCACGTTCAGACCGTAAGGCCTAGTGCAAAGTGAGAGAAAAAAAATCCCCTGTACCCAGGTTCAAACTCGGGTTTACTTGACATGAAGCGAACGCTCTACCACTGTGCCACTCTACACCACTTCAAACAGATTATAACAGAACAAGGAATTCAGAAATGAAGATCCTGATGGGTCATACTCATACCAATACTAATATGAGAAAAAATGCACTGACTAACAGAATTGCACAGATTTGGAATATTCTTCTTACTCAACATAAATGTGCACTAATAATAAATATATTTAAAAATCTTCTGCTGGACAGCAATCAAAAATGTAAACAAATGTTTTTTAATATATAATGATTAATGAACATATCAAAATTATATAAGGCGCATGCGCAACTACAACAAATGTACAAAAAGAACGAAGGGGACACTTGATAGGCCGCGAGGCCTAGGCTTATGAGCCAGTCCAGCACTACTACTACTACTACTACTACATTAGCGTCCATGGGCGATGCCTACCGGAAGTTCGTTAGTACGACATGCGCATTAAAATGGTCTAAAAACCACAAACGTTTAAAAACAAAGAACAAATAAAACAAAAGAAAAACAAAAAAGCATGCGCGTGCATGCACGCACACACGCGCGCGCGCACACACGCACGCATGCACGCACACGCGCGCGCACGCACACATACACGTGACGCATGCACATGCACATGCACAAAAGTACATGCTCACACACACACTGACACTAACTCTCAGTCTCTCTCTCTCTCTCTCTCTCTCTCTCTCTCTCTCTCTCTCTCTCTCTCTCTCTCTCTCTCTCTCTCTCTCTCTCTCTCTCTCTCTCTCTCTCTCTCTCTCTCTGTATGTGTGTGTGTGTGTGTGTGTGTGAGAGAGAGAGAGAGAGAGAGAGAGAGAGAGAGAGAGAGAGAGAGAGAGAGAGCGAGAGAGAGAGAGAGAGAGAGAGAGAGAGAGAGAGAGAGAGAGAGAGAGAGAGAGAGAGAGAGAGAGAGAGAGAGAGAGAGAGAGAGAGAGAGAGAGAGAGAGAGAGAGACTGTGAGATGTAAAAGTTTACTGAGTTAATTGTCATAGTCGTTCCTGAGACAAGCAATAATTACAAAAAGATCTCAAGAAAGTGAAAAGAGCTGAAATATACTAGACCACAAAAGGAACTTACTCAAGGCGCATATGGTACGTTCTGGCTTTCACCCAAGAAGAATACTGACGCCATGGTAGTGCAAGAAGTGGAACCATCTTCCAGAAAGTGTGGCAACTGCTCCAACAATAATCGAGTTGCTAACCTCTGGAATTTACTCACACCTAACCTAAAAAGAGCACCAACACTAAATACCTTCAAAAATCACCTTGACAAAGATGAAAATTTTAGTCAACTATTTTTTAAACATGATGATTGAATTACAATCATAATTTTAAAAGGCATGCTTATGCAAACAAAACAGTGTCAATGAAGGGACGTTTATAAGCCGTGAGGCTTAGGCTTGAGCCAGTCCCACACTATACTATACTATACTATACTATACTATACTATACTATACTATACTATACTATACTATACTATACTATACTATACTATACTATACTATACTATACTATACTATACTATACTATACTATACTAACATTCATATCTCAGTTTTGAAGCCAGATTGCTGCGTCACCTCAACATCAGTGACTGACGCCTCAGCTCCTGAGCTGAAAGACTGTATATAAATACTAGCGAGTTAATTCGAGCCATGGGTAAAGAGGTGGTCAATCAAAAGGCAGGGGCTGTGCTGGTTGGGGCTTGCCCTTGGTGACCGCGGCTACGGTAGCCGGATTGGCCTTGCCGGATACGGCAAAATAAAGGCCTAGGCCTATGGTTCTGGTTCTGGTTCTCACGGTATTATTACGTCGAAGGAGACTGAAGGCTAGTGTACTCGACGTACGGAACTGGGAGAGCGCACTGAGAATTGAATATAAAAATTAAAGTTATGGTAAAGGTAAAGATGTGCCACCCCCCTACATTTCTCGGTTAATTGTATTTTTCCGTGATTGCCTTTCTTACCATACAAAAAGCTGTATATTAGGAACATTTTTTAGCTAATAACTTTTTTGGAATACTAACCCTAGCCCTAAACCTAGAATACTAACCCTAACCTGGAATACTAACCCTAACCTGGAATACTAACCCTAACCTGGAATACTAACCCTAACCCTACCCCCCACCCTAGAAGACGGAAAAACGCAACGAACCACAACTGTGACAAATCGCAGTGTACTGCAGTACATAGTGGGGGGGGGGGGTAGGGTTAGGTTTAGGGCTAGGGTTAGGGTTAGGGTTAGTATTCCCAAAAGGTAATTAGCTGAAAATGTTCCTAAAATACAGCTGTATGTATGGTAAGAAAGGCAAACACGGAGAAATACAATTAACCGATAAATGCAGGGGGGGTGGCACATCTTGACCTTTAAAGTTTTACTGTCTCAGTCGTGGTGTTGACAGCTTTTTAAGAGTTGACCGGCCATAGGCCTTTTCATAGTATCCAGACTGGACCAATCCGGCTAGCGTAGCACTCACCAGGGACGAACCCAGCCCGACCGGCACAGCTTCTGCCCTTCATTTACCACTACTTTGACCTATGGCTCCTAATTCCCTATATTTTACTAATCTGAGTTGGAGCAGGCCCCGATGCCGCGGCTGACGCTGATCATGGTGCTGCGCTATATGGTTCACTCCCCCTGCTCCCCCTCCTTCCCCCCTCTCCACCCCATCTTCTTTTTACCTCCACGTACCCCCTTTCAAGAGCTGCATGTATGACAAGAAATGCTTCATCATCAAGTAAGTTCTAAACGCCTCATCTACAAGGCTGTCAAGAAAACTTCAGCAATTTTGTTCCTTTATTTTTTTCTGTACTTTCCTTCTTTCCATATCTAGTATCTACTTCTTTTCGTTTTACCTTGGTCACACCCCAAAGTGCGTAGGCCTACATATACTTATATAAATAGAAGCTGGCCACTAAAGAAGAAAAAGAAGAAGAAGAAGAAGAAGAAGAAGAAGAAGAAGAAGAAGAAGAAGCGTCACCATACATGCAATTGTTAGCAACTAAGTCACAGTCGGAGATGACTATAGAGGTCACCCTCAACAGCTCCTTGTCCCCCAGTGCCGAACTCAATATCGCCAGAGCGCATTTCCCCCCAGAAGGAGTGGAATGAACTACCAACAGCAGCAGTGGAAGCAAAAAACCCAGAGTGTTTCACAGCCAGGGTCTGGGAGCATCTGCTTGGACACCCGCCCGCTGCCACCTCCATCTCCGTTGGTCCCATTCTGGGGTCAACGGACTAACCATCTGACAACCAGCTTCTCTCTCTCTCTCTCTCTCTCTCTCTCTCTCTCTGATTGTATTTTAATTTTACTTTATTTCTAAATAGTTGTCTTTTTTGGGCATTATTATTTATTTATTTCATTAAGAATAGAGTGATTTTCTTTATTTGCCTACAAAAATGATCTATATTATTTGACAGTATCCCCTTGCCATAAAGGCTTATGTATGCTAATGGCAATAAAAACCTATTTGATTTGACTCTCTCTCTCTCTCTCTCTCTCTCTCTCTCTCTCTCTCTCTCTCTCTCTCTCTCTCTCTCTCTCTCTCTCCAACTACTCCCTCTCCGAACGTATTAAATCAGCATTTTGTATCAATTGCGGAATGTCTTATCCAAAATGATACTTGGAAACAAAATGATCTGAAGACGTTGAAAGACTTCTGTTTATCCAAGAATATCCAGTCTACAGTCTCCATTCCGTTACTAACAATATATGAAGTATATGCTGCTCTCACGCACATAAAACAATCTACAAGTAAGGATGCAAATGGATTGGATGGGATAATCCTTAAACTTGCTGCTCCTGTCATCACTGACAGTCTAACCTATATATATAATATATGTATTAGTAAAAATTACTTTCCAGCTCAACTTAAAAACGCTAAGATTATCCCACTTCACAAGTCTGGTGATGAGAACGAACCTTCTAATTATAGACCTATATCCATACTGTCAGTTTTGTCAAAACCCTTAGAAAAACACATCCAAAAACACCTATCTCATCACTTAGAAAAGTACGATCTCCTACATCCAAGCCAATCAGGATTTAGGAAACAACACTCATGCCACACAGCTCTAGTTAACATGGTTGATACATGGCTAGGAAATATTAATAACAATCAGTATACTGGAATTGTCTTTGCTGATTTTGCAAAAGCATTTGATGTAATCAATCACTCACTACTTATGAAGAAACTACGTGTTTACAATATAGGTGATCAAGTGTGCCAACTGCTTGAGTCATTTTTATCAAACAGACAACAACAAGTATGCACTGGTCTTCATCAGTCTTCTTCTCTCCCAAACAACTATGGTGTTCCACAAGGTTCAGTTTTGGGCCCACTGTTGTTTTTATTATATATCAATGATTTACCTTTGCTTGTTAAAGACAATTGCAATCTCTTTGCGGACGATAGTTCAGTCGAATCCGCTCATCCTTCATTACACGTTTTGTCATCTAATATTCAAGAAAATGTAAATCAACTGGCCAGATGGGCTGAACTAAATCACATGTGTCTGAACCCAAACAAAACTAAGTATATGTGTTTGACAACCAGACAGAAACGCCAAAATCTTTCATCTACTTCGTTCCCAATTCACATCTCGGGACAAACAATCGAGGAATCCAGTTCACACAAGGCTCTAGGTATAACGATTGATAACAAATTATCTTGGTCAGAACACATAGACATATTAAGTAAGAAGGTATCGCAAAGAATATTTCAACTATCAAAAATAAAACATTTCCTCAATCTCAATGCCAGGAAGCAGTTCTATTATGCACATATAAATTCACTTATCAGCTATTCCTCTACTTTGTGGGATTCAGCAAGTGCAAATGTTCTAAAACCTCTCGTTAGACTGCATAAACGAGCTGTTAAATTGGTGCTGCTCAAATCAACTTCTCTTACGAACAATGATTACAAAACAATAGGTATATTACCTTTTAAATTACAGTTGGAGCATAACAAAGCAAGGATGATGCACAAAATCATGACCGGAAATGCTCCTCAATCTTTAATTGACCGCTTCTCGATAAACAGTTACAGGCAGTCAAACAAACTACTAATTCCAACCCCAAGATTAGACTTATTTAAAACCAGTTTAATATACAGTGGTGGATCTTACTGGAATAATTTGCCAGCCACCTTAAAAGCGACCAAACGCCCAGCATCCTTCAACAAACTAATGAAGAACTACCTAATGAACAAACTCCACTGACAATGAACAATGAAAACTCTCTCTCTCTCTCTCTCTCTCTCTCTCTCTCTCTCTCTCTCTCTCAAAATTTCATCAGGTACATAACATTAGCAAACCATGACTTATTGTATGTTTTACCCAACAGTTTAAAAAAAAAAAAGCAAAAAAAAAAAAAGCATTAAGTCATTGCTGCCGACTCCGATGGACTAACATAAATAAATATTGAACGTATTGAACTGTTATTTATCATGATGCCTACATGTGTTTACTTGTTAACTCATGAATATTTTGCGCATCTAACATTACCTTGTTTTGATCTGTCATGTATAAAGGTATGCATGTTAAAATTGGCTATGTTAAACACAATTAAGTTTGATTTAATAATGTGTATGTTTTATTCTATTTTTTGCATTTTACAGACAAGTGTGTAGTGTTGGCTTAGGCTTGATTTTCTCATGATATATATAAAAATATTAGTGTCGTTTTTTATATTTGTTAAAAATTAAGATGATATGTAGGATTTATTTTGCTGTTGACATGTGCACATGCTTACTTTTAAATTTGTTTTGTTAGTTGAGTGTATATTTGAAACTTGAGTGCATAAGGTAGGATTAGGTTTGATTTTATCGAGTGTGCATGCTAATTTACAAATTTGTGCATGCTAAAAATAAATAAATAATTACTTATATAAAGTAAGATTAAGTTTGATGATGTTATGGATATGTATTTACTATACTTTTTATAACGTGTGTGTGTGTGCTTACTTTTAAGTTTATTTTTTAGTTGAATATGCGAAGTAGGCCTACAAGTAACTAGGCTCGACTTTGTCATGTATCGGTGTTTATCGGCTGTGTTTATAATGTTATGATTGTTAAAGATGAGTGTGTTAGATATGCTTCTCTCTCTCTCACTCAGTCTATCTATCTCTGTCTCTGTCTGTCTGTCTGTCTGTCTGTCGCTCTCTCTCTCTCTCTCTCTCTCTCTCTCTCTCTCTCTCTCTCTCTCTCTCTCTCTCTCTCTCTCTCTCTCTCTCTCTCTCTCTCTGTGCGCATGCATGCGCGCGCGTGTATGTGTGTGTGCGCGCGCGCGCGAGTGTGTGCTTAGTGTCATAAAATAATTATTTAGAATACACTTTTTTTTCTTCTTTTTTTTCTTTTTTCTTTAGGCTTATTTTGTTTTATTTTGTTTAGTGTGATTTAGCCAGAATGTTTATATTTATGTAACGAAAAGTGTCTCTTTGATATATTGTATTGGGGATCCTGTATAATGAGAGAGAGAGGGAAAGAGAGAGAGAGAGAGGGGGGGGGGGAGAGAGAGGGGGGAGGGGGGGGGGGGAGAGGAGAGAGAGAGAGGAAGAGAGAGGGAGAAAGGGAGAAAGGGGGAGGGAGAGAGAGAGAGAGGGGGGGGGGGAGAGAGAGGAGAGAGAGAGAGAGAGAGAGAGGGGGGAGAGAGGGAGAGAGAGAGAGAGAGAGAGAGAGAGAGAGAGAGAGAGAGAGAGAGAGAGAGAGAGAGAGAGAGAGAGAGAGAGAGAGAGAGAGAGAGAGTATGGGCCGTGTGTACGCACGTATTAATTGGTGCATTCCTTCTGGTTACTTGTTTACATTTGTATTAGTTTTTGTGAGTGTGGTGTGTAATGAGAGAGTGACAGTGCTTGGTGAACGAGGGTGGATGTCTTTGTGAGTGAAAATCATGTTATTTCGTTACTTTATTTCTTTGTATTCAAATGTTGGTGGTATGACTTTCTTGCTGATTTTAATTAATGTTTTCCATCTTTCATTGTTGCTTTTGTAACGTGCAACGAGCATACTACTATATGGAGTTTTAGCACTATATGAATTATTATTATTTTTGATTATTATTATTATTATTATTATTATTATTATTATTATTGCTACTATTATTATTATAGGATTGGGTTTCATCTTGTTATGCATAAGTGTTTACTCCAAAATGCGTGCATGTTAAAGATGAGTATGTAGAATAGGATTTGGTTTTATTCTGTCATGTGTATGTGCTTACATTTAAGCTTGATGTATTTTTAAGATTAGTATGTAAAATGGGCTTAGGCTTGATTTTATTATGTGTATCGGCTTTAAATTTAAAATGTGTACATCATGTTACGAGTATGTAAAATAAGGATTAGTTTTAATTTTGTGATGAGTTAAGTTTTACTTATGTGCGTGTTAAAGATGAGGACTAGAAAGTAGCTTCAGGCTTGATTTCGTTATGAGCAGTATTTACTTTTTAATATGTGTATTCGCTTGCAAATAATATGACTAGGTTTGCTTTTGTTATGAGTGTGTGTTTACTTTTTAATATGTTCATGCTAAAAATGAATAATGGAATGTAGGAATAGGTTTCATGTTGCCATGGGTACATGTATTTACATTTTTAAATTGTGCATGCTAAGATGAGTAGGTAAAGTAATACTATGTTTGACTTATTATATGCATGGGTTTCTTCAAATAAGTACATTTTAATGATGAAGTATGATTGAGGTATTTTTTATGTTTGTGCACTTCCCTATTTTGAATGTTTAAAGATGAGTGTGAAAAGTAGGATTGGGTTTTATTTTCCCGTGCGTATGCGCTTACTTCACACAATTTGAATGTTAATAATTAGTATAGTTAATAATAATAGGTTTGATTTTGTTATTGATGTGTTACAATATAGGGATGTGTTTTTTTTTGCATGCTTTTATTACTTTGTATGTGTTTATTTTCGTTTTTCATTTTCTACTTTTAAATATGTATTTTGTCCAGAGGGCTGGATGTAAAAAAGCATGTTATTGCTTACTCTATTACCCTCTATAAATAAAAGTCAATCAATCAATCAATCAATCTCTCTCTCTCTCTCTCTCTCTCTCAATATTTTATTCTATGGCCTACTTGAGGCCCTTTCTTCCGACAAGTGTGGTTGAGCCTCCCCGGTTCCGTGGCAAAATAATCAACGTGCTGATTGTGGCCACGCACAGCAAAGAAAGAAAGAAAGAAAGATGACAGACTTAGTTTGCCATGTTCGTAGTTGCATTTGTGGTTATTTGTGACCATTTCAGTGCGAATGTTGTGTGAACGAACTTCCGGTAGACGAAACCATAACACACTTGCTTAGTGTGTGCAACATCTTTGGTCTGCTAAATAATCGATCTAATATAATTATATATGCCGTGACATTATTTGGCGAAGTGGTAATCCACGACTTGTGAAAAGAGAATTAATCCTGATTAGACTTACCAATGTTACTTTAGACAACTACTACTAGTACTACTACAAAAAAGTACCATAATTGTTGATTGTTGGCACTTAAGTTAACCGGAAGAAGGATTTATCGTCAGATAAAGCGCGACGTATCCAAACAGAAACAGAGCATTGTAGACTGTCATTAGACATGATTAGTGTCAAGGCGGTGTAGAGTGCCCTTCGTGACACTAGAGGCTCTAGTAGACTAGTAGAGGCTAGAACAGGACCTCGATGAAGGACAGACAGTGTAAAACAAGATGCAGCTTCCACTTCCAGCACATCACTCCGTTGGTGACCTTGATATTGTCACCATGTTTGACAATAATTTCTTCAGAAAGACCAATGAAACTTACGAAAGATATGTGTTCAACACACGAGATCAAAAAGCAGAAGAGACAATAGAAGACTACATAGGAGCTCTGCACTCTCTTGCTTCAACCTGTAATTTCTGCGATTGCTTGAAATACAGTCTGTTGAGAGACAGGATTGTCTTAGGCATCAAAGACAGCTCTGCCAGAAAGCGATTGTTGCAAGAAACTGATCTGAATCTGGAGACCTGCATCGCTATGTGTCATGCTGCTGAAGCTACTTCTCCATCTCAGCCAGTGAAAACTGTGACATGGACTGAGGACACTACTGCAGTTCAAGCTGGTTCTGTATCATCTGAGGATCATCAGAGGCCAGGCAAAATGCAAGATTTCTCTCAGAGCTTGAGGTAAGGTGATACATGTCGCATGAAAATAGGTAGCTCGTAAAAATAAGTAACTATGACAGTGTGTATTTGCGACATTGAGCATGAACCACAAATTTCACTTTTTTCTACGGTTAGGGATAGGGTTAGGGTTAGTTAAATGGTTAAAGTACAGAAAAAGTGAAATTTGTGGTTGTCGCAAATACAGACTCTCATAATAGCGAGCTACTTATTTTTACGAGCTACCTATTTTCATGTGACAATACATAGCACCCAAATTTTTACCCAAGAGAAAAGATACAAGCCTGTTGCATACTAACACAACCACAGCCACGACCTGTATGAAATAGGTTTAGGAGTAAAGGAGATGGTAAACTCAGTGGATAGGTAATGACGGAGAAATGCAAAGCCTTGGGGGTACAGTACACATCTTTTTGTATTAAGATTGACGTAAAATATAGACAACCTGGCCTCACTACCTTTTACTGATTTGTATCTTTCCTTCCTTCCTTCCTGTAACTAGTGTAAGTGACCACAGTCAAACTTGACTATTCTGTCACTGTAGAAATTGGGGATCTGCGGAAGCTTGTATCGGGCCAGCTTGTCAGTTTGCTCCCATTAAAAACAAAATAGTGCCCATCTACTTCCTCCTATTATAATATAAGCACAAGAGTGTTTTTACTTTAGCCAACCTGAACTTGAAAAATAAAAAATTCACAATAAAATCATGTTAAAACTAAAAGTAAAAGCAACCTCTCAGCACTTTGCAAAGCTGGAACCTTAAAACTTGATGAAAACTTTTAATACCGGTAACTGAGAAATCTGTTTGAGACAGGAAGTAGGACCCCAAGACAAAATAGTCAGACATAGACACATTTGTGTGTGTGTGTGTCAATGAGAGAGAGAGAGAGAGAGAGAGAGAGAGAGAGAGAGAGAGAGAGAGAGAGAGAGAGAGCACAAACAATTTGTTTGGGGCAAACATGTAGTTTTGTCTGTCGGAGAAGAAATGCTAAACCCTGGTGTGGGGAAGAGGGAGATGTAAATTTGTCTCTCACCCACAAACACACACATATATACACACACAGTCACACACACACACACACACACACACACACACACACACACACACACACACACACACACACACACACACACACACACACACAGTGACACACACAGATACACACAGAGATACACACACACACACACACACAGATATACACAGATATACACATAGATACATACACACACACATGATCACACACACACATACAGAGACACACCGTCACACATACACACACACACACATACACACATATATATATATATACACACACAGTCTCTCTCTCACACACACACACACACACACACACACACACACACACACACACACACAACCCTACCTCCTCTACAATTTTTGCTTCTTTTTCTTTCAGTTTGTCATTTTGGGGAAAGTGATAGGGTTAGTATCACAGCCAAGGACTAGTTTCATAAAACTGAGAGAAGCTGACTTTGAGATTGAGGGTCGTAAACAAGAGTGGTGGGTGATGAATCGACATGTCTGCCAAGATTTGTTTATTGAGAGAAAATATGTAATCGTTACAAAGCTTCTTTTCACTATGTCCTCACACTCACAGTCACAAGAAAGGATAAATAGTAAAAACAAAAACAAAACAAAACACACAAGAAAATGCATGATTGAAAGAAAAGCAATAATATTAATAAGGAACACACCCACGCACACAAAATACACAAGCACAACACACACAGAGTCAATGATAGTATGACAGATAAAAAGAAAGAGAGAAGAAATTTTAAAAAAGATACTTAAAGGAGAGAGAGGAGGGGAGGGAAATTATGAGTGGGTTAATTATGGTGAAAATTTACATTTGTTGTCATATCATACACTGTAAATAAGACAGAGAGAGAGAATGAGGAAGACAGGCACTGATACAGAGAACAGACATTGAGACAGACAGGCAGCTGGAGAGAGAGAGAGAGAGAGAGAGAGAGAGAGAGAGAGAGAGAGAGAGAGAGAGAGAGAGAGAGAGAGAGAGTCAGCATGCAAGTAACATTTTATTTTTAAAAAATATTATTTTTACCATACTCTTTAGTCATGTCTGTCTGTCTCTCTGCTTCTCTCTCTCTGTCTCTGTCTTTGTCTCTCTCCGCTTCTCTCTCTCTCTCTCTCTCTCTCTCTCTCTCTCTCTCTCTCTCTCTCTCTCTCTCTCTCTCTCTCTCTCTCTCTTGACAGATTGGAAGAATAGGCGTTGCCTAAAATCTTTATCCTTGAAAAATAAAGTTCAAGTTTTCAAGTTTTTTTCTCTCTCTCTCTCTCTCTCTCTCTCTCTCTCTCTCTCTCTCTCTCTCTCTCTCTCTCTCTCTCTCTCTCTCTCTCTCTCTTTCTATCTCTCTCTCTCGTCAAAAGTGAGAGAAACAGTAACCAGTGCAGAAAGCGGAGAATTCCAGAAGAGGAGAAAATTCCAGACCGAGTTTGAAAATTGGCAGATCCTAGTGCGTTGGGCTTGGGCTTAGTTACACAGGAAATAAAATCACTTGACATCAGGAGAAGAATCTTACAAACTGTTATTGGAAAACAAAATGTATGACCAACCTATTTTTTGTGTCATTTCAGATCCTGTGACCAAATCCAAATGGTGTCCCCTGATGATGACATTGAGATGTCAGAGGTTAACTTCAACACAGAGTTGGATGATGATTCTGATGATGACTCAGCACTTCAGTGGACTACAGAGCACCAGAGCTCAGGTCAGTGGCACTTTCACTGTCTTTAGAACTAGAAGACAGACATCATGGTGCAATGGGGAATAAAATGTTATTTCATGATGTATATATATTTTATCTATATATGTAGCTAAATATGTACTTGTGTGTGTGTGTGTGTGTGCGTATGCGTGCATGTGTGTGTGATTCTGTGAATGTGATGGATAGGAAGGGGGGTGGGGGGGAGGGGGGGGGGGGGTATGTCTGTGCATGTGTGTAAGGGGTTGTTTTTAATATGAATTATTTTAGTGTATTTGTAAGGCGCTTAGAGCTTACACTAGTTACAGATTAAGCACTATAGAAATTGTCTTAATAAATAAATAGTGTGTGTTGGTATAATTATGATAACACTAACAGATCGACCTAAATATGAAAAGAAGCAGAGGGGGTGGGGTGGTGGGTAGAGCAGGATGAGAGAAGAAGATGGAAAGAAGGAGAGACACAAAAGTAATAATATACCGTATTTTTCGGACTATAAGGCGATATTTTTTTCTCCAATTTCGACCTATGCGCCTAATAAACGAAGGCGCCCTATAAGTGAACAAAATCGTGAGAAGAGAGGCAACGATTGCCGTACTCAGTACAGTCTACTGTGAGTCACAACATCGAAAGTGGTAGCGAGTCGCCGATATGATGAATACTCACGTTAAAATGCTTCGAAATCCCTGTTATCGTTCGAGATACCGTCCAACAGATGCCACAACCCTTCGTAGGATGTAAAAAGCATCGTTGTAGAGCTTAAAATGCCATAATTCTACCAGTTTTCGTGAAGAATTGGCCAAACACAACAACCGGAAGTCAAAAAAACGGAAGTTTCGATTCTTTGAGAAGGGAGCCAAATCTCGTTTACGACCACAAAATGGCGGTCGGTAATCGTTTACAGGACGTGTACGGGCTTCAAACTTCGACTTTCTGTTGCGAGGTGTGTATCGCCTTATAAACGAGGGCGCCTTTTACTTGGATTTTGTCAGATTTTTCTTGAAAATTGCCCTATTCGCCTTATACACAGCAGCGCCTAATGAGCCGAAAAGTACGGTAATATTTCGTGGACCGAAAAAAACTGCTGCTCAGCATTACCGGTACTTGGCATTACCGGTACTAGGCATTACCGGTGCTCGGTATTTCTGGTACTAGGCGTTGCGCTAGTAAAATATAAAAAAAGAAGCCTTAAAGAGCCACCCGATCACGTGTCAAAATCACGGGATTCACATGTTTTCCCTCTTATAACTGGAAAGAAATCTTGTTTTGACCAAGTCTGACTCCCATATAATTTACCCCAAATTGAAAGCAACACATCAGTTTAAAGAGCAGCCTCAATTTGAATATGGGGAAATTCGAATGTGGGTCAAAGCAACCCAGAAAAAAACAAGGGACATAACCGTGGCGCGTCACGGGGTCTTTAAGTCACCCCTAATCATTTCAATTATTTGTTGACATGTTCAAATATTTTCCAAATAGTTTACCAGTAACCAGTTACAGTTCTTGGATAGCACAGTCACTGAAATAGACTGGAAAGATTTGTTTGTAAATAATATAAGGTGGTAGTAACACTGGATTGTTTAAACAATTTTGTTTGTAATAAAGAACTAGAAGTAGTAAGGAGACTGAGCAAAACTGTCCTTAATATAGGGATGTGTATGATATTGGGTGCCATTTTGTCAGAGTGTAACCTGAGTTACCTCTCTCTCTCTCTCTCTCTCTCTCTCTCTCTCTCTCTCTCTCTCTCTCTCTCTCTCTCTCTCTCTCTCTCTCTCTCTCTCTCTCTTCTCTCATTGTCTGTGTGTGTACGTGCGTGTGTTTGTGTGTGTGTACGTGTGTGTGTTTTGATTTTAAACGTGCACATTTCTAAGTCGATGTAATGAATTTTAACGATAGTTATTTGGTTGGTATAATTTTGTTTCACACGTTTGATTAATGTTCTTTCAGCTATGTTGTATCTCTCTCATGTTGTAGCACCTAACCTGAATTTCTCTTTGGGAGATAATTATTAATGTATACTTGAACTTGAACCTTCTGTGGGTTTGTTTTTTTAATATAAAATTATAGAAGTCAGCAGCTTTGTTGTTATTCAAGAGAACATAACGATGGCTTGGAGTCAAAACGGACTATCTTTAGACAGTCCATTGACATATTATTGAACATATTACTAAAACTAATAATTTGTATAAAAAAAAGACTGCATAAATATATAAAGCATAGCCCCTTTTTTATATTTCTGCAGTCATTGTTTAATGCAAGTTATTAGTTTTTGTAATAAGTCCAATAATACGTCAATGGACTATCTAAAGATAGTCCGTTTTGATCCAAGCCATCGATAAGTAAAGCTTGTGTAATGAAAATGTTTTACGTCCTCTCGGTCATAGACACATATGTCATATGGGACATTTGTAAATACAAAGATGGTGGGAACAATACTGGCTGCAATGCACGGAAGCAGTGCAACACCAGTAAAGTCCCGAGTTTTTAACAATATAGATAGGTGTAGCAGTAACCACGCCTCGGTTAATCCTCATCGGCTATGGTACCGCCACAATAAATACTTGCTTGTGTAATAAAGTTTACCCCCTTTTATATTCTGATCGCTTCTCGGCCTTTTGGCTAAGACAGTGGTACAGGAACATAAATTTTTGTTTATACCTTGGTTGGTTTGTTCAGCCCGTCGTACATGGCGAAAGCCGATACGCGATGTTAAGCTGAACTTCCAAAGTTTACTTCTTTTTCAATGCCAACTGAAGTAAGTAAAGCTTGGAGAATGACCAGGATCAACTCGGGAGGGGGGGGAATACAGACCCATGAAGGAAGATTATAAGATTTTGAATTTGCCCATAGTAAACAATTTTGTCTGTTACAGGTCTTTCACGGGGGGACATGGCCGTGCATAATGTGAGTAAAATCCTTGTTACCTGTGTTGAACATTATGACTACAGCTACAGTGGAACCTCCCTTATAAGACCCCTACCGTATAAGACCTCATTTTGATGATTTTTGGAGGTCGTATAAGGGAGGTTCCACTGTATAAGACCCCCTAACATATATTATGACCTACTTCTCTGAGACATTGCTCTTCTTTGTAAGTATTAAAATTACCTCCCTTAAAGACCCCTCCCTTATGAGACCTCATTTTGGATGATTTTTGAAGGTCTTATAGGGAGGGGTCTTATAAGGGAGGTAATTTTAATACTTACAAAGAAGAGCAATGTCTCAGAGAAGTAGGTCATATATGGGAGGGAGTCTTATACAGTGGAACCTCCCTTATACGACCTCAAAAAAATCATCAAAATGAGGTCTTATAAGGGAGGGGTCTTATTAGGGAGGTAATTTAATACTTTCAAAGAAGAGCAATGCCACCAGCCGCCGTGGTGTAGTGGTTAGCGTCGCGGACTACTGGCTGGGAGGTCTTGGGTTTGAATCCCATCAGAGGCGAGTTTTTTTTTGGTCCTGGACCGACTCCTACCCAGAGTGAGTGGCTATGGGATCAATGGGAAGACTGAAACCACACAGTCGAGTTTCATCCGCTTAACGGATGCGATTCTGAGAGTGTTGCTCTAATTGCAAGACCAACACTGCAGGTGTCTGTAGTTCTCGGGCCTGGTTAACGCCGGGATATCATTATGAAAGGAAGCGTAGAATACAGCCCTGCCATGCAGTCTCAGACCGATACGGAACTCCATAGCATCATCATCGTTATCATCGGCCTCATTTTCCATCAATCATAAAATTAAAAAATGTCTCAAATTCTGTGGCTTTGCATGCCCTGCTCTCATGGTGACCTCAGTTTTGGTTTCCAATCCAGTCTGTGCCTTGGTGCGTTCGGGTCGAAGTCATGGGGATCAGTGTGTTCTGGGGAGCTGTCGGTGGACGGTCGTGGTGGCGCCCTCGGAGGAGGACCTCACTCATGCTGGCTCCGCGACTAAGAGAATAGTGTTGTCAGTAGGGGGCTTAGTAGGTGGTGTCCTGAACAGGCTCCACTGAACTCCACCGAAGTGACTCAGCAGAAGTGCAGTGTCTCCTCGGTTGGTTGCCTCCTGATGGCCTAACATAGATTCGCTCCCCTTGGACTGCTGGTCTCGGTTTCTCCGACTTGAACAAACCCGGGTGTAGCTGTGAATTGGGATTCGGAATGAGCGGCGTGGGAGCAACGCCACTGTACGGCCCAGAAGATGGGACAGCCAAAAAAAAAAAAAAGAAGAGCAATGCCTCAGAGAAGTAGGTCTTATGTGGGAGGGAGTCTTATAAGGGAGGTACCACTGTAGTACCATGTATTATTTCATCAAGAAACACCCTGTGATAATCATCCGTTTGCAGGCAACATTTGTATTATGTGCTGTTGTTGTTTTCATACCCTGGCTAAAAGACTCCAGGGATCATTCCAACAGCTGACGCAGTTGAACACTATGGTGCAAATGCAGCAGCTAGGGATGAGAACACTACATGGGTGATCGTTTTTGATTACCCCGCCACGTGGGAAGCCACATTCCGACTTCGGAGGATTTTGGAGACTAACAATGTTATGCAAGGAGCTTGTCATGGCTAAAGACAATCCTCACATAACTTTGCAGAGCATAACTAACATTTTTGATGTAGCCTTGGTGTTCTAGCCAATATTAACAGGTCTGACGTAGCCTTAAGCCAGAGCGGTTGACTTGCGTGCCTATTTGACTGCCTTACAAATCAAACCTCGGATTTGGATGACCATACAAGAGATTCATAACGCAGGTTAAGTCTAAATATCACATGCATATCTCTTTATACTCTGGAAAATAAATATTTGTGTGCTTTTTTAGAAACATGCATGGTATTACAAAAAGCTACTCATGACTTTATTGTTTGAGTTTATGTTATTTTTGTTGTTGTTTGGGTATTATTCTAATCACAGAGATAATTCTCTGTGATTTATTGGAAAATTCGGGTTGCTCTCCCAAAGAGAGCGTGCCGCCACAAACCTACCAATGAAAATTTAAAAAAAAAAATTTTTTGGGGGGGACAGGGTGCAGTGAGGAAACCTAGCTATCAATTTGATCATGCCAGGCAGCAGGATTTCTCCCCGCTCTTGCTGACTTTTAACTGCCGTGGGATTTTTACACGCGTAGAGCACATGGGTCAGATTAGCTTTAAGTCCCCATCCGAAGGACTCGATTTTCGATTTTCCTGTAAAGCTAGACAGAAAGGGCGAGGCCAGGATTCGAACCCAGGTCAGTCACGTTCAGTCACGCATTAAAATCGGCAGGCGAACATCTTAGCCACTCTGCCACCTTTCTCTCTTTGTTTAAAAAGCCACAATTATGATTGAATAGAACATTGTACTCTGTTAAATGATTGTTTTATTGTTGTTTATTTGTGTGTGTGTGGTTACAGAGATTGGAATTACCATCCTTTGTGATGATGGAAGACTCACCAGATCAGCCCTCAACTGTCTACAGCACAGCACAGCCCATGTCTAACAACACTTCTGGGTCACCGCTGTCTGTGAACACAAGTCACGTGTGCTACCTTTGTTCTGCCGCATTTGTCCTGGTCAGCAGTTTGGAACTCCACCTGGCGTCAGTTCATGGAGAGAAACTGCACATGGTGTTGCCTAGGTCCACACCTGACAGATGTGATGCTGGTATTGACTGTAGCAACACAGACAAAGAGAAGGAGGTGGAAAGCAACATAGCAATTAAACACAAGGTTGATAACAGTGAAACATTGGAAAGTAAAGATGGAAATAATAAGAGCAGAAGGCATGTTTGTGATGTCTGCACAAAGTATTTCTTTCTACTCACCAATCTGACGAGACACAAACGGATTCACAGTGGTTCTAAGTCATTTGTTTGTGATGTGTGCGGTAAGAGCTTTGTCCGGAAGAGTAATCTGATAAAACACAAGACGGTCCACACAGAGGAGAGGCCTTACAAGTGCACACACTGTGAGAGTGCCTTTAAGCGTTCAGATAAATTACAGGACCACATAAAGGCAGTTCATGAAGGAATCAAATCCCATCTCTGTGATGTCTGTGGGGCACATTTCCCACGGGCTGACAGTTTAAAAAATCACAAAAGAGTGCACACAGGTGAAAAACCTTATGTTTGTTCAACCTGTGGGAAAGGTTTCAACAGTTCTACCGATCTGAAAATACATCATCTGACCCACACTGGAAAGAAACCCTTTGTGTGTTCAATCTGTGGGAAAGCTTTTGCTGATCCCGGTACCCTTAGAAAGCATCGTCTGACCCACACTGGAAAGAAACCTCACGTATGTTCAAACTGTGGGAAAGGGTTCACTGAGGCCTCTTCTCTTAGAATACATCGCCTGATCCACACTGGAGTGAAGCCTCATGTTTGTCCAGACTGCGGGAAAGGCTTTGCTGATTCCAGTGGTCTCAAAAGACATTGTTTGACCCACAGTGGGAAAAAACCTCATCTGTGTTCAGATTGTGGGAAACGTTTTGCTGTCGCAAAAGATCTGAGAAGACATTGCCTGACCCACACTGAAACAAAATCTCACAGCTGTCCTCACTGTCCTTCTGCTTTTAAACGGTCGGAGCATTTGAAGATGCATGTTCAGAGAAAGCACAGTAATAATAATAATAGCATACAGTCAGTTCATGAAGAGGACAAGTCCCATCTCTGTGATGTCTGCGGGGCAGCTTTACAAAGTGCTCACGGTTTAAAAGTGCACAGGATAATCCACACAGGCGAAAAGCCTTTCAAATGTCCAGAGTGCGGGAAAGGCTTTACTACTTCTGGTCATCTAAGAAAACATCGACGTACCCACACTGAACAAAAGCCTCACAGCTGTCCCTACTGTCCTTCTGCCTTCAAACAGGCAGAGTATTTGAAGAGACATTTACGGAGAAAACATAAGTAGCACAGAAGTAGAAACAAAAATGGATTTAATTTTGTTTTCTTCTGCGTTCCCAGGCCATAATGGATAAGGTACCTATGTGTCCGTTTTCCAGTTTTCACTTGTTTCCTCGCTCCATTCAGCCGACGCATTCTGATTTCGGTGGAGCTCAAAGGATAAATCTATATGTACAAAAAATTTTGGGGAAAAAAATGCAGGAGAATGGGCCAAAAAGTCAGAAAAATAGAAGGTGACACAAAGCAAGGAAAAAGGCAGGGTCAAAGAGAGACAGATTAGAGGAAAGTTACAAGCACATAATTTCCAGAAGGTGGGGAAACTATTTGTACGGAAGACACCCCCCCCCCCTAGTATTTAGTTTTCAAAACTGCTGACTACATGACGTTCCCGTACTTGCAATGTGACCAGATCGTACACTGCCTAGGGAAAAGCTTTATGGACATTTGAAGGATCTCACGGTGACTGCTGCTTTTGTGTGGCCATAGGTATCTCTCTCCAGGTGATTGATATTTCCTCTTCTGGCATATGCCTGCTACACAATCAAAGCTGAAGCAGCTCTATTGATAATAGCTATGCTGATAAATAAATAGTGATGTCTTCTCCAGGTCTTGTTTGGACCCATAGAATTTGATTGACAGAGGTGAGCTGATGGGCCACGCCTCTGTGTGAAGGGGACATCTCTGCAGGACGTGTTCTGTTGTCTGGTCTTGTAGACCACAGGGACAGACTGGTGATGGTGCCAGCTTCATGTTCCGATGCATGTGGCTGTTGAGCCTGTTGTGGCTGGTGCGCAGTCGCACCAGAACTATATGCTGCTCCTGGGACAATAGATGGTAATCATCCTTCTGCACCGGTGGCCTTGTTACAGCCCTACTTATTATCTTCTTTTGTGGAAGCTGACACATGTGATTGAAAAAGAAGCAGAGCTCGTTTTTCAGACAAATCCCTTCTTGAGGCACAAAAAAGGCCTTTTCAGAAAAAAACATCTGTCTGTAATATTGGGGATTCTTCTGTGACATATTTAACCCTTTCACCGCCAGCCATCTTTGAACCAAACGTTTCCACAAAATGTATTTTGGTTACAGAAATATTTCATCTGCAATATTGTGCGATTTTTCTGTGACACATTTAGAATAGGGTCAATCCTTACTGCCCAAATTTAGGAGCACAATATTATTGAATAATAGACCCTGATTCAAGAGTTTTAATGACACGAGTGTTAAATCATTGTGGTGCAAAAATGTGACATTGGCGGTGAAAGGGTTAAAGTAAGGCCTATCCTTACCTCCCAAAATTAAGAGAATAGGGTCTTTGGATAACATACCCATGCCTTTTGGTGACATGGGTGTTATATCATTGTGGTGCAAAAATGCAACGTTGGCGGTGAAAAGGTTAATGCCTTCATTATCCAGACAAATTCTCATTCATAACACTGATAACTGCGCTCAGAAACATGATATGTGGTCGTAAATTTAAATGTTATGAATAGGAAAGGCACTCGTTTAAAAAAAAAGAGTGTTTGAACAATAAAAAAGAGAGAAGAATATATTAAAGCTGTATTATATTACAATTCAAGGCTTTTCTCATGGGATGCTATGAAATTGCTGTTTTTTCCCCTGTCCAACGTATCTTTATAAAAACCCACTGTTCTATTCTTTCGTATTAACTTCAAATTTTCATAGCAAACCTGAAAAAACGTATAGCTATAAATAGTACCTTGTTTTCCATAAGTTATAAACAAATGTGCAGGATGCAAGTGTGACCCAATATCATGTATAATTCTATAATATACATGTTTACCGTAAAAACTGGACTATAAGACGCACCTGTATATAAGCCGCATCCCATAAATTAACAAAACATTAGGTATTTATTCACATATAAGCCGCACCAGTTTATAAGCCGCAGAGAAAATTGTATGTGCACAAACCAGCACAAATATAGAAATTCTCCTATAAAAACATAAGTATTTAATGTCCTCAGACACTTTAGACGTGATGTTTGAATCTACTGATTACCAAAAGTGAAAACCAATTTTGAGAGCTCTTAAGCAGCTCAAAATAGGCTGAAGAATGTGGCCAGAAACAGATTTAATCATACTGATAAATGTAGAATGGAAAAAAATCGATAAGCCGCATGAGTCTATAAGCCGCATGGGCCAAAGTTGCGGAAAAATGTAGCGGCTTATAGTCCGCATTTTACGGTAAGCACATTGAACAAAGCTCTGAATAAATGCTAGAGTTTTTTCATCTTTCTTAGGATTTTCCCATTTAGTGAAGTGAAAGACCATGTGGTGGGAGGAGAATCTTCACATGTGTGCTCTGAAAGGCAAACATAAGTCCTAGTTTTTGATGTTGCTGTTATTGTTGTTATTTCTTTGTTTTTAGTTTGATTTCGTTGTTGGCTTTTGCTTTTGTTCTTTTTGTAATTGGTTTTGTTTTGTTTTATTTTGTTTTTTCTTCAGTGACTGTTAATTTCTATCTGTCCATCCGCCCTCAACACAACATAACACACGCACGCGTGCGTGCGCGCGCACGCACGCACGCACGCACTCTCGCACACACGCACACACACACTTAATACGACGCTGTTTCAGTTGAGACGAATGAAAGATAATTATAAGATAGCCTACAGTATGAAATTGGTGAATGAATCAAATAAAATAAAATAAAATAGCATTTTGTAAAGAAACAAAAATAAATTGTGGAGTTGTTTGTGTGTATTCAGTAAGGTGACAGGAAAACAAATGGATTGTATTTAGAAAAGTTAGAAAGTGAGGGTTGTGGATGAGATTTTTTTTAAATGTGGATTTTTTGTTCATTGCTGAAACTGAAAGGCAAGTTTTACCACTATGTTGTGGAATGTTTTGTATGTTACATATTGTTTTGCTTTAAAAAAAAAAAAGGTTTGTTAAAAGTTGATTTCACCAGATTGCATTGGGGTTTTTTTCCTGTAAATATTTTTACCACAACCTTCACTGAAAAAACTTATAAAGTTAATGGAAACTACTGCGTGCATGTGTGTTATATTGCTCTCAATAGTTTACATGCGCTTATACAATACACACACACACTCACATGCATGCCTGCTCCTCCTTACCCTCCTCACCCCCACCCCCACCCCCCCACATACACACAGATGCCTGCATGCCTGCATACACACATGCATGGATGCTCCTGCTTTCAGGATGTCCTGAAGTTCAGGATTTTTTTTATTGCCTGGAGCCGGCGTTGCCGTATTATGAGAATTTGAGAAGATGCATTTTGCTGGTTATAGAGGTCATGAAGTTTAACCAGTGAAAGTGCAACGAGAGCCTGTTAATTACGTTGGAAACTGTTGTTTCCCTTCAGATTCCAGGGGGCATTGACCCCCAGAACCCCCGCCGGGGCCTGGGTGGCCCCTGGATCCCTGCCTCGCAGGAGTTTTGAAATTTACCAGGAGCACCCATGCACATGCGCACAAACACTTCTCTCTCTCACACATATATAGACACACACACACATGCATCACACAAACACTTCTCTCTCTCACACATATATAGACACACACACACATGCATCACACAAACACTTCTCTCTCTCACACATATATAGACACACACACACATGCATCACACAAACACTTCTCTCTCTCACACATATATAGACACACACACACATGCATCACACAAACACTTCTCTCTCTCACACATATATAGACACACACACACATGCATCACACAAACACTTCTCTCTCTCACACATATATATAGACACACACACACATGCATCACACAAACACTTCTCTCTCTCACACATATATAGACACACACACACATGCATCACACAAACACTTCTCTCTCTCACACATATATAGACACACACACACATGCATCACACAAACACTTCTCTCTCTCACACATATATAGACACACACACACATGCATCACACAAACACTTCTCTCTCTCACACATATATAGACACACACACACATGCATCACACAAACACTTCTCTCTCTCACACATATATAGACACACACACACATGCATCACACAAACACCTTTTTCTCTCACGCACACACACACACACACATACACGCACACACACACTTGCTTACACACATGACATTGTTGGTTTATATAGACACACACAGCTGTAAATAGTTGTTTGCATCCCATGATTAAGAGAGACAGAGAGCAACAAGAACAGAGCATGAGAGAGAGAGGGGGAGGAGGAGGGGAGCAGTAACATAAGCAGATAGGAAAAGATAAACGAGAGACAGAGATCGAGAGACAGAAATTGACAGAGAGAGAGAGAGAGAGAGTTACCAATTAAATCTATGTATAGTGCAGAGATCTTCCACCTGTAAAAACGGAAATGAGGGAAAATAGCCTTGAGTTTTATTTTCCCACTAGAGGGAGAGTAGCCACAGCCTTAATAAACAAAACACACAACTAAACTGTTGTCATTTGGAAGTGAAGGAAATGTCGAAGGAACAATCTGGTGTAGGCTTAACAAGTTTGGATATTCTCGCTGTTTCCATTGTTTTTATCTTTAATTTTTCAATAAAATTTAATGCGTTTCTATTCTAGAACAATGTGTAGAGTGGCACAGTGGTAGCGCGTTCGCCTCGTGTCAAGTAAACCCGAGTTCGAACCTGGGTACAGGGAATCATGATTTTCCCTCTCTCTTTACACTAGGCCTTAACGTGGAGTCTTTCGGATGAGACGATAAACCGAGGTCCCATGTGCCCATGCACTTAGCACACGTTAAACCCAGTGGCAACGAAAAAGTTGTCATAATATGGTCAAAATTTACCACCACCCCTTTTTCTTCCTCATCAGTCACGCTAAAATCGCATGCAAAAAAAAAAGGGGGTGGCGAGCCTCTGGCTGCGACGCTCTCCATGTGGGAGCAACCCAAATGTCACAGAGATGCCTCTGTGACTATAAAGTCCTTAATACCTATTAGATGTTTGTCTTTCTATCGTCAAAATATGTAAGAACCTTGAACAGATTTTAAATGCAATTTGTTGGAAGGTCAGATTTTGCATGCGTACATATGCACACATGCGCACGCACACAAAACAGCATTTAAAAGTTAGCGTACGTTTTAGGCCTTATGTTGTAGCAGTTCTTGTTGGTGTCGTACCCTGGCTAAAAGACTCCAGGGATTATTCCAACAGCCGAATCACTTGAACACTATGGTACACATCCACCAACTAGGAATGAGAACATTACGTGTATGGACGTTTTTTTTTTTTATTACCCCGCCATGTGAGCAGCCACACTCCCTCCGACTTCGAAGGGACAACCTAATTGGCATGACCTTGACCTTGAAATAAAACTGCAACAAATTGTCCCTGGAACTTGTATACAGAAATTGAGTTAAATAGACAGAAAGGATTTTTAGAAAATGATATGTAAAAACGGACGGATGCAGGCATGCACGCACGGTTGGACGGACACACACAAAAACACATATAGGGCCCGAGCGAAAATGGAGGATTCCCAGATACATATGGGACATTTGTAAATCAAATAAATACTGGAGGCAATGCCCGGAGGGATTTAAAAAAAAATTAATACAAGCTTTTAAAAAAACCCACATATAGGCCTACAGTGGATTCCTGATAACTCAAAAACACTGGATAACTCACAATAGTTTTCTGGTCCCAGATTAATAGTTTTTATGATAAAATGTCTTTTTAACTCAAAATATTGGCTATCTCAAAATAAAATTTTAGTCCTTCCAATGGGAGACTTAGTGGGATTTTTTTCGCGCCAGGTGGCCTGACACTCGAGAGGGGCTTATCACGCTATATTCTTAGTTAGCGTAGTGAGAGAGAGAGAGAGGGTTGGACTCCTCTCTATCTCTCGCTCTCTCTTTATCCCCAACTAAGAATATAGACGGGATTAGCCCCACTCGAGTGTCACGCCATCTGGCGTGACAAAATCCCACTAAGTCTCCCATTTTGACTGAAGCAATTTTCACTGTATATAGTTCGATCCCCAGTTTCACATACTCAGCTTCCCCAACACCAGCTGCCCTATTTTCCAACTGATTTCTTTCTTCTTCTCTCTTTCTTCTTCTTCTTTCACCAAACAACAACCATAGGGGACTCCAGTCAGGCAGAACAAAACTGCAGATGACTTTGCCGCCCGGACGACCAGCATTGATGTGGTTGGGGAAAGCAGCCTCGGAGGGAGGAAATAATGTGATGGTGAGGATCGATGAGCAGGCAGCGGGTGGCAAGTGGAGGTAAAGGTTGGGATGTACCATGGGCAAGGCATCTCCACCATAAAAAAACAAGCATTTAGCATTTGGTATATTCTAGTCACAGAGACTTATCTCTGTGAAATTCTGGCTGCTCTCCCCTGGACAGACGCCTACCCAATTTTTGTTGGGGGGGGGGGGGGGGGCGGGGCACAGGGTGAGGAGGGGGTGTGGGCACACTTGGAAAACCTAGCTATCAATTTGGCCATACCAGGCAGCAGGATTTCTCCCTGCTCTTACTGACTTTCAACTGCCGTGGGATTTTTACGTGCCAGTAAAGCGGCGCACGTGTCAGACTAGCTTTAAGTCCCCATCCGAAGGACTGGACGTTCAATCGTGGATTTTTCTGTCAAACTAGAAAGAAAGGGCGAGGCCGGAATTCGAACCCGGGTCACTCGCACTGCAGTCATGCATTACATTTGGCAGGCGAACGTCTTAACCACTCTAGCTGCCACCTTTGTCCATAGCACAGCCCTCCAGAATAATACTTGCCTTCTTTGATATTTGTAAGTCAGTCGGAGACAACAGACTGGGAGACTTTGGGGCAAAGTTATAGTTTGGACACCCCTCTCATGTTTTCGTCGTCTCTTGTTTGCTACTTTCGGCCCCCCCCCCCCCCCCTTTTTTTATTTGAGGTTTGTGGCCATTTGTATAGTAATGCGCATGTTCATGATAATGTGTGAACTTCCGGTAAGAAGACCCGCATCAGGCTGCAGTGCGCGTCAAGTTTAGGTGCACTATTACTGCAAAACAAAACTAGAATACTTGGCAAAAAGTAGGCCTAATTCAAGAGTTGTGAAAAGAGAATCTGCTATATAGTAGGCTATAATCCACATGATATAATGAACTTTACTGACATTTGATGATAGAAGAATTCTCTTCTGACTTCTAGTTCTCCCTTGTTTCTTCACATTGAAAATTGACATTCCACACAGTGTGTGGAATGACTAGTGTGACACACTAGTCGTGACTAGTGACACTAGACACAGACAGTGAGACACATTCGTCATGACTCATGACACTATGTATTTAAATAATTCTGCTTAAAGTTCTTCTTTCTCTTCCCAACCACCATCATCAAGTTGATGGTTCTGTTGGTATAGAACGTGGGGACTTCGGTCAGGCAGAAACTGTCGGTAAAAACATTGCCTCCCGCATGATCAGCGTTGATATGGAAGCGAATTTAGGGATGGAGGGTTTTTTTGATTGGGGGGGGGGGGGGGATGTAGGTAGGGAAGGGGGGGGGGGGGGGCATTGTTTCTTAGATCCGGGATTTGAAGCCCTCTAATGAGGCTGATGTTAAATACTGCTTCAGGGGGTAGGGAGGTCCAATCTCTGATGGTCCGGGGGAAGAAGGAGAACTTTCTATAACTTGTCTTGCAGGAGGGAAGGAGTTAACTAAGTAAAACGTTTACTAAGTACTTTCTCTGGTGTCAAAGTCAAAAGCAGGAACTTTGAAACTTTTATGTGGTAGGACTGGCATTGTGCAACAAAATGGAGATTCCAGAAGATCACCGCGCTGGTGATATTGTCACGGCATTTGGCAATAATTTCTTTGGAAAGAACAATGAAACTTATGAACGCTATGTGTTCAACACACGAGGTCAAAAGGCGCAAGAGAGCATAAAAGACTACATTTCTGCTATATGCACTCTTGCTTCAACCTGTAATTTCTGTGATTGCTTGAAAGACAGTCTGTTGAGAGACAGAATTGTCTTAGGCATCAAAGACAGCTCCACCAGAAAGCGACTGTTGCAAGAAGTTGATCTGAATCTGGAGACCTGCATCGCCATGTGCCGTGCTGCTGAAGCGGGGGGGGGTGGGGGGGGGGGGGGGGGGGGGGGGGGGGGGGGGGGGGGGGGGGGGGGGGGGGGGGGGGGGTGGGGGGTACTTCTCCATCTCAGCCAGTGAAAACTGTGACATGGACTGAGGACACTACTGCAGTTCAAGCTGGTTCTGTATCATCTGGGGATCAGAGGCCAGACAAGAAGCGGGACTCTATGAGTTTGTAAGACAAGTACAGTAACTAGTACTGTGGAACCTCCCTTATAAGACTCCCTCCCACATAAGACCTACTTCTCTGAGACATTGCCCTTCTTTGTAACTATGTAAGTATTAAAATTACCCCCCTTATAAGACCCCTCCATATAAGACCTCATTTTGGATGATTTTTGAAGGTCTTATAAGGGAGGTTCCACTGTACCCAAATTTGATGCAAAAATAATAAATTCAATAGACGATTTTCAGAAACAAATAGGGGAGAGCACTTTGTGAAAATTAGTTGTTTACCTCCATTACTCGGTCAAATACCATAGCAACAATGGCACCGTAGATCCCTTGAAACTGCAGGATGCGAGTCAGCGACTTGTAAACATTTTTTATGAGGGGTGGCCAGTGGCCACAAACTGATGAAACTTGCAAAATGGGACGTAAAAATATAAAATTAAATGACATCAATTTTGGAATGACGCATGGTGTTCCAAGTGCTGTATGTCTGCTCAAACACACGAGGCGAGAGCTGGGGATCTACCTGATGGTAGAGTAACTTCCCCTGTTTGACCGATTGAATTCATGAGGCAAGATCACTCCCACACGCCATGAAATTACTCCCCTTAATTTCAATTCCTATTGACAAAGAAACTTATATGGTATTTATAAGCTCTTTTTTGTCATTAAATTATCTCTTAGTCTTACACACAAAAATATGAGTACTAGAAAATACCCTTACATAGCCACAAAACACAACATCATCTTATTTTATTGTGTAAACTAAACTGCTGTGTGACTGAGGTGGGGTGGGCGTCATTAGGTGATGATGATGTTCGACTGTCGCTCCGCAATAGGAATTGTTCGGAAATGATTAAGGGGAGTAATTTCATGGTGTGTGGGAGTGATCTTGCCTAATTCAATCGGTCAAACAGGGGAAGTTACTCTACCATCAGGTAAATCCCCAGCCCTCGCTTTGTGTACCTGGAGAGCGCGTCGCAGTCAGAGGCGTGCCACCCAATTTTATTTTATCTTTTACATTTTTGTGTGTTTTTTGCACGCGATTTTTGTGTGACTGATGAGGAAGGAAAGGGGGGGGGTAAATTTTGACCAAATGACAATTTTTTCTTTGCCACTGGGTTTAACATGTGCTAAGTGCATGGGACCATAGGGCCATTAGATAAATTTGTCTATTATAATTAGTCATGTAATTGGTATGTCGATGGCAGTATGATTTTATTTCAAGTTGCAGTATTGTATTCAAACTTGATTGGGAATGTGAATGTGATCTCTATGTTTCTTCTTAGAATGTTCATGTTGTAACTATTTTACTTGTATAATTAATTGTGTGCGAGTGTGCGTGTGCGCATGCATGTGTGTGTATGTGTGTGTGTGTGTGTGTGTGTGTGTGTGTGTGTGTGTGTGTGTGTGAGTAAGGAAGTAAGAGAACGTTGTGTGTAAGCATCGTGCTTATTTTACTTTCTAATGATTAATTATTTGTTGCCTTTAATGTTCTTGTTATCAATGTAAAGCGCACTGAGCTCATGTGAGAAAGAGCGCTATATAAATTCCCATTATTATTATTATTATTAGATAATTTCATTAACGTTACATTTGAAAAATTTGCATTGGCCCATGGGTCATCTTTGAATTTGCTCCTAACTTTTCCCATTATCATAAAAACTAGTGTTCACCCACTTCCTTTTTTAAAACGAGAGGATTAAGGCATGGTTGAACATTGACATACATTTGCGCACCAGTATTCTTTCTGTTGAGCCTTTTAAAATTTATGCTTCTCTTTGGGAGATCTTCTGTGGACGGCAGCCTTCGTCCGGGACACTGGGGTTCCTGTCTGAACGAACGATGATGAAGAAGAAGAAATGTATACTTTATTTTTTTTTTATAGAATTGTGTGTTGTGTGTTTTCAGATTTTGTGACCCAACGGCATCCCCTGATGAAGTAGAGATGTCAGAGGTCAACTTCAAAACGGAGTTGGATGATTCAGATGATGACTCGGCACTTCAGTGGAGTACAGAGCACCAGAGTTCGGGTCAGTGTCACTTTCACTGTAGACATATAGGTCCACTTATGTATGAAAACCCCCATGGGGATACCGGGGGATCTTTTGTATAAATAGTTCCCCCACCTTCTGGAAGTTCTGCCTTTTCCCTTTGCTTGCTGTCATCTACTATCTTTCTGCCTTACCCGTCCATTCTCCTGCCTTTTTTAACAAAACACTTTCACAAACATTTCCTCCAGCCGAAGTCGGACTTGCTGGGCCTAACTATTTCTTAGTTAGGCGCATAACGGCAGCATGACGCATCTGCGCTCATAATTGACAAGAAACTGTCTGAGCGATCGAAGAAGAAGTATGAAATCAAGAAGTAAAATGCTTAAAGCCAGCGCTGCACTATATAAGCAAGCAGTAGGTTAAAAATGTCAGTTTCTGCTTGGCGCTCGCAGCGAAAGCATCCCTTTTCAAACGCAATAGGAGGGAAAAACTAAACTGGCACAGGCGAAAGCCCGCAGCTAGGAGTGTCGCTGGCTTGTTTCTCTCTCTCCCACTCACAACTGACTACCCGATTCCTGGGATCAGCTCTTAAATACTCGTTGTGCCTTTAAGTCATCCCCATGAAATTCAAGTTGTCGTTTACATGTTCAAACATGTTGAAAATACTTCAATTGATCAAAAAACTTATAATTTGGTTTTCATCATGTAATTCATTATTGCGACCACAGCTGGACAAACTTGTCAGTAAATGAGTGGTCGCCTTAGCATGAAGCTGCAAGGCTACATAAAAATGTTATGTTCTGCATAGTTGTGCAGGGATTGTCTTAAGCCATGACAAGCTCCTAGCATAACATGATCAGTCTAAAATCCTCCGAAGTCGGAGTGTGGCTGATCACGTGGCAGAGTAATCAATAACCGGTCACACACGTAATGTTCTCATCCCTGACTGGTGCATTTGTACCATAGTGTTCATGTGCTTCGGCTGTTGGGATGATCCCTGGAGTCTTTAAGCCAGGGTAAGAAAAGAAACAAAGCAAAGTAAATGAGTGGTGGTGGTGGTATAACTGGATTTTATTTTTAAAGTAAATATTAAATAGAAGTGGTATAGAGACTGAGTTGTTGTTTGCTGTTGTTGCCGTTTCCTGGCTTGAAGACTCCAGAGATCATCCCAAAAGCCGAAGCAGCGTGTAAGAAACGCATTAAGTGGATAATCTGTGTAAAAACACACATGCGTCTTGTACGAATAAAACTTATTTCTCTTTCAGATCAAAGATAAATCTTAGTTGGAAGTAGGCTAATTGTAAGCGTAAATGTGTTTTTTTGTGTATGTGTGTGTGTGTTTTTTGACTGAATCTGTGTCTGTAAGTGTTTATCTCTCTCTCTCTTTCTCTCTCTCTCTCTCTTTCTCTCTCTCTCTCTCTCTCTCTCTCTCTCTCTGTCTCTCTCTCTCTGTGCATGTGTGTGTGTGTGTGCATACAGAGAGAGAGAGAGAGAGAGAGAGAGAGAGAGAGAGAGAGAGAGTTCACGAATGTGCCACTTTACGTGACAGTCACAAAACTCCAAGGATTTTTCATTGGCTTGGATTTGTCGTACCTAAATCATGGGGGCTTGCTAACTATTTAGTTAGGCACATAATAGCAGCATGATGCATCTGCTCTCATAATTGACAGGAAACTGAGCGATCGAAGAAAAAGAAGAAGAAGAAGAGAGAGCAATCCAGTCAGGTTTGTCCAGTGGCCCGTTCATACAAAGCGTTATAAATGAAAATAATATTTGCAATAAATGTGGTATGTAAAGATCATTTTTTTTGTACTCCCATCTACCGTAAAAACTGGACTATAAGACGCACCTGTATATAAGCCGCATTCCCTAAATTGACAAAATATTAGGTATTTATTCACATATAAGCTGCACCAGTTTATAAGCTGCAGAGAAAATTGTATGGCGCAACCCAACACAAATATAGAAATTCTCCTATCAGAGCATAAGTATTTAATGTTCTTAGACACTTTTAACATGAGATTTTAATCTATTGATGACCAAACCCAGTTTTGAGTCTAAAGAAGTTAAAAATAGGCTGAAGAATGTGGCCCAAAACAGATATAATCATACTGATCAATGTAGAATGAAAAAAATCCACAGATAAGGCGGATCAGTCTATAAGCTGCATGGGCCAAAGTTGAGGAAAAAAGTAGCGGCTTATGGTCTGCATTTTACGGTAGTCAAATGAGGCTAGTCTCTGAAATAGCGAATGATAAAATGAGAGGGAGAAACGGCAGTTTTGGGAGTATGTTTATAAGGCGTTTACCTTATTGTTTCCTTTTCTTCTTTGTATTTTGTTGGAAAAAAAAAAGAGTTATCCCATTAAACTTAAGTAACTCGGTGAAGAAAAAAAATCTGCAATATTGGGATTTCCTCAGGCATGATGTATAATATTTAGGCCTATCCTTACCTCCCAAAATGAAGAAAATAGGGTCTTTGGATAACGGGCCCTGATTTCATTCTTTTTTTTATTTTTTTATTTTTTATTTTTTATTTTTTATTTTTATTAATGGTAGTCGCAAAAATAGCAAAAGTAGTATCAGCCACATCGTCATCCCCATCGTCCTCATAACATTGACAATAACAAGTAACAATTTGATAATATATACTATAGTAATTATAGCATTTCCTTTGTGACTACTAATATTAACAATAAGATTTATAATGGGGTGCGCGTGCGCACGCACACACACACACATACATACACACATACACAACATCATATGATAAACAGACAATACCTAGGGGTGGTAGGGAAGAAGTAATACTAACACTTGAAACGGGTCTTGGCAACAAGAAAGGGATAATTGATTAGATTAGAAAGCATTCTAGTCTCAAACTATAAAACACTCGAGTCTCAAAACTATCCTAATAATTTCATGCCTTTTAGTGACGTGGGTGTTAACCCTTTGCTGGGCACAGCGTTTCAAAGCGTCCACGTACCTCCATGGGCAAAACGTCCGAAAGCGTCTGCTAACACTCGGTCATGTTCGTGGCTTCCAAACATGGAAGTTTCCATACAGGTCTCGTGAGTCTCGCGTATAATAATAGCTGCGAGACTTCCGGTTCGTTTCCCCACGCTCATTTAGTCATTAGCATTTTTCTTGTGAATGAAGCGTCGTAGCACAGTTTGTGCAGTGTGACTCGGGAAAAAAATCGCTGATGGATCCTTTCACTGATTCCGACGATGATGAGCCATGTTATTTGAAGAAAATCCATGCTTCCATTGCAGAGATATTGCATGTTGAACACCCCCACCCTCACACCCCCCCACTTTCTGTATTTTTCCTGCCCTGCAGGAAGTAAACAAACTGCCATCTTGTGCCCAGCAAAGGGTTAAATCGTTGTGGTGCATAAATGCGACATTGGCGGTGAAAGGGTTAAAGACAGTACAGTACAAGTTTACCTCTTTCAATAAGAATGATACCAACTGGACTGGAGGGAGTAAAACGGGGAGAATGATAAACATTAACTCGGGGGAAAATACAGACCTTTGAACGAAGATGATAAGATTTTGAACTTGTAAACAGTTGATAATTGTCTGTTGCAGGCTTTCCACGGAACATTGCCGAGCATAATGTGAGTACAATCTTGATCTTCTATAGTGAGCATTACAGTTACTATGTAAAGGTAAATATGCGCCCCCCCTCCTCCATTTCTCGGTTGTTTCCACTTTTTCAGTCTTGCCTTTGTTACTGCAGATTGAGTACTTCATCCTCTATTGTTTGCTATATTTAACACTAATTTCCATCCATGTACATAATTAAATTATAATAGTAGAAGATAAAGGCAAGACAGAAAAACGCAATGAACCAGGACTGTGACAAATGCTCTGTTGGCACCTTTACCAAAAGTTAAAACTAGTGAGCTAATTATAATCACTTGGTAGAAGCATGGGTGAGTGTAGTCAAGGAGTGCTCCTGAAATCAAGATAGAAAGAGGCTTCAGGATTGGCCTTCTTGCCATCCGGATCCACAGTCTTCAAAAATCAAACATTTCTGCCAACATTGATAGCTAATAAAAACATGATAGACATGCAATTCTAAGACCACCTCTACCCATCCTGCATACACACACACACAGAAATAGGATGGGAAAAAAGCCAAGTCAGCTTATTGTTTAACCCTCAATATAGATCATTTTGACTTCACACGCACGCACACGCACACACACACACACACTAAATTATTTTAATGCTTCAGGAATGGAAGCATTCAGAGAACATTGAAATATTTCATTTCAGGATTGAGAGAATGATTGTATTGTTTTTCTTTCACCCATGTAGAAGGCAACATATTTTTGACTGTGTGTGTGACTGCCTTACAAATCCAGCCATTGATTTAGATCAAGTTAAATAGAAGAGGGAAAATTGATTAAGTCTCAAGTGAAAGGATTGGAATTTTATTTCATGGTAGACGACATTTCAGGTTGTGAAATGTTCATAAAATCAATCTCAGTAGCAATGGAATGGATAAAAAAAATTGATCTCTATAGCAATGGAATGGATAAAACCCACAAATGCTATTTGAATGGAAAATTGTGAGTACTCTGTTGAAAGGATTCTTTTTTTCTTTTTTCTTTTACAGAGACTGGAATTACCATCCTCTAGGATGAAGGAAGACACACCAGGTCAGCCCTCAGCTGTCTACAGCAGAGCACAGCCCATGTCTGACAACATTTCTGGGTCACCGCTGTCTCTGAACACAAGTCATGAATGCTACCTTTGTTCTGCTGCCTTTGTGCTGGTCAGCAGTTTGGAGCTCCACCTGGCGTCAGTTCACGGAGAGAAACTGGACATGGTGTTACCTGAGCCCTCCACACCTGACAGGTGTGATGCTGGTAACGGTCACGCCAAAGATGAAGATAAGGAAGCGGACAACAGCACAACAGCAACAAAAAATAAAGTTGATGAAGGTGACACTCATGAAAGATATAGAAAGAATAGCAAAGGTAGATATGTGTGTGATATCTGCACAAAGTCTTTCTCTTCGACCAGCAATTTGAACAGTCACAAACTGATTCACAGTGGTGTTAAGCCATTTGTTTGTGATGCATGCGGTAAGAATTTTGTTCGGGCTACTAATCTTAGAAAACACAAAACAGTCCATTTAGAGGAATCGCCGTACAAGTGTCCACACTGTGAGAGTGCTTTTAAGCGATCAGATAAATTACAGGAACACGTGAAGTCCGTTCACAAAGAAGGCAAAGTCCATCTCTGTGATGTCTGTGGGGCAGCTTTCCAACGGGCCGACAGTTTAAAAGTGCACAGAAGAATCCACACAGGTGAAAAACCTTTCAAGTGCTCAGAGTGTGGGAAAGGCTTCATCACATCCAGTGCTCTAGGAAGCCATTGTCTGACCCACAGTGGAAAGAAACCCCATTTGTGTTCAGACTGTGGGAAAGGTTTCACCAGCTCCTCGTATTTAAGAAGACATCGTCTGACCCACACCGGGGAGAAACCTCACGTGTGTTCAAACTGTGGGAAAGGTCAGAATGTGGGAAAGGTTTTATCACTTCCAGTGCTCTTAAAATCCACGGTCTGACTCACATTGGACAAAAAACTCACCTGTGTCCTGAATGTGGGAAAAGTTTTGCTGGCGCAAGTCATCTCTCGAGACATCGTCTGACCCACACCGGAAAGAAACCCCACAGCTGTCCACGCTGTCCTGCTGCTTTCAAACGGTCAGAACATTTGAAGAGGCATGTTCAGAGAAAACACGATAGTGCTGCAGGTTGCACCTACACCCAGGTCCACGTAAAGGCAGTTCATGAAGACGAATCCCATCTCTGCAACATCTGTGGGGCGGCTTTCCAAAGCGCTGGGAGTTTGGCGGCGCACAGAAAAATTCACACAGGTGAAAAACCCTTCAAATGCCCAGACTGCGGGGAACGTTTTATTGATTCCAGGGCTCTTAAAATCCATTGTCGGACTCACTATGGTCAGAAATGTCACGAGTGTTCCGAATGTGGAAAAGCCTTTGCTGGCAAAAGTCAGCTAAGCAGACACCGTCTGACCCACACTGGACGAAAGCCTCACGGCTGTCCTCACTGTGCTTCTGCTTTCCAACGGTCGGAGCATTTGAAGAAACATCTACAGAGAAGACATAGTACTAGCGCTGTACTTTACTTCTACACACCGTAACTCCCAAGGAACCAGCTTTGATTTTCGTTTTATCTGCTACATGTGTTAACATCTTAAGAAGATTAAATTTGTATGTCTTTGGTTCTTGCAAAAAATGTACATAGTTACCCTCCCCCCCCTCCCCTCCAGATTGTGACCCCTCATTTTGTGCAGCCAGGGGTCATCTGACCCATAAAGTTTGCAATATTTTAAGTGTACAATACTGCAGTGATACATTACTGGCCCATTATTTTATAAATTGACCCATCATTTTCTGCAAGTAAGGGTCATATGACCCATGAAGTTTGAAAACAATCTGAAGCTCTGGTGTGTATGTACCTATGTACGTGTTTTCTTTATTGCAAATTATAATTTATTCTGTGTACTGAGGTTAACGCGTGTGTGTATGGGGTGGGGGTGGGGAGTAGGGGGCAGGGGTGGGAATGGGTGGGTGGTGGGGGGATGGTTGGGGTGGTGGTGTTGAAGGGAGGTAGGTGTTGGTGTGTTGTGTTATGATTATATGCAATGCATTCTCTAATATGTATTCATTTTCCTAGAGATGTATGGTGAGGATGCGTGGGCCAGTTTGTTAGAAATGTTTGTACGAATGGTGAGTGAAAAGCGCATTGAGTTGCTTTGCAAGATTATGCGCTATATAAGCATTATTCATTTTTAAAAAATTTTATTACTGTTATGGTCTCCATTAGTGAAATGTTCAGTGATTACTGACTGTTTTTAAAATTTCATTTCTCGATTTATTATTTGTTTGTTTATGAAAAAAATAGTTTAAAAAAATAAAATAAGTACATTTCCAACACATGATGAATGCACATTGAGCAAAATCCTGAATGAGTGGTAGGGAAAGTTTCCTTTGTCTAATTATTGGCTTTTGCTTTTATGCTTGTTCCTGTTATTGGTTGCTTTCTTCCTTTTCCCCCAGCTTGTTTATTGACAGATCAATATTTTCTATACCTCAACTGAAGTATGAATGGTCAGTTTCTAAAAAAAATTAAAAAAAGGTTTGATCATCTTCTTCGTTTGCTCAGTTTCCTGTCACTTGAGCGTAGATGCATCATGCTGCCGTTATGCGCCTAACTAAAAAATAGTTAGGCCTAGCATGTCCGACTTCGGCTGAAGAAATCTTTGTAAGAATTTATAGAAAAAAAGCAGGAGAATGGACCAGTAAGATAGAAAGATAGCAGATGACAGTAAGCAAAGGGAAAAGGCAGAGTCAAAGAGAGTGACAGATTAGAGGAAGTTACAAGCACAGAACCTCCAGAAGGTGGGGGAACTATTTCTACGAAAGACCCCCCGGTATCCCCACAGGGGGTAAAGGTTTGATATATAGATGTTATTAGTAAACTATCATGGAAATAACTACCCTTCCATTTTATTTCTTGTCACAGTGGTCCGGGTTAGGGTACTGGATAGCTGACTAGAGACAAGAGAAAGGTGATGCCAACTTAACCCTTTCACCGCCAATGTCGCATTTATGCACCACAATGGTTTAACACCCATGTCCCTAAAAGTCGTGAAATCGGGGCCTGTTATCCGAAGACCCTATTTTCTTAATTTGGGGAGGTAAGGCTAGGCCTAATGCCATACATATCACAGAGGAATCCCCAATATTGTGCTGAAAAATGGTTGGTGGCGAAAGGGTTAAAACCAATAACACAACACACTATATTAAATAATAAACAGCACAACAATAATCATGACACGTTATTAATTAATTCACATTTTAAATTGAAATTTGAAAAATTGGATTATTACACCTGTGCTCATAATTGACATGAAACTGTGTGAGCAATTGAAGAAGAATTATTGTACACATAATCTGAATCAGAACAATGCTTTTGTATAAATACTTCCCCCACCTGGAAGTTCTATGTTTCTAACTTCCTCTAATCTGTCACTCTTTGACTCTGCCTTTTGCCTTTTTCCCTTTGCCTGCTGTCATCTTCCATTTTTCTGCCTTTCCGGTCCATTCTTCTGCCTTTTTTCCAAAAACTTTCAAAAAGATTCCTCCAGCCGAAGTGGGACATGCTGGGCCTAATTATTTCTTACATAGACGCATAACGGCAGCATGACGCATCTGCGCTCATAATAGGAATTGTTTGGAAATAATTCAGGGGAGTAATTTCATGGTGTGTGGGAGTGATCTTGCCTAATTCAATCGGTCAAACAGGGGAAGTCACTCTACCATCAGCTCTCGTAGCCTATCGACTTGTGCGTTTGAGAAGACATACAGCACTTAGAACACTGCGTCATTCTAAAAAAATTATGTTATTTATATTTTAACGTCACATTTTGCAAGTTTTATCAGTTTGTGGCCACTGACCACCCCTAATTTTTCTTTAAAAAAATGTTTGCAAGTTGCTGACTCGCATCCTGCGGTTTCAAACTCTGACGCCATTGTTGCAATGATATTTGACTGAGTAATGGAGGTAAACTAATTTTCACAAAGTGCTCTCCCCTAGTTTTTTTCTCTCCGAAAATCGTCTATTGACAGGAAACTCTGAGCGATCGAAGAAGAAATAGAAATGTGGAGTAAAGTTTTTGTGTATTAATGCGAGGTGAAAGGAAGACAAACAGATTTGTTTTCTTTTTCTTCGTTGATTTTAATGATTAGTGGATGTGTCAATCGAGAGTTGGGGTCAGAGTTAGATGAAGTGGAGAAACATCAATTAATTTTGATGTTGTTGTCGTCGTTCCTTGGTTTAAAGACTCCAGGGATCATCCCAACAGCCGAAGCAATAGTCAACTTAGCTGGCTGATTTCACCCACAGGTGGCATAAAGCTAGAGTGGGGCTAATCCTCTCTATTCTTTATCTTAGTTGGGGGTAAAGAGAGAGAGAGAGAGGGGGGGGGGACTCCTTTTCTCTCTCTTTTTCCCCCATTAAGAATATAGAGGATTAGCCCCACTCCTGTTTTATGCCACCTGGCGTTGAAATCAGCCAGCTAAGCCGCTCATTGAACACTATGGTACAAATGCACCAACTAGGGATGAGAACATTACCTGTGTGACCGTTTTTTATTACCCCCGCCACGTGGGCAGCCACACTCTGACTTTGAAGGATTTTAGACTGATGATTTTATGCCAGGAGCTTGTCATGGCTAAAGACAATCCCTGCATAACTATGCAGAGCATATCAACATTTTGACTTAGCCTTGGTGTTCTTGCTTATAAGGGAGGTAATTTTAATACTTACAAAGAAGGGCAATGTCTCAAAGAAGTAGGTTTGAAAGCATACCATTGTGTTGAGGAATGTTTGAGTATGTTTCATGTTATTTAAAAATTGATTTGTAAATGTTGCAAGTTGATTACACAAAGTTGTTTCGGTCATGTGTGTGACCGTTTTTTATTACCCTTTCCACATGGGCAGCCACACTCTGAATTTGGAGGATTTTAGACTGATGAAGTTATGCCAGGAGCTTGTCATGGATAAAGACATGCATAACTACGCAAAACATGTCAACATTTTGACTTAGCCTTGGTGTTCTAGCTTATGCCAATTGGTCCGACACAGCCTTATGCCAAAGCGCAATTAATTTTGACGAGTTTTTATTTTATTGTTTGCAAGCATACTATTGTGTTAAGGAATGTTTGAGTTTCTTTCATGTTGTTTGAAAATTGATATTTGTAAATGTTGAAAGTTGATTACACATAGTTGCTCCGGATTTCTTTCGATTAGTGAAATGTCCAGCAATTCTTTCAACGAATGCGTCATATTACTCATAAACTCAATAGTGGAAACACTGTATGTTGCTTGCATATTTAATAATGTACACTTGCTTACACATTACACACATATGCATATACACACACACCACACATTCACACATTTAATTCACACACACTTGCTTACAAACAAAGAAATTGTTACACTGGAACCTCCCTTATAAGACCTTCAAAAATCATCCAAAATGAGGTCTTATAAGGGAGGTAATTTTAATACTTACAAAGAAGGGCAATGTCTCAAAGAAGTAGGTCTTATGTGGGAGTCTTATAATGGGAGGTCTTATAAGGGAGGTTCCACTGTATAAATAAAGCTGTTTATGATTTACTCCAATGATGAGAATTGAAATCAACTCAATAAATTTTTGAGAGCCACAATTTGTGTTTTCATTTTACCTCGGCTGCGTGACAAGGTTCATGGTTGATGTTAGGAGAAGTGTGCGAGTGTGATTGTATGTGTGTGTGTTTATCCTTTGTTTATATGTGTGTGTGTGTTTCTGTCTGTCTGCATATGTGTGTGTTAGTGTATTGGTTTATATATATATTTGGTACTTTATAGTCACAGAGGTGTCTCTCTGTGAAATTCGGGTTGCTCCCACCTGGAGAGTGTGTCGCAGCCAGAGGCGCACCACCCTCTTTTTTGTTTGTGGCTCAAGCCACAAACCTATAACTCACTTTGTCGGTCGGTCTGTCTGTCTGTCTGTCGGTCGGTCGGTCCAAAATTGTCGCACATATTGACAAAATTGTCGCACTTCAAATCGAGGCTGCACTTCAAATTGAGGCCGCTCTTTAAAATGATGTATTTTAAAGCGTACAAAATAATAAACATACGTAATACAGACACTACAACAGACACGACGAGTATGCGGTGCTTCTTTCGATGAGTATAAGTAGGATACATAGTTTTAAATGTTTTCCAAAAGATATAAAAAGTTACAAAATGGTGCAGATAGCATTCTGGTTTACAGATTAAAATTATTGAAAAGCCAGGGGAGGTGACTCATGATTGGAGTGGTAAAAATAGACCGCGTGCCACAAACTATTGCGATTTTGCGCTTGTTTTCTTTTGCATGCGACTTTTGTGTGACTGATGAGGAAGGGTGTGTGTGTACATTTTGACCAAATGACAACATTTTCATTGCCGCTGGGTTTAACATGTGCTAAGTGCATGGACACACAGGACCTGGGTTTATAGTCTCATCCGAAAGACTCCACATTCAGACCATAAGGCCTAGTGCAGAGTGAGAGGAAGAATCCTCTGTACCCAGATTCGAACTCGGACTTATTGTGCCAGCAATCACTCCCAGATTGCTTCCCTCGCGCAATGCGTGATAATTTAACACTTGGACAAGAATGGTAAGACAAGTAATAACATGGGTGCAACCACCCAAAATGAAAAAAACCTGAAAGGCAGGGACCCATGGCCCCAGCAGGGTACAGGGACAAAGCCCTGTCGGACGATTCAGGGGGTGCCACTTAAGAGAGATATATAACGAGATAGACAGAGACAGTTTGAGTCTGATAAGCCATATAAAATTATTACATTGCCTTTGTAAACTACCAAGATAGAAATTAGAACAATTAGACCAAATTCAAAACACCCCAAATCGCTTGTGGTCCTTTTTTTTTTTAATGAATTAAAAAACAAAACAGTTCAGTTTCTTGAAAAATTTAAAATACAATTCTTATAAAGACTTTCTCCAGCCAAAGACATAAATGCTAGGTCTAACTATCTCTTAGTCGCATGACGGCAGCATGACACATCTGCGCTCATATAACAAGAAACTGTTGGAGAGATCTACAAATAACAGAAACACCAAGCAGTTGCATTAAACAATCACGTTATAGTATTTGATGCCTCATGGAGTCCAATATTTTAGCATTTTTGTTCTTCTTCATAACATGTTCAGGTACTTCATGTTTTAGGGCTTAACTTGACATATGGATACACTCAAAATAATGCAAATCCTGTGAAATTGAAGTAAGTCTGATTGGAAATAAATAAACAATAAATACATACATACAAAACACATAGGAAATAATCCTACCTTGCCACACTTCTACATACTTATATTTTTGTCAGGCCTACTTCCTCCCCCCTCCCAACACCCACATTTCTTTCCTTTTCTTTTTAAACGTATCACTCTTTCTACCCACTTTTTCCACAGGCTTTTAACCTTTACCGGACTTCCCGGGTCGCCCACGACCCATTGACACACAAAAAATGTTATATCTCTAAAACTATTTAAGCAATCTTCATGAAATTTCATGACTTTGTCAAAAGCGTAAATGGCTTTAAGTGTGTTCAATTTCATTAATGTGTATAAAATATAAATGACGTAATATGACGCAACATTTTAACATACTTGTCCAGATGGCGCGGGTCTCCTACGACCCATACTTTAAAGAGCAGAAATATGTCACTGCAGTGCATTGAGTATGGGTCGTGGGAGACCCGCGCCATCTGGTGACTCTTTGACGAGTATGGGTCCTGGAGGACCCGCATCATCTGGAGAGGGATAAACACTGTTTAAACCGTACTCATACTAAATGGGTTTCCCATGTATAACAAACTTGAGAATAGAAATGACATTCACATGAATTGTATTTAAACAACTTTTGCATGTGCGCGTATGTGTGTGTGTACAAGCACTGTGTGCTGTTGGTATAATTTGTAAAAGAACAAAATCAAAATCTAAAGTTATATCATGAATAGAGCAATCAAATGAAAGAGCTTTTCTGCTTTATTAATTAACTCATTCAAGTCGTTCCGGCCATATATGTCCGGAATTAATAGATAGCTGTCAATTTGATGCATTTGCTTCAAGGGAAGTAAATCTGTATGCACACCATACTTTGGTCACTTCGAAATTCAATTTGCTCCCTTAGACCACAATTTTGCTTCTGACTTTGCTTGTGTAGTGGTTTGTTGTGGGGAAACCAATTGGTGTAGAGATTTTCTATATAAAGTCTATATACAAGAAAGTCTGATCTACCACTTCCCTATGTCTAAACGTGAAGTAAAAACTTGTAATCTTTTCTCATTTTTCTTTTTGTTTATGTATATGTTTTGTTTGTGTGTGTGGCTGGGTTGATTTGTGAGTTTTTTTAATAATTCAAAATCACTGCGATGCAAATGAGTTAACCCTTACAAGGATACAACAAAACACAAATATGATACATTGGGTCACATCATCAATCAATCAAAAGAAATATAACAAACTTGAGAAGAAAAATAACATTCACATGAATTGTATTTAAACAACTTTTGCATGCATACGCATGTGTGTGTATACAGCACTGTGTGCTGTTGGTGTAATTTGTACAAGATTAAAATATTCTATCGTGAATAAATGATGCTCAAATGCAAGAGCTTTTCCGTTTTAAGCCAACATTTTGCATTTGGGTCTACTCTGGTCACGGACCTGTTTAGAATTGAGAAATTGTTCAACTAAAAATGGATGAGACTTTCCTTACCCGAGACATGTTATTCGTTTCTTGCTTGTTTAGGCCTACTGAAAGTTATCTCTTATTCTTTTTCTGAAATACAAAGACCTTAGTACATAACTGTTGCTGATAACATACTTTTCCTTGGAAAAAATCTTGATTGTCATAAATGTCGACAACATTGCCGCAGTTGGCTGATATTTTTCTGAAGGCAGAGGCTGTATTTCACATTCTCCAGGCTATGGGTACGGGGCTCAATCACAGGACGCAAAAATCGTGCTCAAATGTCTTAAAAAAACTACTAACCTATTCCTTACCAAGATGCGTTAAATATACAAAATAAGAAAATGCATTTGTTGACAAAAAATTTGACTAGGAAGAGTTACTATCCCTGAACATGGTCTGAGTGTTGCAACAACACCGTACCCGTAGTCACTGTGTTTTCTGAGACATCAGTGTATTTTTGAAACGCACACACACACACAACACACACACACACACACACGCATGCACAGACAGACACACACACGCACACTGGCGTGCAGTAGGTTTAAATCTAGATCAAAACATGCTTTTGACATCAATGAATAGCACCTTCTGTGTCCATTATCTTGATGATTGACGTACATTCTAAGGTCTGAAGTGTTAAAAGTTGGCAAAATATGTACAGAAATCAAGAATGGACTAGAACAAGAAGATCATCTAATCTTTCTTTAACTGCTTCCCGAAATGCAGACGACAAATCGCTATGATACATGTGACCAAACACGCTCTCTTCACAACAGAAGAGCGAAGGGAGATGACTCTCATACATACGGGAGGTAACCACTACCTTCCGAAAATCGATGATTTTTATTGCCAATATTTTCAAACGGCAAACCGCTTGCACGTTTCCCTATAAAATTATGCTATTTTAGATTTATCTTTTGGACTTTAAACCGGAAGCTTCAGTTGGTTTGCAGGCCTTTCAATTTAAAACGCAAACTGGCAAGCTATCCTGGTCTAAATCAAATTGAAGGGACTGAAAAACAATTCCCACAAGATGAATGTCGCCATGTCCACAGACACCATAACACATCTTACAGCACTGCTTAACCTTTACCGTGCTTCATGGGTCGTCCAAGACCCAGAGACGCACAAATGACTTAATATCTCAGGAACTATTGGGACTGTGATAATAAAATTTTAGGTATTTTTTTAAAGCATAGTTTGGCATATGTCAGCAAATTTTGGTGCCAATACAGTAAAAACTAAAGTAATAATTAGATACGTCATTTTAACATACTTCTATGTAACGCGGGTCACGGAGGACCCATACTTTAAAGAGCAGAAATATGTCACTGCAGTGCATTGAGTATGGGTCGTGGGAGACCCGCGCCATCTGGAGAAGTATAAACACATGGTGACTCTTTGACGAGTATGGGTCCTGGAGAACCCGCATCATCTGGACAGGGATAAATACTGTTAAAATGCATGTAAAAATCTGTGGGTACGAGGAGACCCGCATCATCTGGAGAAGTATAATCACAAGCAACATCTGGTAAAGGTTAACCCATAATGCTCTACAAAGCCAGACCTGGCCCGGGGGAGTGGAGCTATTGGCCACTGCAACTAGGGTTATTAACGCCCTTGACGTCAAGAGCCCTTGTTGGTCAGTATCCAAAAGGGCATTCACTCTTGCAAAAGGCAGCCATTCAGTGGCCTCAAATAGGGTTATTGGTGAGAGTTATGCTCTTGTTTGGTCAGTACTCAAGCATCTTCCCCCACCCACCAAGGGCATTCACTCTTGCAAAAGATGTTCTTTGCAGTGGCCTATAGGTGCAGCTCCGGTGCAGCCACTAGGGCCTGGGTTTCCTCGTGATGACTGGTCTTAAAAGTCTGATGCTACCAACAGCATCCAACGCAAAAGAAAAGAAAAGAGATCCGATATATTTTTACCTCTAGTATAGTGCAAGAAACAGACATGAACAGTGCTACTGATGTTTTGTTCGTAAATGGCCCTTCAAATACCTTGCCTGTTTGAAAGCGGAAGGACAGTGAGGACAGCTGTGAGAATTTTTCAGTTCAGTGTGGGTCAGACGATGTTTCTTCAGTTCACCAGAAGTGGTAAAGCCTTTCCCACAGTCTGGGCATTTGAAAGGTTTTTCACCTGTGTGAATTCGTTTGTGCACTTTTAAGCTGTTAGCCCTTTGGAAAGCTGCCCCACAGACATCACAGAGATGGGATTTGCCCTCTTTATTGACTACCATTTTGTGGTCCTGTGTGTAGCTGCAATGTGCAGCACTACTGTGCTTTCTCTGAACATGCCTCTTCAAATATTCTGACCGTTTATAAGCAGATGGACAGTGAGGACAGCTGTGGGATTTCTTTTCAGTGTGGCTTTGACGATGTCTTCTGAGATCATTCGAGCCAGTGAACCCTTTCCCACAGTCTGGACAAACATGAGGTTTCTGCCCAGTGTGGGTCAGATGATGCTTTTTGAGAGATTTGGCTTCGGTAAAACCTTTCCCGCAGTCTACACACACGTGAGTTTTCTCTCCAGTGTGGATCAGACGATGTTTTTTGAGAGAAGAGGCCTCAGTGAACCCTTTCCCACAGTTTGAACATAAGTGAGGTTTCTCTCCAGTGTGAACCAGACGATGCTTTCTAAGGGTACTGGGATCGGCAAAGCCTTTCCTACAGACTGAACACACAAAGGGTTTATTTCCAGTGTGGGTCACAAGATGTCTTCTTAAATCATTAGAAGCGGTGAAACCTTTCCCACAGTTTGAACACACATAAGGTTTTTCACCTGTGTGAATTCTTCTGTGCTTTTTTAAACTGTCAGCGTTATGGAAACCTGCCCCACAGATATCACAGAGATAGGATTTGATTTTTTCATGAACTGCCTTTACATGGTCCTGTAATTTATCTGACCGCTTGAAAGCACTGTCGCAGTGCGGACACTTGTAAGGCCTCTCCTCTGTGTGGACTGTTTTGTGTTTTATCATATTACTCTTATGAACAAAATGCTTACCACACACATCACACATGAATGGATTAGTGCCTCTACGGGTCCGTTTGTGTTTCCTCAGATTGCTGAGTGTAGAGAAAGACTTTGTGCAGGCGTCACATGCATGCTTTCTGCTCCTATTACTTCCGTCTTTACGCTTTCTGCTCCTTTTATCTCCGTCTTTATTTTTAAAGGTTTCACTTTTATGAACTTTGTTATTAGTTGCTATGTTGCTACTTGCCTCCTTCTCTTTGTCTGTGTTGCTACCATCATCACCAGCATCACATCTGTCAGGTGTGGAGGACCCAGGTAACACCATGTGCAATTTCTCTCTGTGGACTGATGCCAGGTGGAGTTCCAAACTGCTGACCAGCACAAAGGCAGCAGAACAATGCTGGCATGCATGGTCTGTGTTCAAAGACAGCAGTGACCCAGAAGTGTTGTCAGGCATGGGCTGTGCTGTGCTGTAGACAGCTGAGGGCTGATCTGATGAGTCTCCCTTCATCACAGAAGATGATAGTTCCAGTCTCTGTAAACAACAACAAAACACACACAAAGCTTATTCTTTAATTGTCAATAAAGATCATTTTGATTTGACTTGACACAGACACTGACTTGACTTCACACACTCTCACACACACACAAGCAATTTAAGCAAGCAAAAGTAATACAGTGGAACCTCCCTTATAAGACCTTCAAAAATCATCCAAAATGAGGTCTTATAAGGAAGGGGTCTTGTCTAATAAGGGAGGTACTTTTAATATTTACAAAGGGAGATGTCTCAGAGAAGTAGGTCTTATATGGGAGTGAGTCTTATAATGGGAGGTCTTATAAGGGAGGTTCCATTGTACCCTTTTACAAATCAAGTGATCATACCAGTCCTTCGAATTATCATAATATATCAGTACTTTCACTCCTGTCAAAGCCACTGGAAAAACATATTCAATTCTATTTATGTAAGCATCTGAATCGTTACAATTTACTTCATGAAAATCAATCAGGTTTTCTTGAAAACCACTCGTGTTACACATCTCTGATACATCTTATTGACAGATGTCTTTCGAATATTAAGAACGAGTTTACTGGAATTTTTTTTTATTGACTTTTCTAAGGCATTTGATGTCATTTATCATGCCATTTTGACAAGAAAACTTAAGTAGTACAATTTGTCCAGTCACGCCATCACATTTATTTCCTCTTTTCTTAGCGATCGTCAACAGCTCATTGAAAGCAGCTAAAAAAGATCAACATTATTAGCAATGAAGTTTGGAGTTCTTCAGGGCTCAGTATAAGGGCTCATTTTATTTTCTCTTTAAATAAATGACTTGCCGCTTTGTTTACAGTGTTCCTCTGAAATGGTTGCTGATGACACATCTTTATAGTCTTGCAATAGTAACCGTAATTAATTGGTAAATGACTTTCAGAAAAAAACATTGACAAATTAATGAAATGGAAATTAAAAAAATCATATGGCTTGGAGTCAAAACGGACTATCTTTAGATAGTCCATTGACGTATTATTGGATTTATTACAAAAACTAATAACGTGTAAAAAACCAATGACTGCAGAAATATTAAAAGGGGGTTTTGCTTTTTATATTTCAGCAGTCTTTTTTTTTATATATGTTATTAGTTTTCGTAATAAGTTCAATAATATGTTAATGGACTATCTAAAGACAGTCAGTTTTGAATCCAAGCCATCGATATGTCTCTAAATGCTACCAAAACAAAATGCATGTCCTTTTGATTGCTATATTACAATTTTTGTACTTTGATTGTTCTTCGCTTTGTTCCATTGTTTCCCATGTCCAGCACCTCCCCTCCCTCCCCCCATTTTTCACTTCTGTTCATTAATACTATCTCTCTCTCTCTCTCAGCTTCTCTCTCTTACATTCTATAAATAGAATTATTTCAATGCGTTATATTATTAATGTTTCATACTTTGCATTGTCTTGTTTTGCACGTTGAGTTATTTTTTTAGTTGCTTTCTTGTTACTTTTCATTCTGAGGAGCTGTCAAGCTTATTCCTTTATCCTCAATAAAGATCATTTTGACTTGAAACATACACACACATATATATACACAAATTATAAACAACAATGAAACAATATAATTTAACAGAGTTCAATTCTCTATTCAATCATAGCTTTTTAAACAAACTCAAACAACAAAGTAATGAGTAGCTTTTTCTAACACCAAGTATCCTGTTTTAAAAAACACACCCAAAAAACAACCACCAGTGATCGCGCTAATAATTTTGAAAACCTGTCCCATCAGCGGCAATGCCCACCAACAACCCATGTCAAAACCAGTCACAGGGAATAAAAAAACCCACAGTGAAAACCACAATATAACAAGCGCAAAATCGCAATAGTTTGTGGCACGCGGTCTATTTTTACCACTCCAATCATGAGTTACCTCCCCTGGCTTTTCAATAATTTTAATCTGTAAACCAGAATGTTATCTCTGCACCATTTCATAACTTTTTATATCTTTTGGAAAACATTTAAAACTATGTATCCTACTTATACTCATCAAAAGAAGCACTGCATACTCGTCGTGTCTGTTGTAGTGTCTGTATTACATATGTTTATTATTTTGTACGCTTTTAAAATACATCATTTTAAAGAGCGGCCAGAAGTGTAGCCTCGATTTGAAGTGCGACAATTTTGTCAAAATGTGCGACAATTTTGGACCGACAGACCGACCGACCGACAAAGTGAGTTATAGGTTTGTGGCTTGAGCCACAAACAAAAAAACCCAAAGCCTCTGTTAAGAAATGTTTCAGTCCTAGCAAAAATGTATCAGTCCCTGGGACTGACAGGTCAATTTTGTTCTCTCTAATATTTTGGTTTTGCAATGAGTATTTTACTGATAATTATCAGTAAATGCGATCACTGTAAAAAAAACCACCACATTTATTTTCAAGTCTAAACAAAAAACACAAACACTCATCATATTATTTGTGGCAAATTTTCAAGTGAATTGCTCGCTTTTCACCAGGCCATCCATAATTATGGTTGTGACATAAAAATCAATCATGATGTCATCAAAATGATTACATTGCACTATAATGATGTCATAACTTAAGAAATTCCATGAATTAAAGGTACATACTTATTTCCTTTATTTATTTATATTTATTTTCCAGGGACGGTATTCATGTCGAGATAGCATGAGGCATACTAACTTACTTATTTAAATCTAGGACATTGGAAGATTTATTAGCATCATATTTATCTCAACGTTTCCCAGATATATGCATGTGATGTTTTAGACTTACTCTGATTTCCACTATGTTACAAACCTGTTACATGGCAGGAACTTGACCATCCAAATCCATGGTTGGATATGTAAGGCAATCAAACACGCATAGTCTATACAAGTGTTGCCTGCTAATGAGTGATTATTATAATGAGGTAATTTTCTTGATGAATAAATGTTAATATATGGTAATACAGTGGAACCTCCTTTATAAGACCTCCCTTTATAAGACTTCCTCCCTCATAAGACCTACTTCTCTGAGACATCGCCCTTCTTTGTAAGCATTGAAATCACCTCCCTTATAAGACCCCTCCCTTATAATACCTCATTTTGGATGGTTTTTGAAGGTCTTATACGGGAGGTTCCACTGTAGTATCTGGGTGGTTTTAATGTCCAGCATGGGAAACAAAAAGGATTGTAGTTTTTTGTACTCACATTATGTCTGGTCATGTCCCGTGAAAAACCTATAACAGACAAAATTGTTTACTATGGACATCCTTCTTTTTCTTCTTCGATCGCTCAGATAGTTTCCTGTCAATTATGAGCACAGATGCGTCATGCTGCCATTATGCGCCTAACTAAGAAATAGTTAGGCGCAGCATGTCCGACTTTGGCTGGAGGAAATCTTCTTGAAAGTGTTTCATGAAAAAAGGCAGGAGAATGGACTGGTAAGGCAGAAAGATAGTAGATGACAGTAAGCGAAGGGAAAAGGCAGAGTCAAAGAGAGTGATAGATAGGAGGAAGTCACAAGCACAGAACATCCAGAAGGTGGGGGAACTATTTATACAAAAGACCCCCGATATCCCCACGAGGGGCAAATTCAAATCTTTCATGTGTCTGTATTTTCCCATGGGTTGATCTTGGTCATTCTTAGTCCAGAAGGAAGCCGTCTCTAAATCGCCTAGAAAACGAGATTGTTCAGTTCATGTTCTTAATTACTTGAGACAGCTAAAAAAATTTCAACAACTGGTATTGGTAGTGTGATGTTTAAGAAGTATTATAGCAAAATAAATTGCCAATTATATGCTGATGAATCCGTTTAAAGACAGAATTTACGTAAAATGACATCTTTAAAACAGTTATATCTTCATGTTGATCAGGATATATATAATTGGCGATTTTTTGCTATAATACTTCTTAAACATCATACTACCAATACCAGTTGGAATTCTTTTAGCCGTCTCAAATAATTATGAACATGAACAATCTCGTTTTCTAGGCGATTTAGAGACGGTTTCCTTCTGGAGTATCTCTAAGCTTTACTCACTTCAGTTGGCATAGTTTCTTTTTAAAAAGTGAACTTTATGACACAAGCTTTATATATAGGGTTGTTGTTTTTAAATTTAAAAAACAAGAGTTCATGTACTGCATGGTTGATTTCTACTTTATATCTGAAAAGACAAGGTCACACACTGCCCAAATGGCATCCAATATAGTGCACACCCCTACATTCAGGACAGTTTTACGTCTCTTTACTACTTCTAGTTCTTATTACTTAAGAAAATGATACAATCCAGTATAACTGCCATATTACTTATAACTGCCACATTTCATTTACTGACCATATCCATGAAAGTATTTCATTTGCTAAACTATTTTTAACATTTTTGAACATGTAAATGACTAATTCAGTAAGTAATTGAAATTAATGGGGGTAGCTTTAGCTTTTTAAATATTGTACTGCCTGTTTTCATACTTTGGCAGATCTGTTGTCATAATAAGGCTTTATACTGAAAATTCTTTGCTGCCCTGACTCCTGTACTGAACTGTGTGCGCCACCTACACAAAATGATCACCCTTGAGCATAGAGAAGCAGTATGCTATAAATTTATCACTGTGATCGTCATGAGGTGACATGTTTGATTCAGTGCATAAAAATAATACAAATTATTATTATATGTCACCAAGAAAGACCCATTATACTAGTCTGCACACATTATTCCTCATTATACCATGGTGTCTGTCTTCTAGGACAGCGAAAATACCACTGACCTGAACTCTGGTGCTCTCTCGTCCACTGAAGTGGTGAGTCATCATCAGAATCATCCAGCTCTGAGTTGAAGTTGACCTCTGACATCTCTATTTCATTGTCAGGGGACGCCATTTGGATTTGATCACAGTATCTGAAATCACACAGGACATAGAAAACTAGGGTTTTTTGTTTGTTTGTTTTGTGTTTCTGTTGAGGGTGGTGGTGTTAGGGGGATCAATTTCTTGATGTCAAGTGACGCTCCAGGACCAACCAATTTTCAGTCTCTGCTTTCTCTTCCCCGTTTTCAGTACATGTATTGCTCATTGTTTCTTTCACTTTTTGATGAGAGAGAGAGAGAACTCAGAAACTTTATTTTACAAGGAAAAGAATTTAGGCTGGGCCTAGTCTTCCATTCTGTCCTTGGTTCTAAGCATGCAATACATAACTAATACTATAAATGAACATTCAGACACAGGAACACCACTAACAAAAAATAACAACTAACAGTAATTATATAGCAACGACATAGTAGGCAGAGCATCAACATAAGCAATAAAAACAAATAAAATAAAAAACTAACCAACCAATTAAACAAAGTAATAAATTAAAAACACCTCTATCACTACAATATACTTTTTCTACTACAATTACTACTACTAGTGTTAGACGGAGCAAAAAGCCCATAGGCGGGTAAGAAGCCCACTCCAACTATGCCACGAAACAAAGCAAATCTCGGTCACATTCTGCCCATGAGACAAGTGTTAATGTTTAGCATTCGTCTCATGGACAAACCCAACCGAAACCCGCCCCACTCCATGAGACAATCGGCACGGGCCCCCCACCCGCCCATGGGCCCTCTACCCCGTCTTCACCTACTATTACTATCACCATCACCACCACACCACTACTACTACTATTACAACAACAACAACAACAACACTACTACTACTACTACTACTACTACTACTACTACTAGAGAGAGAGAGAGAGAGAGAGAGAGAGAGAGAGAGAGAGAGAGAGAGAGAGAGAGAGAATAGAGATTTTTTTTTACGAATACGAATTTTTTTTATTGAGGGTAAAACAGATAAGCTGGGTAGCTTTTTTACACTATTGCCCTCAGAGCAAATAAACAATTAATGAAGAAAATAATTAACATAAACAGCAAAAAGAACAATACAACAAAACTGGCAACAATAGTGACAGAAATATACATGTAATATAATACAACAAGGCAAAAATGGCCACACAACAGCAATTCAAAATTAGAGACCCCCACCCCACCCCACAGAAAAACACACCAAGAAACAACAACAAAAAACACCTCCCAGAGAGTACCCCCTGGCCCCCCCCCCCCCCCCCCCCCGCACTCAAAGAGAACAAGCACCCCCCACATAGACCCCCACAAACCTATGCACACATACATACATGCATACAGAGAGAGTTATGTACATGTACATGTATATCAGTTCAGAGAGAGAGAGAAATGTTCTCTACACCTTGTAATATCATTTGAATGTATAGACATAAACATAATTAAGACGTGACAAGCAGAGAGAACATATGTATTGTAATTCGTAAAGTAGAATAATACATAAACAGATTTATAATTGGTCCATCAAGTATTTATGAGATGTCTTTCTGAAAGATGACAAGCTCGGTTTCTGTTTTATGTGGAGAGGCATATCGTTCCACAATTTTGCTCCTGAGTGGACTAATGAGGACATGAATAGATTTGTTCAGCTAGGTCGAGGGGTACGAATAATCGACTAGAGACGAGAGAGAGAGAGAGAGAGAGAGAGAGAGAGAGAGAGAGAGAGAGACAGAGAGAGAGAGAGACAGAGTGAGAGACAAGACAAGCAGAGAGAGCATAAGTACCATATAAACAGCAAAAGAGAACAATATCATAGAGAGATTGAGACAGAGAGAGAGAGAGAGGCAGAGACAGAGAGAGAGAGAGAGCAGAAATGCAAAAGAGAACATTATCATAAAAGTCAAATGGTATTGACCATCATACAAATCATGTTGCTCACTTGCTGCTGTCTCAGTGTCGTGTCTCTCTCTGTCAGCCTGACCGCCAGTGTCTCTCTTTGCCTCTCCTTCTGTCTGTCTGTCTGTCTCTCTCTTTTCCTCTTTCTCATGTGTCTATGAGTATGGTAACTTTTTATTCTCCTATTTTCTGTCTTAAAAAAAAGAAGTGAAATGAAGCTTTGTCAAAAGTGTTTACTGTATTATAGTCTTCAAAGTCTTGTAAAGGGCCGAGAGCTTGCCTTTTCTTTCAACATGACTTTATTATGCTATAGATATAAATTAGATCATATTTATTATAAATTCAAGTTCAGGTTGGCTGAACCATCTTGTGTTTATAATACGAGGGGAAGTGGGAGGGCACTGCGTTTAAAAATGGAAGCAGATGAGAGCAAATTGGCATGCTGACCTTCTTAAATACCAATCTGTAAAAGTGAATGTGGCTGGGGTGCCTTAAGATATTATGTCAGTCTTAATACAAAAAGATGCACTGTAGCACAAGGCTTTGCATTTCTCTGTGATGACTTACTCACTAAATTATCCTCTTTGATGTTTTACCGGTAGTCTTTTCAGTCTTAATGACAAAATATCTGATGACACCCTACCCATTTCAATCTGACACTGAGACAGCAAACAATTTTAAATTAAAACAAAAGAAGAAACCAACTTATTTTGGTAAAGGTAAAGATGTGCCCCCCCCCCCCCCCCCCCTGCATTTCTCGGTTAATTCCATTTTTGCCTTTCTTACCAAACATAAAGCTGTATTTTATGAACCTTTTGAGCTAATTATCTTTTTGGAATAATAACCCTAACCACGACTGTGACAAATGCCGCAGTGTACATAGGGGTGGGTCCTATTAGATAATGGCTTTTATCATGACTGCAATTAATTATTGAACAAAGATAATTAGCTCAAATTCGAGTCAAAATGTTCATAAAATACAGCTTCATGTTTGGTAAGGAAGGCAAAAACTAAAAATTGAATTAACCAAGAAATGTAGGGGGGGGGGGGGGGGGGCACCACGGGGGGGGGGGGGGGGGGGGGGGGGGGGGGCACATCTTGACCTTTACCCTTACTTTTATATTGTTTCTCAAAGTAAACACACGGACACCATTTTTTCAAGCTTTCAAAACCCAATGTTTTTTTCTTCAGGAATGAGTGAAAAGAAATGAGCTATGGAATGGTTGTGGTTATGTTAGTACATGTATGTACCATATTTTTTTGGACTACAAGGCACACACCCACATTTTACACAAAAATCAGATACTGTTATTATATTTTCTTACTATTTTTATTAGTCATATCATAAGGTGCAGGGGTCTCAGTCAGGGAAAAAACGTATCACCTTATAATCTGTAAAATACGGTAACAGAATTGTATCTTTCCTTTAGGACTAAAAAAAATGTGGGTGCTACTTATCGTCTTACCTCAAGCTCCGAGAGAAATCCTGCTTCTGGTCAGGCCTCTGATCCCCAGATGATACAGAACCAGCTTGAACTGCAGTAGTGTCCTCAGTCCATGTCTCAGTTTTCACTGGATGAGATGGAGAAGTAGCTTCAGCAGCACGACACATAGCGATGCAGGTCTCCAGATTCAGGTCAGCTTCTTGCAACAGTCGCTTTCTGCTAGAGCTCTCTTTGATGCCTAAAACTATTCTGTCTCTCAACAGACTGTCTTTCAAGCAATCACAAAAATTACAGGTTGAAGCAAGAGCGCGCAGAGCTCCTATGTAGTCTTCTATAGTCTCTTCTGCCTTTTGACCTCGTGTGTTGAACACATATCTTTCATAAGTTTCATTGGACTTTCTGAAGAAATTATTGTCAAATGTGGTGCCAATGTCAAGATCATCAACGGAGTGATCTGCTGGAATCTGCATCTTGTTCTTCACTGTCTGTCCTTCCTCAAGTTCTTACTTAACTAAGTGCCTGCAATTGTCAGCAGTATGTTACAATTGAGAAACAAAGCTTTGTTGCTCATTTCTGTACACTTGTACCAGTTGTACAGTTATTAGTTTTGATCAGATCAACACCTCCCCCCCCCCCCCCCCCCCCACCCCCTCAACTTCTTGGATACAAATTGTGTTTTTCAGTCGCATCTTTCTATTCTACGTAAAAATACATATTTTTAATTGTTTAAAAAGATGAAAATTAACTTCAAATATAAATATATAAATAATGATAGCCTAGGAAACGATCGAGAGTTATATGACAAGTTATGTGCTCAATCTGCAGTAACTAGGCTCATGAACTTCCGATACTTCGCTCGACTGCGACGTATCATTTAACCCTTTTGCCGCCAGCCATTCTTCAGCCCAAAAATACCATTAAACTTAACTGGGTAGAGAAAATAAAATATCTGCAGCATTGCGAATCCTCTGTGACATAATATAACATTAGGCATATCCTTACCTCCCAAAATTAAGAAAATAGGGTATTTGAATAACAGGTCCTGATTTGATGATTTAAACCATTGTGGTGCAAAAATGCGACATTGGCGGTGAAAGGGTCAATAAATGGATTGCTTGAAACAAAAATGCTCCATTATGGAGAGCGGCACTGCAACTGTTGTAATCATTATGGACCTTGAGAAGGCATTCGACAAGGTGAATCATAGCTTGCTACTCCACAACCTAGACCACTACGGGGTCAGAGGAACCGTAAACAGCTGGATTGCAAGCTTCTTCAAGGACTGAAAGCAAGCTGTGGTGGTCAATGGCGTTCAGTCTGGCTACGTGAAGGTAAAGTCCAGTGTGCCCCAGGGGACAGTCCTAGGACCCTGCCTCTTTCTGACCTACACCGACCTCCCTCTAGTATCTCTTCTCCTTCCTGCCTGTTTGCTGACGACACAGCTCTATACCGCTTCATTACCTGCGATGATGACCCGGTCAAAATCCAAGAGGACCTCAGGAAGTTGGAAGACTGGGAAAGAGAATGGGACATGGCGTTCCATCCCGCCAAGTGCAGCTAGCTGCCTTTGATGAGAAGCAAGAAGTCGCTGAACGCCTCCACCAGCTACAGTCTCCATGACCACACCCTCGAAAGAGTGCCCTCAACAAAGTACCTCAGGGTCACACTGCAATCCGATCTTTCATGGGGAGCCCACATCACGGCCACCTGCGCCAAAGCCAACAGATCTCAAGGCTTCTTAAGAAGAAACCTGAAGGTATGTTCCACGGCTACCAAGGTGTTAGCCTACAAAGCCATGTTCAGGCCCATTCTTGAATATATATATATGCAAGCGCAGTATAGGACCCACACACCAACATGCAGATCTCTGACCTAGAGAATGTCCAACGCAGGGCGGCAAGATACGTGCTAAACAGACACAGAAATACATCCAGTGTCAGCACCATGCTCCACCAGCTACAATGGCCATCTCTGTCTGAGCGCCGTTGCGCTTCCAGGCTATCCATGATTTTTTACAAGATCACAAATGGACTGGACTGGCCTGTGTGAAATGTAGCGCCCTCAAACCCATGCCCCCCAGCAGCAGAAGACAAAACCACAAGCAGTTACAAAGAATCCTTGCTAGAACCGACTACCGCAATAACTTTCTTCCCCCGAACCGTCTGCGACTGGAACTCCCTACCATCAGAAACAGCCCAGTCCCTAACCCTCAGCTCCTTCATCTCAAAGGTGCTGAAGCTCCCCGATTAAAAATACTACACCCCCCCCCCCCCCTTTTTATGATCGCTTCTCGGCCTTTTGGCTAAGACAGTGATTCAGGAACATAAATTTTTGTTTATACCTGGTTGGTTTGTTCAGCCCGTCGTACATGGCGAAAGCCGATACACGACGTTAAACTGAACTTCCATCCCCTTTTTCTTCTTCTTCCGTGCGGCTGGGTGTTCTCTGACTAGCCAGGGGTGCTCAGTCTCAATATCTGTCTAGGTTTATTTTTGTTTTCGTTTTTCCTGCGCTGCATACTTCTGTTAACCCCAGTACATGTTAGTAATTCCCGGGTAAGGCAGGTGGACATTATTCATTTATTGGCAGAAGAAGTAGAATAGTTTTAAATGTATAATTATAGTCTTCTGGACAGCAATTAAAAAATGTAAACAAATGTTTTTTGAATATGATGAATGAACATATGAAAATTATAAATGTACAAAAAGAATGAAGGGACACTTGATAGGCCGCGAGGCCTAGGCTTATGAGCCAGTCCCCCACTACTACTACTTAAAGATTTATCTTTTTATTAGTTTATTGATTTAAGAGACGCAAACCACTAAATAAATTCTGACAAGTCAAATTCATCGAGAAGGGGCGTAATAAGGGCCGAGAGGCCTATACATAGACCTACATCACCTACCTACCTACTACTTCTACTAGTTGAGGGTGCACATCACTCATCACTTCAGCAAACAAAATAATTTTCCAGTGCTTGAATATTAACCAAAATGAGTATCTTACGGATCGACTGAAAGTCGATCAGTTCACCTAATAATTATATGGCATACTGATACTGGATCTATTATAGCAGACCTAATGTGTTCGCATTGTGCAGAAGAAGGGATGTACAGTAGAAGTTATGGTTCTGTCTACCGGAAGTTCGGTCGTATGCACCAAAATGGTCACAAACCACAAATGCAAAGGGGAACTAACTTTCTTCTTCTCTGGAGGCACCTAAATGAGCTGACCATTCTGGCTACCAACAATAACAAACAAGATATCACCTTCTGGTACACAAACCTTGAGGGTTTTTTTGGATAGTCATTGCTTGTTTCAGGACTATATATATGTGTGTGTGTGTGTGTGTGTGTGTGTGTGTGTGTGTGTGTGTGTGTGTGTCCGCGTGCGTGCGTGTATGTGTGTGTGTTAGAGAGAGAGAGAGAGAGAGAGAGAGAGAGAGAGAGAGAGAGAGAGAGAGAGAGAGAGAGAGAGAGAGAGAGAGAGAGAGAATTGAATTGAATTGAATTCAATGAATTTTATTTATAGAGGGTAATAGAATAAGCAATAACATGCTTTTTTACATCCGGAATTTTTGTTACAAATATAAAAGTAGCAATGAAAAAGGAAAATGAGCACACACAGAGAGAGAGAGAGAGAGAGAGAGAGAGAGAGAGAGAGAGAGAGAGAGAGAGAGAGAGAGAGAGAGAGAGAGAGAGAATGAATGAATGAATTCTATGTATAGAGGGTAATAGAGTAAGCAATAACATGCTTTTTTACATCCAGCTCTCAGAGAGAGAGAGAGAGAGAGAGAGAGAGAGAGAGAGAGAGAGAGAGAGAGAGAGAGAGAGAGAGAGAGAGAGAGAGAGAGAGAGAGAGAGAGAGAGAGAGAGAGTGCGTGTGCGTGTGCGCGTGCGTGTGCGTGCATGCGAGCGTGAGCGCGCATTCTTTTGTGAGTTTTTGTTTTGTTTGTGCTTTTAAACGTTTGTGGTTTTTAGACCATTTTAATGCTCATGTTGTATGAACGAACTTCCGGTAGGCACGAAGAAACCGCAAACTGCAGTGTTTGTAAAAGTTCTGTCTGGATTTTCTACGTAGAAGGAGCCTATGAAGGCTATTAAGTTAAAGTCTATTAAGACTCAGAACTTATGCCACGGGTTGTACACACTTCATTCTAAACTATTTATCTTCTTCTTCTTCTTCCAACGCAGTGAAGACTGATGTCGTAGTGAAGGCTTGAGAGAGAGAGAGAGAGAGAGAGAGAGAGAGAGAGAGAGAGGGTGTGTGCGTGAGCGCGCATTCTTTTGTGAGTTTTTGTTCTGCGTTTACGGAATGTCTAAACACCGAATGGTGCCGGAAAACACCGAATGGTCAAAACATACCCAAAAAATGTTGAGAGAGAGAGAGAGAGTCACTGAAACATGATTATTGAAATTGAAACATGAATGGAAATTCTCTTTTTTGGACTGACGTCAGTTTAGTAGAAACTCAACGTTAGATCATGCTTATCATATTGTTTGATGTTTGTCAGAACATTTACTATAACAGTTACTACTAACTAGTCACCGGTAGGTTTTGAGCAACAACTAGTAGTAGCACTAAGCCTTGTGAAAAATGGCACATGTTTCATTTTGCCACAACACACAAGTAAACCTTTTTGACCTACCACCACCTTTAAATGTGAAGAAAGGCGGACATGAATGGAAATTATTCAAGCAAAGGTGGACTAATCATTGCATCAGTGCAAGACTTGATGATGAAAAAGAAACGACCCAAAAAGCATTGTTTCTCCATGTTTTAGGCAAGGAAGGACAGACTGTGTGCAACAGATTGAGAATGCAGCTTCCAGGAAATCACTCTGTTGATGATATCATCAACGCATTTGACAATAATTTCCTTGGAAAGACCAATGAAACGTATGAAAGATATGTGTTCAACACAAGAGATCAAAAAGCTGATGAGAGCATAGAAGACTACACTGCTGCTCTGCACTCTCTTGCTTCAACCTGTAATTTATGTGATTGCTTGAAAGACAGTCTGTTGAGAGACAGAATTGTCTTAGGCATAAAGGACAGCTCTACCAGAAAGCAACTGTTGCAAGAAGCTGATCTGAATCTGGAGACCTGCATCGCTATGTGTCGTGCTGCTGAAGCTACTTCTCCATCTCAGCCAGTGAAAACTGAGACATGGACTGAGGACACTACTGCAGTTCAAGCTGGTTCTGGATCATCTGGGGATCAGAGGCCGGGCAAGAAGCAGGATTTCTCTCGGAGCTTGAGGTAAGTTAACATTTTAGTGTGTGTTTTTTATACTAGTCACAAGAGAAGATAATGTTTTTTGTTTTGTTTTAAAAGCAATATGTGTATGGCTCTTCTTATTCTACACTTAAAACCTTATGGGTGAAAATTGGGATTTATATGCTAATAACAAGTTAAATGGATTTTATTTCAGTGAAAAAACTTGTATACAACATGGAGTTTAAGTATACTGTACAATGTTTTGCTTGGTGGTAATGACTAGGGATGGTTGGGGTGGGGGTGGGGGGTGTTATAATGTGTTGTCTACATTTTGTCACCAAAGTTGAGACTAAAGATTCACAACCTCTTCATCATTCAGAACATCACAAATTTACTGTGTGCTGTACCTCTGAACAAAACTTGAAGTACTAATTGCTGTAATGCTGTACATTGGTTAGAACTCTAGATTAGATAGTGCAAGTACAGGCAGAAAGAAAACAAACAAGCAAAGATATAAAACAACTAAGCCAATTGATGCAAAAGATTGTATAAGCCCCCCCCCCCCCCCCCCCCCCCCCCCCCCCCCCCCTCCACACAGGAATGTGGCAGGAAAGAGCATAATTTGGCAATGGCAAATGCAGCAAACCTATACAGTGGAACCTCCCTTATAAGACCTCCCATTATAAGACTCCCTTCCACATAAGACCTACTTCTCTGAGACATTGCCCTTCTTTGTAAGTATTGAAATTACTTCTCTTATAAGACCCCTCCCTTATAAGACCTCATTTTGGATGATTTTTGAAGGTCTTATAAGGGAGGTTCCAGTGTAATACAAATTCAGTGTGTGCTTCTTTGTCCGTATGTCTAACCTCAGAGTTTCTGAAAACGTAGAGATTGTGCACACTTGCGCAATAGACCTCTCAAATGGTCAGCTCATTGACCGTTGGCCCTCAAGAGAAGAAGAAGAAGAAATCACTCCCTAGTATCTGAAACCATGCGTGAGATTTACCCTTTAAAATCTCAAGTTGGGGCTGAGATGACACTTTAGAATGATGATTTGTGCGTTAACACAGTCGTTACTTTTCTGTACAAGCTAATGAGGTTGCTTCTTTTTCAATGGTCTCTAGGTCTATCTAGGCTACTTCCATAAGCAGAGTGGAGCCGCAAGCCTAGATCTACTTAAAACTCTACAAGATCTTGTAGAAAGCCTTGGGTCTTTGCTACAGTTTTACAAGTATGCAAAAAAACTTTAAAACAAAGAAGGAACAGGTTGTTTGTTCTGTAAATAGGAAAAAGCAGTGATGTGTGTGAGTGTGTGTGTGTGTGTTGTTTGCATGCGCACGAGCATGTCTGTGTTTCTGGCTGTGTGTGTGTGCACGGGAATAGGGGTAGAATTTGTCTCATACTTTTGTCTTGACCCTTTAAAATTGAAACTGGGGGTGAAAATACTCCTTAAAACTATAACCACGGGGTCAGAGTAGGAGCTGAGGAGGAGAAAATCAGAAACCTTGATAACATATTATATTCATTGTCAGTACCAATGAGAGATTTAATCATTGTAATGGGGGACATTATTTAAACCTGCACCATGCAATATGATAAGCTCCAAAACCATGGTCGTAATTTAAAAATCATAGGTTGTAGAATCCTGTGATTCATTTATCTTATGTTTTTGATCAGCACCACCCAATGAATGAAATGGGGGACATTAAACTTGTTTTCGTTCAATATAAAATCACTAGTTAGTTCTCTGTGCGTTGTGTGGTTCCAGACAATGTGACCTAATCCAGATGGTGTCCCCTGATGAAGCAGAGATGTCAGAGGTCCACTTCAACACAGAGTTGGCGTCTTCTGATCACTCAGCACTTCAGTGGACTACAGAGCACCAGAGTTCAGGTTAGTGCAGTCTACATTCAACAGAAATAATAGTGTAATTGGGAACGGTGTACCAGTGCACCATATTATTAGTGATGCCTTGAGGATGGGAAAGCAAAAGGGGAAATTGACTTGCTGAAAGCTACACATGAGTAGTGAAAAGGTTAAAATCTTCTTCATTATACAAAATGACTTGAAACAAAATAACAAAACAAAATGCCGTGGCTCCTGCAGAAATTAATCTATAGGACAAAGTTCACCAGTAATGAATTAGAGGACATTTTGTCCTGATGGGGAGGAACAGAATAGATCACTTTCAGCTTTAATGGGCCTACATGCTGTGACTGTGGCTAACAGAGTTTATTATCTGCCACATGATTTCTACTTAATGGGGGAAAACAGCCAGGAAGAGCAGCTAAATTCACCACCATTAATTTCAGTTTGTTTTTGACAATTCAGGCATGGGAATTGTCAGTCTTTTGGCTGATTTCAGCTTTTTGGATGGTCCTCTTCAGTCTTTTTTTTTTGCAAGTTTCAGCTTTTTTGATGGTCCTAGAGGACATTTATGAGATAAAAAAAAAAGAATCCCAATGAGTAAAACTTAAGTTATTGGTTATAAATGAATGCAAAATGAACTAAATATATCAGTCTTATCTCTAATACTGTTTTTAAGGCTTAGATAACAGAAGAAGCTTCATTTTCTGGGGGCTGTATCCCAACACACACACGGTTTTCAGTTGTTGTTTTTATTCCTTGTTCCTATGCCTGCTTCCAGACCCCAATTTTCAGTCTTTTTTGTCTTCTCTAATTCCCATGCCTGTGACATGTTCTAACATATATAAGAAATAGTTTCACTGGTGAAATTGAAGGGTAGTTGCCTAAACATACTTTCAGAAGAGGAATAAAGAAGGATCACAGTACGTTAGAAGGGTGATAGTACGTTTAGGCAGTTACCCCTCGAAATAATGTACTTTGTTTAACCATAAGAAAGACACGTAAAACATCAGTTATGAAGTTCCACTCTTTCAAAGTAAAGGGGTACATGCATGGATGCTCCTGCTTTCAGGATGTCCTGAAGTTCAGGATCTTTTTTATTGCCTGGAGCCGGCGTCGCCAGGATTATGAGAATTTGAGAAGATGCATTTTGCTGGTTTATAGAGGTCATGAAGTTTAACCAGAAGTGTTGAGCCTGTCAATTACATTGAAAACTGTTGTTTCCCTTCAGCTTCCAGGGGGCATTGCCCCCCTGAACCCCCAGGAGGGGCGCTGTCCTTGCACTCCGCCTGGGCCTGGGTGGCCCCTGGACCCCTGCCTTCAAGGATTTTTTTTAATTTCCCAGGAGCACCAATGTAGATGTATGCTACCTGAAGTGATTATCACATGGAGAATGACCAAATCTACTCAGGGGAAAGAACAGAGCTATTTTTTGTACACTTTGCAGGCATGAAAACATCTCCGTTTTCTTTGCCTTCTCCGCCTAATTTTTTCCCGAAATCAACCAATCTCTGCCTAAAAATCTCCGCCTAAAAATAAAAAAATCGAAAATCGAATAAAAACTCGGCATGCTGGGTCTTTAAATGGCACGATCATCATTTCGTGCCTTCTCCTTCTACCGACGTCGTCACTTCCAAAATGGCGTCTGAAGAATGGGTGAAAAAGAAGAAGAAATATCAGGCATGAAAACAGCTCTGGCGTTTCCATTTTTTTTTAACAGATTAGCCCCCGCTGAACAAAAGTTCTGCCGTTAGTTATTTGTGCCTGAAAAATTTTTGGGTAACAGTCCCCCCGCCCCGCTCAACTTCTGACGTCAGCTAAAATTCCGGGTGGAAGGATTTCTCGGCTGAAAAAATCTCCTCTTTTTTTCGGAACAGTAGTTTTCATGCCTGACTTTGAACTGAAGATCAATCTGTAACGTAACACATGATAATTCTCTGTTGCAGGATCTCCATGGAACACAACTGAGCATAATGTGAGTAAAACCCTCATCTCATGTGTGGAACATTGTAAGAAAACATACAAACTATTGCTATGTGTTTTAAATTTATCATTTCTATTAGCCAGGCATGGTAGACCTCCGCGAATTGCAGAAAACCCGCAAAAGTGAAAATTTGACACCCCCGGAAAAAAAAGCCGGGGTAAAAATTTGCTCGGGTGCCTAAAAATGACGTGCATTAAAACCTATGCAATCGCTTCGTGGAACCGGATGTGAATGACTGAACAAGCAACTTCCCGCCGAAGTTAGCAGTCGTGCGCGGCTTGGCTCACGCCACACGTTTCCAGATTTGTGATCCTAGTGCTTCTTTTCCTTCTTCTTCTTCTTCATTTTGATGCCCAACTTCATCATTTTAGTTTGAGTCGACATCTTTCAAATGAAATGCAGAATCGGTTGGATATTCTTCCGCGAAACTCACTTTGCCCCCACTACCATGTCTGATTAGCTTATTACAAAGTTGAAACAGTGAGGCTACGAGAGAGAATATAGTGAAATGAATAAGGGGAAGGAACTTCTCGTAATCAGCTCCCTTTTACCAAAGTTATTTATGGGACCTATTCGCCTAACAAAGTGAAAGTAGCAGCCACAACAATACAGATCCAAGTTCATCCTCAAAAAAAGATGACAGAGATCTGCTTATTATGACAACCACCCACACAATACACAACAACAGTGGTAGAGAGCTGTTCACAAACAAATCAACATACATTCAAGAATGGCTTAGCCTTCTAGTCTTGCATAATGTTACATTTAAGGGGATACGTGGGATACAGGTGGCGCCAATTTTCCCCTTGTGGCTGACTGTGTCGTAAGAAACACTACTAAAGGGTTTCAGTGAATCAATGACGTATAAATAAGATGACGTTAGAATGAAATGACAAAATTGTGAATGAAATGGCATACTCTCTCTGTGGTTTCATGAATGAATGATGTATGGATAAGATGACGTAAGAATGAAATGACGAAATTGTGAATGAAATGGCCAACTCTCTCTGTGATTGATCGTGCTAGCATAATCTGGCGGACCCCCAGTGGTGCAAGACTTTTTTGAAAAATGTACAAGTTTATTTATATTTGTGAAAAGTATATCGCTAAAATTTGTGTATTGTTAGAATATAAGGATTATTTTAAACATATTCATTTCTTAGAAGGACTAAAACCGCGTTTCTAAAAGAACAAATCTCATAAAACTGTCAACAATGAAACTATTAAGGGATATAACTCTTGACGCGAGTCCCGTGGAAAAATAGGGGTGGGGTTGAAAATGTGAATGGTGTTCAGTAAAAAGCACGGTGACATACTGTTTTTGTGTGTTTAGTATGGAGAATATACATTATTTCATATGATAAAAAAAACTAGAATGATTTCATCGTTGAGTTTTTTTCTAGTCATTTGAACAATAAAATTTAGGAAAATATGTATCAATACGGCAACAGTTTTCCTAAATTTCCTATTGACTCAATTATATTTCCTTACCATTTGACATAGATGCTGATACTATGTAGGTTGTAGTATCAGGCAAGATTAATTGAAAGTTTTTAATAACTTAAGTGTATGAAAGGTGTCCAGTTTTCAGACGACCTGATTTTACCCGAAAATTGTCCAACCCCCCCACATTTCGACCACGAATTACAAGAAAAGTAGCACGGTGACCCTGTGTTTTCTTTTCAGTTTTGACCTTAGAAGTATGTGTAGATGCTATGACAAAAGTCTTGCTCATTTGTCATCGTGGGAAGTAAAAGGCGCGTATCCCCTTAAACAACACACAACACAGAACAAACTGGTATGCCTCAATACCACTGTTGTTGTGTAATGTGTGGGTGGTTGCAACAACCACCTTTTGCTAGAGTGAATGCCCTTGGTAGATGCTTGAGTACTGACCAAACAAGGGCATAACTCTCGCCAATAAGCCTATTTGAGGCCACCAAATGGCTAGCTTTTGCAAGAGTGAATGTCCTTTTGAATACTGACCAACAAGGGATTCACTCTTGCTGTCAAGGGCGTTAATAACCCTAGTTGCAGTGGCCAATAGTTCAAAAAATATGGTAATGGAAATTGGTGGTACACCTTTGTATTTTGTGAAAGACTTTTGTCAGTTGGCCAATGTTTTAGCTCGTAAAAGGTTTTGAAATAAACTGAAATATTGCTAATTTTTTTACAACTGTGTTGCTGTTTTTAGTTGGCCAATGTTTTAGCTCGTAAAAGGTTTTTTAAAAAAACCCTGAAATATTGCTAAAAAAATTTGCAACGGTGTTGCTGTTTTTATTTTTTCTAATCTCAAAAGGAGACATTTTGCTCCAGTTCGTATTACTGCCATCAACAGGGATTAAGCGGCCTTTGATACCTTCCACAGCTTTCCAAAATTTCTTTTGGGGCTAAAAGAGTGGGAATGTAGTCTTTGCAAGTCAGCTCTACTATAAACAAGAATTCGTAGCCCAGCCCTCTTGGATAGCAGCTGCCTCCTTTGCTTTCTGAAAGTCACAGTGGAAATCAACAGACTTATATCAATGATTCTAAAAGGGTAAGATGGACTACTTAAGAGTTACAGCGAACCGGGCTGATAGAGTTATCGTTAGTGGGGTAGTTATACACCATTCACAGCGGCGGCTATCCAAAAACTGAGACTGGAATTTGAACGGATAATTCAACTGGCCTATCGACGTGTAAAATGTGTCACGTTTAAAAGGGACATAACCAGTGTTGGATGGAAGTTCAGTTTAGCGTCGCGTATCGGCTTCCGCCATGTACGACGGGCTGAACAAACCAACCATGGTATAAACAAAAATTTATGTTCCTGAATCACTGTCTTAGCCAAAAGGCCGAGTAGCGATCAGGATAACTAAAACCAGTGTTTCTGTCCTCACTACTCATATAGGGAAAAGAGACCGGATGCTTGTCTTCCCCTATACAGTCTTTGCTTATATTGTAACTGTCTATAGTGATATACTGACTGAGCTGATACATTTCTTTTCACCATCGTAGATATGCAGTACCTTAGAATTTTCTAAGAAAGCTGTTGTGATTGAGTTTTTACAATATCAATCTGGCTGTACCATTTTACACATAAGTTTACCTATTCACTGTGGATTCCTGCTAACTCCATAAAAATGGTAACTCAAAAATACTGGGTAACTCACAGTAATTTTCTGGTCCCAGTTTTATAATCTTTATGTAAAAGAAAGGTCTTTTTAACTCAAAATAAAATTTCAATCCCTTCAATTGTTTACTTAAAGGGCCTCGCTGACGGATGAGTTTTTGCAAGAAACACGTCCAGATCACCAGGAAAACACTCTTTACAGATATCGCAACACTCACTTTGCTCTGGTTTCCTAGAAATCAAACCGTCACATCGGCGATTCCTCCTCGGTGGAGGTGCTGGAAGCCAGATTCTTTCAGTGAAAGAGAAGGCATGTGTCTTCTCTTTTCTAATGGCCGCCTGAGTTAGACCAAATCGTTTGCATGAAATTTCCACAATACAAGCCATTTTGATACAGTTTGCCCAAAGGAGTTTTGCTCACAACAAATGAAATGGCTCCAATTTTTTTTTTACTGCATTATAACCACTCTCCACCTATCCCATCCAAAATGGCTTCTCTCTCTGTGACAACTCTGCCAAGGAGGAATCGCCAGTTTCACAGTTTTATTTATAGGAAACCAGGGCAAAATTGAGTGTTCCGATCCTTGAAAAGGCTCTTTTTTTTTTTACTGCTTTACAAAGAAGAAAAAACTTCAACCACTCTCCATCCATCCCATCCAAAATGGCTTCTCTCTCTGTGACAACTCTGCCAAGGAGGAATCGCCAGTTTCACGGTTTTATTTATAGGAAACCAGGGCAAATTGAGTGTTCCGATCCTTGAAAAGGCTCTTTTTTTTTTTACTGCTTTACAAAGAAGAAAAAACTTCAACCACTCTCCACCCATCCCGTCCAAAATGGCTTATCTCTGTGACAACTCCGCCAAGGAGGAATCGCCAGTTTCACGGTTTTATTTCTAGGAAATCAGGGCAAATTGAGTGTTCCGATCCTTGAAAAGGCTCTCTTTTTTTTTTTACTGCATTACAAAGAAGAAAAAGCTTCAACCACTCTCCACCCATCCCGTTCAAAATGGCTTCTCTCTCGAATCGCCGTTTTCATGGTTTTATTTCTAGGAAACCAGAGCAAAGTGAGTGTTCCGATCCTTGAAAAGGCTGTCTTTCTGGTGACACTGCACTGATCCCCATGACTTTGACCCGAACTCACCAAGGCGTACACTGGATTGGAAACCGATACTGAGGTCACCATGAGAGCAGAGCATGCAAAGCCACATAATTTGAGACATTCTTTTTTCTTTTTAATGATTGATGGAAATGAGGTGGATGACAATGATGATGATGATGCTATGGAGTTCCGTATTGGTCTGAGACTGCATGACAGGGCCGTATTCTACGCTTCCTTTCATAATGATATCCCGGTGTTAACCAGGCCCGAGAACTACAGACACTTGCAGTGTTAGTCTTGAAATTAGAGCAACACTCTCAGATTCACATCCGTTAAGCGGATGAAGCTTGACTGTGCGGTTTCAATCTTCCAATTGAGCCCATAGCCACTCACTCTGGGTAGAAGTCGGTCCAGGACTGAAAAAAACCCTTGCCTCTGATGGGATTCGAACCCAAGTAAAGAAGTAGTCCACGACGCTAACTCACTACACCATGGCGGCTGGTCTTTTAATTCTTTGTTTGTTTATTCCAGAGATTAGAATTACAATGCTCTATAAAAGAAGAGTCATCAGATCAGCCCTCAGCTGTCTACAGCACAGTACAGCCGATGTCTGACAACACTTCTGGGTCACTGCTGTCTCTGAACACAACTCATGTGTGTCAGCATTGTTCTGCTAGCTTTGAGAAAAGTAGCAGTTTGGAGCTCCACCTGGTGTCAGTTCATGGAGAGAAACTGCTCGTGGTGTTACCTGGGTCCTCCACACATGACAGATGTGATACTGGTATCTCTCACAGTTTAGGTGTAGATAAGGAGGTAGATAACAATGTAACAACAACAATGCAAGTTGAACAGGACACTAGTGAAAGCGGTAGAAAGAAAACGAAAAAAAATAAAGAAAGAAAGTATGTGTGTGATGTCTGCACAATGTCTTTCCTTCAGCTCGACCATTTGAAGCGTCACAAATTGATTCATAGAGGCGTTAAGTCATTTGTGTGTGATGTCTGCAGCAAGTCTTTCCTTACACCATATAGTTTGAAGAGTCACAAATTGGTTCATAGTGATGTTAAGCCATTTGTTTGTGATGAGTGCAATAAGAGTTTTAGATTTTCTAGTAGTTTGAAGGCACACAAACTGATCCATAGCAGTCATGGTCTTAAACTTTATGCGTGTGACTTGTGCAGTAAGAGTTTTGCTGCTGCTTCATATTTGAAGAGACACAAACAGGCACATAGTGGTATTAGACGTTTTGTGTGTGATATTTGCTCTCGGAGATTTACCCAGTCTCAACATTTGGAGAGGCACAAGCTCAGACATAATGTTCATAAGCCTTTTGTGTGTGAAGTGTGTGGTAAGGGTTTCCCCGCAGAAACTCAGCTAACAGAACACAAAAAAATCCATGTAGAAGGGAAACCTCACAAGTGCCAACACTGTGACAAGGATTTTAAGCTTCCTATTAATTTACGAAACCACATACGGCTGGTTCATTCGGGAAGAAATCATCTGTGCGATGTCTGTGGGGCGGCTTTCCCTTCAGCTGACAGTTTAAAAGTGCACAGGAGATTTCACACAGGCGAGAAGCCCTTTCTGTGTTCAGACTGCGGGATAGGTTGCGTCACTTCTGGTGATCTGAGAAAACATCGCCTCATTCACACAGAAGAGAAACCTCATGTGTGTTCAGACTGTGGGAAAAGTTTCAGAAACACCTCTACTCTAGCAACACATCGCCGGACCCACACCGGAGAAAAAACCCATGTGTAAAGAAAGGTTTTGTTACTTCTCATCAGCTGCAACAACATTTTCTGGCCCATTCTGGACAAAAAACTCACAGCTGTCCCCTCTGTCCCTGCGCTTACAAAAGGCCACAGCAGTTGAAGGCACATATCCAGAAAGTGCACCAAGCGCTCTGTGCTGCAACCCCCAGTAACTCCCAAGAACCTGTCAGGGTTGTAACAAACTGAAAATGTCCCCGTGCTTACAAAAGGCCAGAGCAGTTGAAGGCACATATCCAGAAAGTGCACCAAGCGCTCTGCGCTGCAGCTACCCAGAGTAACTCCCAGGAACCTGTTAGGGTTAGTTGGTTGCCTTTGCCATACATTTACAACATACAGTGGGACCTCCCTTATAAGACCTCCCATTATAAGACTTCCTCCCATATAAGACCTACTTCTCTGAGACATTGCGCTTCTTTGTAAGTATTAAATTTTACCTCCCTTATAAGACCTCATTTTGGACGATTTCTGAAGGTCTTTTAAGGGAGGTTCCTGTATTTGAAGCTTCTTTCTGTCTTTTTTCCTCTGCCACAGAGAATGCATTTCTTGTGTATAATTGTAACACGTTTATTGCACAGTGAACACAATTGTTGAGAAAGGTTTGGGATTTGTTTTTCCCCTGTTTTTGTCCCTTCTTGTTCATTGACTTCTTGGTCAAATGCCACGTTAGTAGGGGGGTGTGGCGGTGTATTTTTACCTCTATGAGATAAGTAGGCCTAGCCGGAAGTAGTCCTAGCGTAGCCAATCAGAATCGTTTGTTTGTCCGCCATTGTGAATTTTACGAAACTAAGTGCATGGATTTGTACATCGATTTCTCGGCAAATATGTAGATTTACACCCTCCTGCTCTATTTCTTGGTTCTTTCCGTGGTTAGGGTTAGGGTTAGATGGATACAGTTCGCATGCGAGAGGTAGATATTTAATGACAGGTACTTATTTATCATAACAGGGGTACTGCCAATGGCTTTTGGGTTACTATCCACATTCTTTTCAAAATGTTTTCAAACTTTAATGGATTTTAACCAAAGCTGTGCAGTAAAAATAGTCTTCTAAAAGCTTTCTTATTGATCACCAAGATCTTTTGTGTTGTCGTTCCACACAAGGACTTTTTTTTTTTAATGAGCCCTATTCTAATGAAAGATAACAAATTTGTAGTGAAGTTATTTTCATTTTTCTATCTTCAACGTGTGTGTTAAAGGAAAGCCAACACTTGTCTTTAGAAAAAGGCTAAAAAGGGGAAGCATGTCCCAAAGACATATGTGCTGATCGGCGGATCCATGTAGTTTTTGTGTTATTGATGTAATAAAGATAACTATTGGATTTTTGACAAAATCTGATCATTTTTTTCATTTGAAGTAATTTGCTTTTATGTCAGCAGGGCAGGGATGGAGGGTAGGAAAAACGTGTTTTTTTCATAAATAATTCAGTGGTTTAATAAGTTTGTGTGTGTTTGAAACTACAGTGGAGCCTCCCAATTAAAGACCCCCCACGTCACGTGTCACATTCGCTCTTATGTTAGGAAGATTTCTTGCCAACTATAAGAGGGAAAACACGTGATTTTGACATTTGACGTGGTGGGTCTTTAAGACCTTGACAAATCATCCAAAATGAAATCTTAAGAGGGAGGGAGCTGTAACAGGGAGATCATATTTATTCTTACAAAGAAGGGCAATATATCAGAGAAGCAGGTCTTTGGGAGGGAGTTTAATAGAGTTTCCACTGTATTGAATGAGTGATACATGTATGTGAGCACACATACATTTGTTATTGTTAAAGGCGAAGTTGCCAATTCTTGTAGTGTCTGCTTTGAAAATGTTATTACAGTAATTCTTATTAACCCTTTCACCACCAGCATATTTTAGCCAGATATTGCTATTAAACTGTCCTGGGTAGAGAACAAAATCCGTCTGCAGTATTGGGAATTTTTCTGTGACTTATATGTAAGATAAGATCTATCCTTCCTTACTTCCCAAAACTTAGACAATAGGGTCTTTGGATAATAGACCCCATTTTGATGCCTTTTAGTGACATAGGTGTTGAATCACTGTGGTGCTAAAATGCGACGTTGGCGGTGAAAGGGTTAATCAGCTGCGAAGCGAAAACTGGTAAATGTTTTCAAGCCAGTCTGTTCCTGTCTGACTGACTGTGTTAACACAATAACATTTGAACGAAATAATCTACTTATCTAGGAGGCTCAAATTTTGCATGCGGATAGGAACTTAGGATATCTAGGCCAGGTTCCAAAATGAAGGTCAAAGGTCAAGGTCACAGAGCAGCATACAGTGCCGACACTTTTTATTTTATTTTATCAATCATAAGATTCTGGTTTGTCTTCTGATTCTCGTCTCCTTTCCCTTCCCTCCATCCGTCTCAAATCTGCTGGCCAACGTTCTTTTTCCTGTCAAGCACCATCTCTTTGGAATTCTCTGCCTTCTCCTCTCTGACACTCCAACCAAGTCTCCTCATTCAAAACCTCTCTTAAAACCCATCTTTTTCCTTATGCACCCTAAATATTTGATCAGTTGTCTATCGCTGTGTGCACGTGAGGGAAGATTGAATAAGAGGTTTGTGCTGTGTTTTGTGGTGTGTGTGAGTGTGTGCTGTGTGTGTGTGTGAGCATGTATGTGTGCATACATGTGTGCTTGTGTGTTTTCTGGTTTGTGGGTTGTGTGTGCATGCATGTGTGTGTGTGTGTGTGTCTGTCTGTGTGCATACGTTGTGTGTGAGGGTGTTTGTGTATGTGTGTTGGTGTATGTGGTCAATCCGTGCGGCTCGGTTGCTGTGGCTTACTGAATGGGGGATGTATGAGTCGGTGTCGATAAATGTTTGTGTGTGTGAGAGAGAGAGAGAGAGAGAGTGAGCGAGCGTTGCTTTGTATGCGTTGTCGCTGGTTGGTGTCATTCTTGAATGCTGTTTTTGTTGTTTATTTGTTGATGAATAATTGATTGTAAAGCGCTTTGGGCTCATCTGAGGTAAAGCACTATATAAATGTACTATTATTATTATTATTATAAAAAAAAAGGTTTCATGCTTGTGGTGTTAAGACTTTGTTTTCTTTTTCTTCTTCTTCTTTCAAATACGTCGCTACAATCCAGTATAGTAGTCTGGCATAACTGCGATGGGAGAGATTGCGCAGAGGCGGTTTATTGATGTTAGTTGATTGATAGCTGTCTTTTGAAGGCCTCAAAGGAGTTGGCTTGGACGGTGCTGTTATTCAGATGGTTCCACTCTGTTGGTGTTCTAACAAAGAAAGAGTTTTTGAACTGGTCGGTGTTTGAGGAGGGAACTTTGATTGCTTTGTTGTTGTTTCTAACTGAAGATCTGATTGATTTTAATCCTAATCATGTCAGTTCAGTTAATTATGAAGTCATCTGTGTGTGTGTTTTATTTCTATGTTTTTATGAACTATTCTGTGAGCGTTTTGTGAGCACACATTTATCATTAATGGAAAAGTCACTTTTTCTCGTTAACAGACGCTTAGTTTCTGGTTTTAGAAATACATGTATCATTCATGCTCAATGAGTCGATTTACTTTTTTTTTTATTACATGTTATTAATTCTCGGTCGTGCACGTCCTCTTATCTGTCTAGACTTAATATTTTTCTTTTTGTTTTTCCCACGCTGCATGATTCTTTGAACCCCAGTACATGTCAGTAATTGCCGGTTACGGCAGGTGGACATTATTGACAGAAGAAGAAGAAGAAGAAGAATGCTTAGTCTTTGATTCTAACAATGCTATTAATGTGATTAAAACAAATTTATGAACTGCAGGATTTCACAATAACTTGAGAATAAAAAGATACATTTGTGATTGAGGAAATAAAAAACAAACGCAAAAACAATACCAACAATAATGTCGGCTATTAGTAATGATTTTGTTTTAGTGTCCACTTTGGATTTCCTCAACCACAATTTTTTTGGACATTCTCATGTTATTAATGCTTAGTTTCTGGTTTTAACATAATGCCTATTTTCCTTTTGAAAATTTGTTTACCATATCCTTCAGACTATAAGGCACAGTTAATTACCCAACTTTTACGCAAAATTCAGATTTTGCTTAACCCTTTCACCGCCAAAGTCGCATTTTAGCACCACAATGATTTAACACATATGTTACTAAAAGGCATCAAATTGGGGTCTATTATCCAAAGACCCTATTGTCTTAGTTTTGGGAAGTAAGGATAGATCTTATTTTAAATATGTCATAAAAGAATCCCCCAATACTGCAGATGGATTTTGTTCTCTAGCCAGGTAAATTTAATGGACATTTTGGGCTGAAATATGGCTGGTGGTGAAAGGGTTAAGGCAGTACTTTCTTACTATCTTAGTACTCATATCATAAGGTGCAGGGGTCTCAGTCTGGGAAAGAAGAATCGCCTTATAGTCCGAAAAATATGGTATAATTGTTCATGTTTAAATATGGTAATTGTTAGTTTCTGGCTATTAATACATTATTTATGAATAGTTTCTGCTTTTAACCCTTTCACCGCCAGCCATATTTCAGCCAAAAATGTCCATTGAAATTACCTGGGTTGAGAATAAAATCCATCTACAGTATTGGGGATTCTTCGGTGACATAATATAAAATCAGGTCTATCCTTACTTCCCAAAACTAAGACAACAGGGTCTTTGGATAATAGACCCCGATTTGATACTTTTTAGTCAATAAGTGTTAAATCACTGTGGTGCTAAAATGCGACTTTGGCGGTGAAAGGGTTAAAAATGTTATCAACACTTAGTTTCTCGCTTCCAAAGTGTTATTACTGTTAAGTTTCCTGTTTTCAAAAGTGTTGCAAAATGTCAAAACACAAGAAATCCCCCACAAAAATGTTTTTTAAAAGTTTTTATTTTTGCTGTTGTTGTTGAATTAAATATTGAAATTGACATGGCCTCCATGTGTACGGGCGTGTGTGTGAGCTGTTATGCCTCATTCAGTCATTGTTTGTCCAGTAAAAAATCCTGGCAGTTCTTTCCTCATTTTGCATTTATAAATGTATGGTTTGGCGTGCAAGATAATCAGATCAGCATTCAAATATTTCTCATTACATTAGTTTCTTCAAATCTGATGTTGCTTATTAATACAGTCAAACCTCTATTTTAAGACTTCCAAAAAGTCAGAAAAAATGGGTGTTAATTGGAGGGGTCTTATAACAGAGGTCGGTTTTATACATAAAATATAGTAAGCGACATTAATCCGTTAAAAAAAATCTGTCTTAAATGAGAGGCGGTCTTTTAACAGAGGGTCTTATAATAGAGGTTTGACTGTAAATACATGTATTAATAGTCCTATCAATAGCTATGCTCTTATCAAATCTGTCACCACTTATAATGCATCATCCTAAAAAACACTAACAGTAGGAGTAATGTCAGCACATAAAGTACCAGACATACCAATAATGCATCATCCTAAAAAACACTAACAGTAGGAGTAATGTCTCCACATAAAGTACCAGACATACCAATAATGCATCATCCTAATGAAAACACTAACAGTAGGAGTAATGTCAGCACATAAAGTACCAGACATACCAATAATGCATCATCCTAAAAAACACTAACAGTAGGAGTAATGTCTCCACATAAAGTACCAGACATACCAATAATGCATGATCCTAAAAAACACTAACAGTAGGAGTAATGTCTCCACATAAAGTACTAGACATACCAATAATGCATCATCCTAATGAAAACACTAACAGTAGGAGTAATGTCAGCACATAAAGTACCAGACATACCAATAATGCATCATCCTAAAAAAACACTAACAGTAGGAGTAATGTCTCCACATAAAGTACCAGACATACCAATAATGCATGATCCTAAAAAAAACACTAACAGTAGGAGTAATGTCTCCACATAAAGTACCAGACATACCAATAATGCATCATCCTAAAGAACACTAACAGTAGGAGTAATGTCTCCACATAAAGTACCAGACATACCAATAATGCATGATCCTAAAAAAAACACTAACAGTAGGAGTAATGTCTCCACATAAAGTACCAGACATACCAATAATGCATCATCCTAAAAAAACACTAACAGTAGGAGTAATGTCTCCACATAAAGTACCAGACATACCAATAATGCATCATCCTAAAGAAAACACTAACAGTAGGAGTAATGTCTCCACATAAAGTACCAGACATACCAATAATGCATGATCCTAAAAAAACACTAACAGTAGGAGTAATGTCAGCACATAAAGTACCAGACATACCAATAATGCATCATCCTAAAGAAAACACTAACAGTAGGAGTAATGTCTCCACATAAAGTACCAGACATACCAATAATGCATCATCCTAAAAAAACACTAACAGTAGGAGTAATGTCTCCACATAAAGTACCAGACATACCAATAATGCATCATCCTAAAAACACTAACAGTAGGAGTAATGTCTCCACATAAAGTACCAGACATACCAATAATGCATCATCCTAAAGAAAACACTAACAGTAGGAGTAATGTCAGCACATAAAGTACCAGACATACCAATAATGCATCATCCTAAAGAAAACACTAACAGTAGGAGTAATGTCAGCACATAAAGTACCAGACATACCAATAATGCATCATCCTAAAGAAAACACTAACAGTAGGAGTAATGTCAGCACATAAAGTACCAGACATACCAATAATGCATCATCCTAAAAAAACACTAACAGTAGGAGTAATGTCAGCACATAAAGTACCAGACATACCAATAATGCATCATCCTAAAGAAAACACTAACAGTAGGAGTAATGTCAGCACATAAAGTACCAGACATACCAATAATGCATCATCCTAAAAAAAACACTAACAGTAGGAGTAATGTCAGCACATAAAGTACCAGACATACCAATAATGCATCATCCTAAAGAAAACACTAACAGTAGGAGTAATGTCAGCACATAAAGTACCAGACATACCAATAATGCATCATCCTAAAAAAACACTAACAGTAGGAGTAATGTCTCCACATAAAGTACCAGACATACCAATAATGCATGATCCTAAAGAAAACACTAACAGTAGGAGTAATGTCAGCACATAAAGTACCAGACATACCAATAATGCATCATCCTAAAAAAACACTAACAGTAGGAGTAATGTCAGCACATAAAGTACCAGACATACCAATAATGCATGATCCTAAAAAACACTAACAGTAGGAGTAATGTCTCCACATAAAGTACCAGACATACCAATAATGCATCATCCTAAAAAACACTAACAGTAGGAGTAATGTCACCACATAAAGTACCAGACATACCAATAATGCATGATCCTAAAAAAAACACTAACAGTAGGAGTAATGTCAGCACATAAAGTACCAGACATACCAATAATGCATGATCCTAAAGAAAACACTAACAGTAGGAGTAATGTCAGCACATAAAGTACCAGACATACCAATAATGCATGATCCTAAAGAAAACACTAACAGTAGGAGTAATGTCAGCACATAAAGTACCAGACATACCAATAATGCATGATCCTAAAGAAAACACTAACAGTAGGAGTAATGTCAGCACATAAAGTACCAGACATACCAATAATGCATGATCCTAAATAAAACACTAACAGTAGGAGTAATGTCAGCACATAAAGTACCAGACATACCAATAATGCATGATCCTAAAGAAAACACTAACAGTAGGAGTAATGTCAGCACATAAAGTACCAGACATACCAATAATGCATGATCCTAAAGAAAACACTAACAGTAGGAGTAATGTCAGCACATAAAGTACCAGACATACCAATAATGCATGATCCTAAAGAAAACACTAACAGTAGGAGTAATGTCAGCACATAAAGTACCAGACATACCAATAATGCATGATCCTAAAGAAAACACTAACAGTAGGAGTAATGTCAGCACATAAAGTACCAGACATACCAATAATGCATGATCCTAAAGAAAACACTAACAGTAGGAGTAATGTCAGCACATAAAGTACCAGACATACCAATAATGCATGATCCTAAAGAAAACACTAACAGTAGGAGTAATGTCAGCACATAAAGTACCAGACATACCAATAATGCATGATCCTAAATGAAAACACTAACAGTAGGAGTAATGTCAGCACATAAAGTACCAGACATACCAATAATGCATGATCCTAAATAAAACACTAACAGTAGGAGTAATGTCAGCACATAAAGTACCAGACATACCAATAATGCATGATCCTAAAGAAAACACTAACAGTAGGAGTAATGTCAGCACATAAAGTACCAGACATACCAATAATGCATGATCCTAAAGAAAACACTAACAGTAGGAGTAATGTCAGCACATAAAGTACCAGACATACCAATAATGCATCATCCTAAAGAAAACACTAACAGTAGGAGTAATGTCAGCACATAAAGTACCAGACATACCAATAATGCATGATCCTAAAGAAAACACTAACAGTAGGAGTAATGTCAGCACATAAAGTACCAGACATACCAATAATGCATCATCCTAAAGAAAACACTAACAGTAGGAGTAATGTCAGCACATAAAGTACCAGACATACCAATAATGCATGATCCTAAAGAAAACACTAACAGTAGGAGTAATGTCAGCACATAAAGTACCAGACATACCAATAATGCATCATCCTAAAGAAAACACTAACAGTAGGAGTAATGTCAGCACATAAAGTACCAGACATACCAATAATGCATGATCCTAAAGAAAACACTAACAGTAGGAGTAATGTCAGCACATAAAGTACCAGACATACCAATAATGCATGATCCTAAAGAAAACACTAACAGTAGGAGTAATGTCAGCACATAAAGTACCAGACATACCAATAATGCATGATCCTAAAGAAAACACTAACAGTAGGAGTAATGTCAGCACATAAAGTACCAGACATACCAATAATGCATCATCCTAAAGAAAACACTAACAGTAGGAGTAATGTCAGCACATAAAGTACCAGACATACCAATAATGCATGATCCTAAAGAAAACACTAACAGTAGGAGTAATGTCAGCACATAAAGTACCAGACATACCAATAATGCATCATCCTAAAGAAAACACTAACAGTAGGAGTAATGTCAGCACATAAAGTACCAGACATACCAATAATGCATGATCCTAAAGAAAACACTAACAGTAGGAGTAATGTCAGCACATAAAGTACCAGACATACCAATAATGCATGATCCTAAAGAAAACACTAACAGTAGGAGTAATGTCAGCACATAAAGTACCAGACATACCAATAATGCATGATCCTAAAGAAAACACTAACAGTAGGAGTAATGTCAGCACATAAAGTACCAGACATACCAATAATGCATGATCCTAAAAAAAACACTAACAGTAGGAGTAATGTCAGCACATAAAGTACCAGACATACCAATAATGCATGATCCTAAAAAAACACTAACAGTAGGAGTAATGTCAGCACATAAAGTACCAGACATACCAATAATGCATGATCCTAAAGAAAACACTAACAGTAGGAGTAATGTCAGCACATAAAGTACCAGACATACCAATAATGCATGATCCTAAAGAAAACACTAACAGTAGGAGTAATGTCAGCACATAAAGTACCAGACATACCAATAATGCATGATCCTAAAGAAAACACTAACAGTAGGAGTAATGTCAGCACATAAAGTACCAGACATACCAATAATGCATGATCCTAAAGAAAACACTAACAGTAGGAGTAATGTCAGCACATAAAGTACCAGACATACCAATAATGCATGATCCTAAAAAAACACTAACAGTAGGAGTAATGTCAGCACATAAAGTACCAGACATACCAATAATGCATGATCCTAAAGAAAACACTAACAGTAGGAGTAATGTCAGCACATAAAGTACCAGACATACCAATAATGCATGATCCTAAAGAAAACACTAACAGTAGGAGTAATGTCAGCACATAAAGTACCAGACATACCAATAATGCATGATCCTAAAGAAAACACTAACAGTAGGAGTAATGTCAGCACATAAAGTACCAGACATACCAATAATGCATGATCCTAAAGAAAACACTAACAGTAGGAGTAATGTCAGCACATAAAGTACCAGACATACCAATAATGCATGATCCTAAAGAAAACACTAACAGTAGGAGTAATGTCAGCACATAAAGTACCAGACATACCAATAATGCATGATCCTAAAGAAAACACTAACAGTAGGAGTAATGTCAGCACATAAAGTACCAGACATACCAATAATGCATGATCCTAAAGAAAACACTAACAGTAGGAGTAATGTCAGCACATAAAGTACCAGACATACCAATAATGCATGATCCTAAAGAAAACACTAACAGTAGGAGTAATGTCAGCACATAAAGTACCAGACATACCAATAATGCATGATCCTAAATGAAAACACTAACAGTAGGAGTAATGTCAGCACATAAAGTACCAGACATACCAATAATGCATGATCCTAAAGAAAACACTAACAGTAGGAGTAATGTCAGCACATAAAGTACCAGACATACCAATAATGCATGATCCTAAAGAAAACACTAACAGTAGGAGTAATGTCAGCACATAAAGTACCAGACATACCAATAATGCATGATCCTAAAGAAAACACTAACAGTAGGAGTAATGTCAGCACATAAAGTACCAGACATACCAATAATGCATCATCCTAAAGAAAACACTAACAGTAGGAGTAATGTCAGCACATAAAGTACCAGACATACCAATAATGCATGATCCTAAAGAAAACACTAACAGTAGGAGTAATGTCAGCACATAAAGTACCAGACATACCAATAATGCATGATCCTAAAGAAAACACTAACAGTAGGAGTAATGTCAGCACATAAAGTACCAGACATACCAATAATGCATGATCCTAAAGAAAACACTAACAGTAGGAGTAATGTCAGCACATAAAGTACCAGACATACCAATAATGCATGATCCTAAAGAAAACACTAACAGTAGGAGTAATGTCAGCACATAAAGTACCAGACATACCAATAATGCATGATCCTAAAGAAAACACTAACAGTAGGAGTAATGTCAGCACATAAAGTACCAGACATACCAATAATGCATGATCCTAAAGAAAACACTAACAGTAGGAGTAATGTCAGCACATAAAGTACCAGACATACCAATAATGCATGATCCTAAAGAAAACACTAACAGTAGGAGTAATGTCAGCACATAAAGTACCAGACATACCAATAATGCATGATCCTAAAGAAAACACTAACAGTAGGAGTAATGTCAGCACATAAAGTACCAGACATACCAATAATGCATGATCCTAAAGAAAACACTAACAGTAGGAGTAATGTCAGCACATAAAGTACCAGACATACCAATAATGCATGATCCTAAAGAAAACACTAACAGTAGGAGTAATGTCAGCACATAAAGTACCAGACATACCAATAATGCATCATCCTAAAGAAAACACTAACAGTAGGAGTAATGTCAGCACATAAAGTACCAGACATACCAATAATGCATCATCCTAAAAAAAACACTAACAGTAGGAGTAATGTCAGCACATAAAGTACCAGACATACCAATAATGCATGATCCTAAAGAAACCACTAACAGTAGGAGTAATGTCAGCACATAAAGTACCAGACATACCAATAATGCATCATCCTAAAGAAAACACTAACAGTAGGAGTAATGTCAGCACATAAAGTACCAGACATACCAATAATGCATGATCCTAAAGAAAACACTAACAGTAGGAGTAATGTCAGCACATAAAGTACCAGACATACCAATAATGCATCATCCTAAAGAAAACACTAACAGTAGGAGTAATGTCAGCACATAAAGTACCAGACATACCAATAATGCATGATCCTAAAGAAAACACTAACAGTAGGAGTAATGTCAGCACATAAAGTACCAGACATAAAATAATGCAGATCATAAAGAAAACACTAACAGTAGGAGTCCTCAGCACATAAAGTACCAGACATACCAGTAATGCAGGATCCTAAAGAAAACACTAACAGTAGGAGTAATGTCAGCACATAAAGTACCAGACATACCAATAATGCATGATCCTAAAGAAAACACTAACAGTAGGAGTAATGTCAGCACATAAAGTACCAGACATACCAATAATGCATGATCCTAAAGAAAACACTAACAGTAGGAGTAATGTCAGCACATAAAGTACCAGACATACCAATAATGCATCATCCTAAAAAAACACTAACAGTAGGAGTAATGTCAGCACATAAAGTACCAGACATACCAATAATGCATGATCCTAAAGAAAACACTAACAGTAGGAGTAATGTCAGCACATAAAGTACCAGACATACCAATAATGCATGATCCTAAAGAAAACACTAACAGTAGGAGTAATGTCAGCACATAAAGTACCAGACATACCAATAATGCATGATCCTAAAAAAACACTAACAGTAGGAGTAATGTCAGCACATAAAGTACCAGACATACCAATAATGCATCATCCTAAAGAAAACACTAACAGTAGGAGTAATGTCAGCACATAAAGTACCAGACATACCAATAATGCATCATCCTAAAGAAAACACTAACAGTAGGAGTAATGTCAGCACATAAAGTACCAGACATACCAATAATGCATCATCCTAAAGAAAACACTAACAGTAGGAGTAATGTCAGCACATAAAGTACCAGACATACCAATAATGCATCATCCTAAAAAAACACTAACAGTAGGAGTAATGTCAGCACATAAAGTACCAGACATACCAATAATGCATCATCCTAAAGAAAACACTAACAGTAGGAGTAATGTCAGCACATAAAGTACCAGACATACCAATAATGCATCATCCTAAAGAAAACACTAACAGTAGGAGTAATGTCAGCACATAAAGTACCAGACATACCAATAATGCATCATCCTAAAGAAAACACTAACAGTAGGAGTAATGTCAGCACATAAAGTACCAGACATACCAATAATGCATCATCCTAAAGAAAACACTAACAGTAGGAGTAATGTCTCATAAAGTACACATAAAGTACCAGACATACCAATAATGCACCAGACATCCTAATGCAATCCTAAAAACACTAACAGTAGGAGTAATGTCAGCACATAAAGTACCAGACATACCAATAATGCATCATCCTAAAGAAAACACTAACAGTAGGAGTAATGTCAGCACATAAAGTACCAGACATACCAATAATGCATCATCCTAAAGAAAACACTAACAGTAGGAGTAATGTCTCCACATAAAGTACCAGACATACCAATAATGCATGATCCTAAAAAAACACTAACAGTAGGAGTAATGTCAGCACATAAAGTACCAGACATACCAATAATGCATCATCCTAAAAACACTAACAGTAGGAGTAATGTCAGCACATAAAGTACCAGACATACCAATAATGCATCATCCTAAAGAAAACACTAACAGTAGGAGTAATGTCAGCACATAAAGTACCAGACATACCAATAATGCATGATCCTAAAAAAAACACTAACAGTAGGAGTAATGTCAGCACATAAAGTACCAGACATACCAATAATGCATGATCCTAAAGAAAACACTAACAGTAGGAGTAATGTCAGCACATAAAGTACCAGACATACCAATAATGCATGATCCTAAAAAAAACACTAACAGTAGGAGTAATGTCAGCACATAAAGTACCAGACATACCAATAATGCATGATCCTAAAGAAAACACTAACAGTAGGAGTAATGTCAGCACATAAAGTACCAGACATACCAATAATGCATCATCCTAAAGAAAACACTAACAGTAGGAGTAATGTCAGCACATAAAGTACCAGACATACCAATAATGCATCATCCTAAAGAAAACACTAACAGTAGGAGTAATGTCAGCACATAAAGTACCAGACATACCAATAATGCATGATCCTAATGCATCAAAAAAACACTAACAGTAGGAGTAATGTCTCCACATAAAGTACCAGACATACCAATAATGCATCATCCTAAAGAAAACACTAACAGTAGGAGTAATGTCAGCACATAAAGTACCAGACATACCAATAATGCATGATCCTAAAGAAAACACTAACAGTAGGAGTAATGTCAGCACATAAAGTACCAGACATACCAATAATGCATCATCCTAAAAAAAACACTAACAGTAGGAGTAATGTCAGCACATAAAGTACCAGACATACCAATAATGCATCATCCTAAAAAAACACTAACAGTAGGAGTAATGTCAGCACATAAAGTACCAGACATACCAATAATGCATGATCCTAAAGAAAACACTAACAGTAGGAGTAATGTCAGCACATAAAGTACCAGACATACCAATAATGCATGATCCTAAAGAAAACACTAACAGTAGGAGTAATGTCAGCACATAAAGTACCAGACATACCAATAATGCATCATCCTAAAGAAAACACTAACAGTAGGAGTAATGTCAGCACATAAAGTACCAGACATACCAATAATGCATCATCCTAAAGTAAAACACTAACAGTAGGAGTAATGTCAGCACACATAAAGCATACCAGACATACCAATAATGCATAAAGTACCAGACATACCAATAATGCATGATCCTAAAGAAAACACTAACAGTAGGAGTAATGTCAGCACATAAAGTACCAGACATACCAATAATGCATGATCCTAAAGAAAACACTAACAGTAGGAGTAATGTCAGCACATAAAGTACCAGACATACCAATAATGCATGATCCTAAAGAAAACACTAACAGTAGGAGTAATGTCAGCACATAAAGTACCAGACATACCAATAATGCATCATCCTAAAGAAAACACTAACAGTAGGAGTAATGTCAGCACATAAAGTACCAGACATACCAATAATGCATCATCCTAAAGAAAACACTAACAGTAGGAGTAATGTCAGCACATAAAGTACCAGACATACCAATAATGCATCATCCTAAAAAAAACACTAACAGTAGGAGTAATGTCAGCACATAAAGTACCAGACATACCAATAATGCATCATCCTAAAAAAACACTAACAGTAGGAGTAATGTCAGCACATAAAGTACCAGACATACCAATAATGCATCATCCTAAAGAAAACACTAACAGTAGGAGTAATGTCAGCACATAAAGTACCAGACATACCAATAATGCATCATCCTAAAGAAAACACTAACAGTAGGAGTAATGTCAGCACATAAAGTACCAGACATACCAATAATGCATGATCCTAAATGCATGATCCTAAAAACACTAACAGTAGGAGTAATGTCAGCACATAAAGTACCAGACATACCAATAATGCATGATCCTAAAGAAAACACTAACAGTAGGAGTAATGTCAGCACATAAAGTACCAGACATACCAATAATGCATCATCCTAAAGAAAACACTAACAGTAGGAGTAATGTCAGCACATAAAGTACCAGACATACCAATAATGCATCATCCTAAAGAAAACACTAACAGTAGGAGTAATGTCAGCACATAAAGTACCAGACATACCAATAATGCATCATCCTAAAGAAAACACTAACAGTAGGAGTAATGTCAGCACATAAAGTACCAGACATACCAATAATGCATCATCCTAAAGAAGTACCAGACATACCAATAATGCATCATCCTAAAGAAAACACTAACAGTAGGAGTAATGTCAGCACATAAAGTACCAGACATACCAATAATGCATCATCCTAAAGAAAACACTAACAGTAGGAGTAATGTCAGCACATAAAGTACCAGACATACCAATAATGCATCATCCTAAAGAAAACACTAACAGTAGGAGTAATGTCAGCACATAAAGTACCAGACATACCAATAATGCATCATCCTAAAGAAAACACTAACAGTAGGAGTAATGTCAGCACATAAAGTACCAGACATACCAATAATGCATCATCCTAAAGAAAACACTAACAGTAGGAGTAATGTCAGCACATAAAGTACCAGACATACCAATAATGCATCATCCTAAAGAAAACACTAACAGTAGGAGTAATGTCAGCACATAAAGTACCAGACATACCAATAATGCATCATCGTAAAGAAAACACTAACAGTAGGAGTAATGTCAGCACATAAAGTACCAGACATACCAATAATGCATCATCCTAAAGAAAACACTAACAGTAGGAGTAATGTCAGCACATAAAGTACCAGACATACCAATAATGCATCATCCTAAAGAAAACACTAACAGTAGGAGTAATGTCAGCACATAAAGTACCAGACATACCAATAATGCATCATCCTAAAGAAAACACTAACAGTAGGAGTAATGTCAGCACATAAAGTACCAGACATACCAATAATGCATCATCCTAAAGAAAACACTAACAGTAGGAGTAATGTCAGCACATAAAGTACCAGACATACCAATAATGCATCATCATAAAGAAAACACTAACAGTAGGAGTAATGTCTCCACATAAAGTACCAGACATACCAATAATGCATCATCCTAAAGAAAACACTAACAGTAGGAGTAATGTCAGCACATAAAGTACCAGACATACCAATAATGCATCATCCTAAAAAAACACTAACAGTAGGAGTAATGTCAGCACATAAAGTACCAGACATACCAATAATGCATCATCCTAAAGAAAACACTAACAGTAGGAGTAATGTCAGCACATAAAGTACCAGACATACCAATAATGCATCATCCTAAAGAAAATCGTAAAGAAAACACTAACAGTAGGAGTAGTAGGAGTAATGTCAGCACATAAAGTACCAGACATACCAATAATGCATCATCCTAAAGAAAACACTAACAGTAGGAGTAATGTCAGCACATAAAGTACCAGACATACCAATAATGCATCATCCTAAAGAAAACACTAACAGTAGGAGTAATGTCAGCACATAAAGTACCAGACATACCAATAATGCATCATCCTAAAGAAAACACTAACAGTAGGAGTAATGTCAGCACATAAAGTACCAGACATACCAATAATGCATCATCCTAAAGAAAACACTAACAGTAGGAGTAATGTCAGCACATAAAGTACCAGACATACCAATAATGCATCATCCTAAAGAAAACACTAACAGTAGGAGTAATGTCAGCACATAAAGTACCAGACATACCAATAATGCATCATCCTAAAGAAAACACTAACAGTAGGAGTAATGTCAGCACATAAAGTACCAGACATACCAATAATGCATCATCCTAAATAAAACACTAACAGTAGGAGTAATGTCAGCACATAAAGTACCAGACATACCAATAATGCATGATCCTAAAAAAAACACTAACAGTAGGAGTAATGTCAGCACATAAAGTACCAGACATACCAATAATGCATCATCCTAAAGAAAACACTAACAGTAGGAGTAATGTCAGCACATAAAGTACCAGACATACCAATAATGCATCATCCTAAAGAAAACACTAACAGTAGGAGTAATGTCAGCACATAAAGTACCAGACATACCAATAATGCATCATCCTAAAGAAAACACTAACAGTAGGAGTAATGTCAGCACATAAAGTACCAGACATACCAATAATGCATCATCCTAAAGAAAACACTAACAGTAGGAGTAATGTCAGCACATAAAGTACCAGACATACCAATAATGCATCATCCTAATGAAAACACTAACAGTAGGAGTAATGTCAGCACATAAAGTACCAGACATACCAATAATGCATGATCCTAAAGAAAACACTAACAGTATGAGTAATGTCTCCACATAAAGTACCAGACATACCAATAATGCATCATCCTAAAACCCACTAACAGTAGGAGTAATGTCAGCACATAAAGTACCAGACATACCAATAATGCATCATCCTAAAACCCACTAACAGTAGGAGTAATGTCAGCACATAAAGTACCAGGCATACCAATAATGCATTCCTAAGGACACACACACATTAGATCCACAACCTGTAACTGTAACTAGCAACTCAAAACATATATTTACACTTGCTAGTGTAAGTTTTGTGCGGATTTAGTTTTACACAGAGCTGTGTGTGTGTGTCTGTCTGTCCAGGCGATTGTGCCCAAACTGTTGGCCATAGACCCCTATAACTATATATATTCTTGATCAACATGACACAACCTATTCAGATCCTGGAATTTCACACACACCCCTCCCCTCCCCCCAACCCCCCCAAAAAAAACACCAAATGAATGAGAATCTGTCATGACAATGAAAACATTAAAATTTCAAAAGTTGTTTTGTTGTGTGCTTTTTTACACCTCAAGATAGAACTTTTATGAAAGCGAGTTGCAAGAGAAACTGTTATTTTGTGGAAATACCAAAGGCAACTTGCAAAAACAAACTGTTGTTAAAAGAAATTAAAACAAGGCCAAGTTTCAAACCCCAAAACAAAGATTTAACACAACAAACACAGTGAAACGATTAGGGTCCAAACCTATTTGATAATGGTCTTTATCATGACTGCGATTAATTATTCAACAAAGACAATTAGCTGAAAAGGTTAATAAAATACAACTTAATGTTTGGTAAGAAAGGCAAGTGTGAAAATGCGGGGAGAGCCGAGAAATGTAGGGGGTGGCACATCTTGACCTTTACCGAATCTTTTCACAAATATGAAGTCAATATGACAGCAAGAATATTAATTTAAATTTTTTTTATTTTAGTTTATTTTGTTACTGCTCAAAAAGGCAGTTTTATTAAATCACAAGAAGCAAAAACCAAGTTGTGCATAGAAAAATAAGTTTGGCAAAAAGCCATTACAACGATCATAATTATTGTCTGTATATAAAAAATAATGTCCAAATATTTAGGAGAGAAAAACACAGCAGCAAACAACTGAAAGAAAGAATGAAAGACTGAAAGATTACAACTAGAAAGCAAGCTAACTGTCACATTAACAAAGAAAACACCACCATTGCCAACTATATTATTTAACATGGGGAAAAGCCCACAATGACTCGCTCAGCGTGTGCGCGTGTGTGTGTGCGCGCTTGCGTGCATGCGCGTGTGTTCCATGCGGAATAGTCAATAAGTAAAAGAAAGAAGGAAAAATAAATATAAGGATGTGTCAGTATTCTCCCTAATCCACAACTATTATGCATCATTTTTTTTTTACATCATCAAAGATGACATCATTTCCTTAGAGGGTCATAACAATGATATCTGTAGCATTACAACCTGTTGTACTCAGGAAATGTGTGTCAGCATTTGAAAAAAACCCACCCAACCAACTTATTCTAGTGACTTTTTAAATAAACGTATATAAATATTGTTAATGGATACAACTAAAGAACAAAACAAAACAAAAAAATAGTGCCCATGCGGTGAATTGAACTCCGAACATTTGCATAAGAGACGAAAAATTGATTTGCATCCAATTTGTTCAAGTGACTTTTGAATAAAAGCAATATTACAAGTTTTATTTCTAATTGTGTGTGTGTGTGTGTGTGTGTGTGTGTGTGTGTGTGTAGAAAAACAACTCTGATGGTTACTTCTTGACGACCTAACATAGATTGACTCCCTGTGGACTGCTGGTTTCCAAGCCAACCTGACAAACCCGGGTGTAGCTGCGAGTTGGGACTCGGAATGGGTAGCTTGGAAGCAACACCACTGACCCAGAAGATAGGATAGCACACACACACACACACACACACACACACACACACACACACACAAAGAAAGAAAATAACTCAAATTTAAATTGTTATAAACTTAATGCAAATGCAGCAAAAAAAATGAAAACCAGTTTCTAAGGAGTTTCTGTGTGTACTGCAATGTACAGCGTTACTGGTATTTTTTCTGTAGGGGAAGACGGGGTAAAAAGCCCATGGGTGGGTAAGAAGCCCATGCCAATTATCTCATGAAATAAAGCAAATTTCAGTCACATGTTGCCCATGAGACGAGTGTTATAGTCACATTTGCCCATGAGACGAATGCTAAACATTAACACTCGTCTCATGGGCAAAATGTGACTGAAATTTGCTTTATTTCATGAGATAATTGGCATGGGCTTCTTACCCGCCCATGGGCTTTTTACCCCGTCTTACCCTATGTGACTCTTCAACTGCTCCGACTGTTTGAAAGCCGCAGGGCAGCAAGGACAGCTGTGGGGATTCTGTCCAGTGTGGACCACACGATGTCTTTTCAGTAGACTGGAGTCGGCAAAACCCCTCCCACACTCTGGACATTTGTGAGGTTTTCCCCCCCATGTGCGTCAGACGATGCCTCGCCAGATTAGAGGCTTCGGCAAAACGTTTCCCACAGTCTGCACACACAAAGGATTTATTTCCGCTGTGGTTCAGACAATGCTTCCCCAGTTTACTGGAAGTGCTGAAACCTTTCCCACAGTGCGAGCACATGAACGGTTTTCCCCCTGTGTGGATTCTTCTGTGAGGCTTCTCTCCCGTGTGGGTCCGACAATGGATTTTCAGGGTGTAGGCGTCGGTGAAGCGTTTCCAGCAGAACGGACACACGTGAGGCTTTTTCCCAGTGTGGCTGAGACGGTGTCTTTTCAGGTAAGAGGAGTAGGTGAATCCTTTCCCCACAGTCTGCACACACAAAGGATTTATTTCCGCTGTGGTTCAGACAATGCTTCCCCATTTAACTAGAAGTGGTGAAACCTTTCCCACAGTCCGAGCACATGAACGGTTTTCCCCCTGTGTGGATTCTTCTGTGCAATTTCAAGTTGTCTGCCCTTTGGAAAGCTGCCCCGCACAGGTCACAGGTGGACGTTGTCTCCTTCATGAACCGACTTTACGTGGTTTTGTAATTTATCTAACCGCTTGAAAGCACTCTCACAGTGTGGGCCCTTGTGAGGCCTCTCCTCTGAGTGGATTATTTTGTGTTTGGTCAGATTATTAGCCCGAACAAAACCCTTGCCGCACACATCACAGACAAATGGCCTAACACCTGAATGAATCATGTGGCTCTTCAAATTGCTGGGTGTAGAGAAGGACTTTGTACAGATATCATACAAAATAAAAGGCCAAGGCGCATACATTATACATATAATTTTGTTCTACATTGTTTTTCACAAAATACAATATGTTAAACGTATCCAAAATGCGCCTTTATTACCGGAAATCCACACTCAAAACGTACCCTCCCATACCCCTCTCAAGTTCTTTTTTTACTCTCTTGAATTTTGTTCACAAATACATGCCTTTGGTTTCAAGTTAACTGTGTCATTCACAGATTGGATTGTAGAGGGGAAGGATTGTTTTTGCTATCTTTGCTGTTTGGTGTTTTCTTGTGTGTCTATGTTGATAAACACAACGAGAGAGACAGAGACAGAGAGTTTGACAGAAACAGACAGAAAGACCAGGATCGAGACAGACAGAGACAGACAGATAGATAAATACTGAAAGTGAGAGAGAGAGAGAGAGAGAGAGAGAGAGAGAGAGAGAGAGAGAGAGAGAGAGAGAGAGAGAGAGAGAGAGAAGAAGAAAAGGGAGAGACAGGCAGACAGACAGATAGACAGACAGCAGACAAAGGGCAATTATATAGACACACAGACTATCAGACACAGGCATTCAGAGAGACAAACTCAGTGAAAATCGGATCGTTCTAGCTGGTATTACAGTATCTCAAGTGTGTGTGTGTGCGCGCGCGCGTGTGTGTGCGCGTGCGCGCGCGCGTGTGTGTGTTTGTTTATTTTAACATACTACAGGCAATCAGTCCTTCAAGAGTGTCTGATTCAGATTTGTGAACCTTGGGCATAATTCCCCAAAACAACTTTGACTTCCCCCGATGACGGAGTGTGGCTGCTCACGTCAGTGGCGGGGTAATCAAAAACAGTCACACACGTATATAATGTTCTCATCCCTAGCTGATGTACTTGTACCATAGTGTTCAAGTGCTTCCACTGTTGGGATGACCCCTGGAGTCTTTTAGCCAGGGTAAGCCAACAACCACCACAACTTTGACTTTGTAGGCCTAACTAACTTGGAACTTTCTTTTGTGGCTTTGGGTTCCCTAGAAGACAACAATAATGTGTTTTCGAATTGATTAATTAATTATTTGTTTATATTAACATTCACTAGAGATTTGATTAATTATGTTTTACGTCCTCTCGGCCTAAGCCATGTGGGACATTACTTTTTCAAGTATAGAGGGGAAGTAGGCCTACATAAGAGAAAGAAAGATGACAGAAACCGGACGCGTGTTGTTACATTTTGTTTTCCCCTGCTTTTCCTGTTATATTATGAGTGTCGGAGTACTGCACTGCAGCCGACGTAGACTACTTATTGTAGGCTACAAGGTCTGCATCATCACACAATAGGATCCGCTTCTTTGGGGGCGAGAGCAGCACCGACAATAATGTAACTTACTAACACTAAAAGATAAAACAAATATCAACGGTTCAGCCGAATAGAACCTGTCCCCTTAACAACAACAACAACAAGTGAGAGAGACTTACAGAAGAAAAGGAAGCCTAAACTGGAAAGGAGAGAGGGGGGAGATAGACTGTTGCATCGAGATGCATGCAAAGTGTGCGTTTTTGATTTTCTTTCAACTGCTGCTGGTCTTTCCACTACCAATCCGTTCAGGTAAGACTGACAATTTCTTCTTCTTCTTCCAGTAATGTCCACCTGCGCCGTTTATCGGCAGTGATCAACTTGGATCGCCGATTTCACCGCCAGGTGGAGATCAACTCAATAGGGTCTTATCTGGTGATATCTTTAGTTGGGGGAGAGAGAGAGGGGAGGGGGGGACTCTAGGATCAGACCCTATTGAGTTGGTCGCCACCTGGCGGTGAAATCGGCAAGCTAAGCCGCTCATTAGGGCCTATTGACATAATTATGCACAGGGGTTCAAAGGCGTAGATGTGCAGCATGGGATGACGTAGGGTTTGAGATAGATAAGCATCTAGAAAGATATTTAAAAAGACTTTTCTAAATTGACAGGAACATGGTTGGATATTTTGTAGGAGTTTGAGGTGGGTGGGGGTGGGAGAGAGTATAGTAAGGTTTTGGTAAACTATTGGTAGAGGAAAGAGTCATGCACGACAGCCGGGGACACCTGGGCCCCACATGATGCATGCAAAAGAAAAGTATGTATGTATTATCATGATGTCCCCTCTCCCCAGTGCCCCCCCTCCCTCCCCCTGTATGTCTTGTTTTCTTTCTTTCTTTGTCAGATTGTTCTTGTTTCTCTACTTTTTTTTTATGGCTTTATTGTATGTGTGTGTGTGTCTGTCTGTCTGTCTGTGTATGTGTCAAGTCAAGAAAGGCAAAGACAACAAGATTATATAAGTGAACTGGATAATAAGGTTTCTAATTCCACAAATGTTGGTAACAAGGAATGGTGGAAACGTCTTAACCCTTTCGCCGCCAAAGCTGCATTTTAGCACCACAGTGATTTAACACCTATGCCACTAAAAGGCATCAAATTGGGGTCTATTATCCAAAGTCCCTATTGTCTTAGTTTGGGGAAGTAAGGATAGACCTTATTTTATAATGTCACAGAAGAATCCCCAATACTGCAGATGGATTTTGTTCTCTATCCAGGTAAATTTAATGGACATTTTTTGCTGAAATATGGCTGGCGGTGAAAGGGTTAACCCCTTTTTTAAACAAAAAAGGAATTGAGTCAAATGAGATCCCACCCATTCTTCGATCATGAGGGCACAGTACACAACAGTAATATAGAAAAAGCCAATGTTTTCAATACATTCTTCATAGCCCAATCCACATTAGAAAATAGTAATGACGACGTTCCAGATTTTCCTTACCACATTCCTGAACTTCCTGAACTTTCCTTAACACTTACTGATGGGAAGAATGTTATTGAGAATCTTAACACAAACAAGGCAGTTGGGCCTGATTCGATTCATAATAGATTATTAATCGCAGCTCTCCCTGTAATACTTTATCCTTTGACTTTCATTTTTAATAGGAGTTTGGCCGAAGGTAAATTTCCTGGTGCCTGGAAATTAGCTCACGTAAGCCCCTTACGTAAAAAAGAATGCAAAAATATTTGAATAATTTTCGACCAATTTCATTATTGAGTTGCGTTGGGAAAGCACTGGAAAGATGCATCCATAAATATGTTTACAATTTTGTTTATGTCTAATAATATCATCTCCTTCACAATCTGGCTTTATTACTGGTGACTCAATCAATTGTTGTGTATTTATAATGATTTGCGTTCTTCATTTGACAATGGTGTTACAACTCAAGCAGTGTATCTTGACATTTCTAAAGCCTTTGACCGTGTGCTTGGCATAACGGCCTCATCTGCAAACTTAATGGAATTGGTATTCGTGGGAAATTACTAGCTTGGTTTACCCTAACGGTTGGACTGCCCTCTGGCGGTCAATTTATCGTCCTAGGTTGCCCATTATCTATCAAACCGTTTTCAGGCAGTAGTAATCAAGGGTGAAAAATCTGATCACTGCCGAATTCGCTTATAAGAAACTCGCTTATAATCAAGCAAAAACATTTTCATGACCAAACTCCTTCTTTCTTATATATTATCGAACTCGGATATAAGAAAATTATTTCATACATGCAACTTGGTTTGCAGTTCATTTTCTTATAAGGGAGTTCGATTTTCTTATAAGGGAATTGCCATTGACAAGGTTAACCAAAAAACTGCAGTTGTTCCAAAAAAGGCCAGTTTACGTCAGACCAGCTGCAGCTTTACCTCAGACCAAACCACTGAAACACAAATTGAGTTCTTTTTGTTCCCTTAATTTCATGGCAGTGGCTATTTAACCTCTATTGGAAAAATAGAATTCAGGCTATTCCCCCCCCCCCCCCCCCCCCCCCACACACACACACAATCTTTCTCTTTCTGTTTGTCTTTTTCTGTAATTTATCTCTCTGTCTGTCTCTCTCTCTCTGTGCTTCTCCCTCTGTCTTTCTCTCTGTCTCTCTCTCTCTCTCTCTGACTCTCTCTCTCTCTCTCTCTCTCTCTCTCTCTCTCTCTCTCTCTCTCTCTCTCTCTCTCTCTCTCTCTCTCCATCTCTCTCTCTCACTCCCTGTCTCTCTTTCTTTCTTTGTGGGTCTATGTATCTATTTGTGTCTCTTTCTTTGGCTTTCTCTCCCTCTCTCTCTCGCTGTCTTTGTCTGCATGTGTGTCTCGGTATCTATCTCTTTCTCTCTCTATTTGTGCCTCAGTCTCTCTCTCTCTCTCTCTCTCTCTCTCTCTCTCTCTCTCTCTGTCTCTCTCTCTCTCTCTCTCTCTCTCCCCATCTCTCTCTCTCACTCCCTGTCTCTCTTTCTTTCTTTGTGGGTCTATGTATCTATTTGTGTCTCTTTCTTTGGCTTTCTCTCCCTCTCTCTCTCGCTGTCTTTGTCTGCATGTGTGTCTCGGTATCTATCTCTTTCTCTCTCTATTTGTGCCTCAGTCTCTCTCTCTCTCTCTCTCTCTCTCTCTCTCTCTCTCTCTCTCTCTCTCTCTCTCTCTCTCTCTCTCTCTCTCTCTTTGTGTCTCTCTTTGAGCATGTCTCTCTCCTTCTGTGTCTTGCCTCTCTCTACGTCCCTGTCTCTGTTTCTGCCCCCCCCCTCTCTCTCTCCATCTTAGACTCTCTCTTTTTGTATGCCTCACTCTCTCTGTCTTTCTGACAATCTTTATCTTTGTCTTTCCCTTCTACAGCTGTAAACATGTGCAGATAGACAGAGAGAGAGAGAGAGAGAGAGAGAGAGAGAGAGAGAGAGAGAGAGAGAGAGAGAGTTATATACAGAGTGAGAGAGAGAGAGAGAGAGAGAGAGAGAGAGAGAGTTATATGCAGAGTGAGAGAGAGAGAGAGAGACAGGGGCACAGAGAGAGAATGAGAGAGACAGTCATACAATGAGAGAAAGACAAAGAAGAAAAAGAAACAAAAAGAGAGACAGATAAAGAGACAGAGAGAGACATACAGGGAGACAGAGTGGAATAGAAAGACAGAGACATACATTAAACACAGAGAAAAGAGAGACAGAGACACAGAAAGACTGAGAGAAAGAGAAAGCCAAAGAGAGAGGCAGAAAGAGAGACAAGGGCACACAGAGAAAGAGACATAGACACAGAGAGAGAAAGACAAACAAACAAAAAGACAAAGAGAGAGATATGAGGCGAAATAGCCTGAATTCTATTTTCCCACTAGAGGTTAAATAGCCACTGCCTAATTTTACTTTTTCCTTCAGTATTCTGTGCAAAATAAACGTAGAGCAGAAGAAAAAATACGAGTGTCTGTATTTTTGTGTTGGTCGTAGTGAGACTGCCCATCCTTTTATTTTCATTGGCAGTGGCAGTGAAGAAAAGGTAATCCATTTCTTTAAGAAGAAAAATACAAATAATTGAATATGTGGACAAAAATCCACATAAACAAAAGCAAACGATTGACGAAGAGCTGCAGGTCCCCCTCTCCATGGGTGGACAGTAAAATGGTAATATTTCTGTACAAGTAAGGTGAAGAGGTACGCATTATTTTAATAACAGCGAAAATTTAAAATATAAAAAATGGTTAATTGAGTGGTAGGCACCTTTAAATCTTCTTAGTATTTTGATTTTATGATGTAAAACATGCACCAAATTAGGAAAAATGATTTTCCCTTCGTTTTGTTTTTCTGTCTGTCTTTATTCTTATTTTTTTTCTGTCCTTTTACCCATTCAACTCGGTTATAAGAAAACCCCCACTTTCAAAATGTTTTCTTATATCCGAGTTTTGGATATAAGAAAACAACAAATCCCACCTCTAATTACTACCGTCCCTTACTGTGATCGATATGTGCATTGTTGATTCGTGACATAAATGTTTTACTAACAAAAAATACAATGCAGGTGTCTTTCAAGGTTTCAAGGAATATATTAATAATGATGCATAGTATTTATGTAGCGCCTTTCTTTAGAATTAAACTGTATGCCTGGTTTATAACAACTTTTCAGATCGAATTGGTGTTTTCAACATACTGAGAAAAACAGTACTGATAGTAACTTAACACTAATCAGGAATAAGTTTTCGATTAAATTTAAACAATGCATTGAAATAGAAGAAACATAAAGTATTGCCCAAACTGTTTCAAAATTAAATGACATAACGTTTTGCTTATTTTGCTCTTTCAAGGATACTAAATGCATAATACGAAATCCAGGCATAGGTGTTTTCTCAGCCATTTTGTCCTCACATTTTGTCGCAAACTTCATTTTGTGTAACATAAACTAGCCTCCGATAAATACTATGCAATACTTCACAATCTTTACTACTGGTGTGAGAAGTGTCAGGTGTCAGTTACATTAAAATACAGAGCAGTTGAATATCTAAGTCAAGTGATAATGATTGGCAATGGAAATAAACACAAACAAGCAAGACTATTTTTTTAATCAGTACTTTGAGATAATGAAAACAAAAAGGAGTGCTTGTAACGGTTTGCAAAAACATTTCAAATCTGCCCAGAATGCTAGCTGTTTACAGGCTGTATTGCTTCTACAGGCGGGAGTTTCCTTGATCATTACAATATAAATAGATGAAGAACACTTACAACAACACACCATTTCATTTTGTTGAGGTGTATGCAAGGTAAATTAATAAGAGCGCTTATTAAAGTAATTTTTTGTTAAAGAAAAAAGGAATTTGATATTTAAAGTCGAAGAATGAAGGCAGTTCTGTCATGTTACTAGGGCTCATTTTGCCTTTTAACGTCATTTCAATTTTTTTCTCCAAGCGTTTTGATCAGTATCTGCATAATTGTTGCAATCATTATTGTTATTTGTTTTGTTGCACTGAATTTGTTTTATTAGACTTTAATCTCTATACTTCAATCATTTGTACCATTTTTCTTGAAGCCACTCTTCAGATATCAGTGTTGAAAGATGCTTAACCTCCCTGTCACTAATATGACAGACTGAATCCATGCGTCATGTCATGTGACGTCATCAGTTATTCAAAAACAAAGCAAAACAAAACAGCTGAACATAAATAAAAATCAACAAATGTTGAGCTTGGAGATAAGTCCTCAATGTAAATAATGCCCTTGTGTAAAATGTAAAAAAAATCTTCAAAAATCTTTTTTTTTCAGCTACAGGGGGACGACATTACCCCTAGACCCCGACCTTTCATGGGTTTTTTCATTTTGTGTAGTTGCACCCATGATATTGTATTCATAAATTAAATTACTGAACTGAACTGAGCTATATAATTGTACTGTTATTATTATTATTACCCGGCCAGAGGCCGAGGTATTGCGATCGGTTTGTGTGTGTGTGTGTGTGTGTGTGTGTGTGTGTGTGTGTGTGTGGTGTGTCTGTCTGTCTGTCTGTCTGTGTATCGATTATCTTAAAAACTACTGTTTGGATTTTCATTAAAATTGGCAGAGGGGTAGACAGCTTGAAAAGGAAGCTTCCTTTCGTTAATCAACACCGTGGTGACATTGACCTTGAAGTTTGATCTTGAAAACCGAAATTTCCTTCTTTGGGCTATGTGATTTCCCCTCAGTTTTATTTCGTGAACTAGTGAACAGAATCGCTTCAAATTTTGTGTGGTGGTGTACCATGGTGCAAGGAAGTTTGTATAAAAGTTCAGCTGTATCTCGTGAACTACTGAACAGAATCGCTTCAAATTTTGGGTTATGTATTTTATGCGTTCTGTAAGGGTGGAAAGTGGTGTGTTTATTGGGGGGTGGGGTGGGGGGGTTATTGGGGGTGGGGGGGGGGGGGGGGGGGAGAGGACATAACTCCGGCCGGGTTTGTATTGTCACAATGCCTTGCTGCCGCTCGGAGATGCCCTTGTATTATTCATTTCCATACAGGATTAGTTAATCAACCAGTTTTGAGCTTGGAGATAAGTCCTCAATGTAAATAGTGCCCTGATTGAACAAGGACTGTCAATTAAACTATCATTGCAAGAGACACCCCCACTAGCATCTGTTGCTAAGGCATTAACATAATGAAACACCAGTTACTAAGCTAGCAAGAAGCCTGAGGTAAATAATCAAATATGCAAATCAAACATGTCCATGTCAAGCATTTAAAACAAATTATGGATTTGATTATTTGAAACAAAATTGTCTCCAAGCATATTACATTATTTTTGTAACAATATATACCTATGCAGCTGTTGCTAGGCAACAACGGTCACTACAGCTCTCAAATCAGTTGCTAACCCGTGCACCTCTTATCTACTCAACATGAACTAACCACACACACAAGCATTGGTTAGTATGAAAATGTGTATCAGTGTTTGATTAAGAGCTCTTTCTTTAATTTTGGAGGTACAAAAATGTCCTGTCAGTTACGGGAAGGTTGTCAAGGCAGTTACGATGGAAAAGGCTTTTCAGTTAAGCACGAAGGAACAAACGTCATGCAAATTGCTGACAGTAGTGAAGTTTAACCCTTTAGACACTCAATAGTGATGATCTTTTGAACATTTGTCATCAACTTTCACAGAGTTCAACAGTTCTTTTTATCTAACCGAAAAACGAGGTACTTTTCATGTCCTGTCAGTTACAATTTTTATGTCAGTTATTCTGGAGTCGATTGGTGTAACATCTGAATTTTTGGTGGTTATATGTTGAAACACATATTGTACTTTAAAAGAAACCAATTTTATTATGTATGACATTCAAATGTGTGTAGAGAGCAACCGGTTTCATTAAAAATGGGCTCTGAATGTCCTGTCAGTTACGTTGGAATTGCCCTCTTCCGGTTAAGTGCCCACAATCAACAATTTGATTTTTATGGCACTATTTAAAAATAAAATAAAATAAAATAGTAACATAAAAAAAAGAGGAAAAAAAAGAGAGAGCAAAGGAAAAAGAGAAAACCCTAATCTACAATGACCCAGCCAGCTGGTTCTCCCTGTGGATCCCCAACATTCAGTTACTCACTATTTAGTTAGGCAAGGCAGGATACACTTGTACCAACGCACATTGGCTACAGGGTAATTATGCATCTTAATCTACATCCTGTGCGGCCTTCAACAAAACTGGATATTTTTTGGGGGCAGAGGTTTTGCTATGAATTCTGTTATGTCTGCATCCTCTCCGCTGTTTCCTAATTCAAGATGGCCACCGGTCTGATGACCGCCCCACTTATCTGAGACTAATAAAAACACGAGAGTAATTTGCTATATTAGGAAATAGTGGTGTTACTGTGTCAGTGCGATAAACAGCATTTCTGGGAATCAAGGAACCAGTTGTTGCGAAACATTTTCAAGTGCTTACGGTCTGTGTACATGATAACATTTGTTTTTGTATGCTAGTCTGTCGTTTCCGACAATGACTGCCAGATAGGAGAGCGGGCTGATACTATTCTGGCGGGCTGGGCGATAATTTATTTATAGTGAGGATGCCTTGCCTAGGGTACATCCCCAATCTCTCGGCCAAAGGGATTTGCGGACACGGCTGGTGTTGAGAAAGGTCCCCAAAGGCCATCCCATCCCATTGGCTGCAGCACCAGAGCCGGTGCCAAGGCCCCCTCGTTCGAGAGTCAGTCTTCCACAAGAGACTAAACTGTACCATGATTTTCAAATACTGTAGAAAATCATATACAGTACAGCTCTCATGTTACTGTTAGCCCCTACTACAGGCTAATGTCAACCAATGATAAAAGCCATTATGATTACATTACTTTAAAAATATCACCATTTCCCCATGGCAACACAGTGAGTTGTAAGTCATATTATGGGTGGCCTAACACTAGTCATGGGGAAATAGAGATATTCTGTGCATGATGTTAACGTGTACGGGATTGGTTATTAATATCGATTGAAAAAATGTTAGGAGGAGATCGAGTAAGCCCGTGTACACATACACGCGGATGTTCTGCGCGGAAACCCATGCGCAATCTGTAAATATTAAGTAAAACAAAGAAGGGAATGAATGCACACACGTGTCCGTATTTACCCTCATCCGCATATATCTTTCCTTCTTTCTTTTACTTATTGATTATATCTGTGCGGAAAATCCGGATGTAGGGCTGTGTACCAGGCCTAAGAAATAAAGAAACTTTTTAACTTTGGCTGTTTTTGCCGAACCTCTTGTGAGAGTCATTACAGAATTCCATTATATATTGATTATGAAGAGACTTACAAAAAGCTGCATCTAATCCAATAAAGCAGCTAGGTGCCTCTGTTTGTCCTCCATTCATGCGAAAACCCAGCTGCATCTAATCCAATAAAGCAGCTAGGTGCCTCTGTTTGTCCTCCATTCATGCGAAAACCCAGCTGCATCTGATCCAATAAAGCAGTTAGGTGCCTCTGTTTGTCCTCCATTCATGCGAAAACCCAGCTGCATCTGATCCAATAAAGCAGCTAGGTGCCTCTGTTTGTCCTCGATTTATGCGAAAACCCAGCTGCATCTAATCCAATAAAGCAGCTAGGTGCCTCTGTTTGTCCTCGATTTATGCGAAAACCCAGCTGCATCTAATCCAATAAAGCAGCTAGGTGCCTCTGTTTGTCCTCGATTTATGCAAAAACCCAGCTGCATCTAATCCAATAAAGCAGTTAGGTACCTCTGTTTGTCCTCGATTTATGCGAAAACTGTTGGTTGTACAGTACTTACTTTACTTAATTCTCTTCGCTTTGGTTGACCCTTTTTTGTGTAAACCCCAACCCCCACCTCCATCCTCTCATGTATCCCGGATCCCGACCTAGTAGCATATCACATTTCAGGGCATGAAACGTAGACCTGAACTTCATTTGTTGAAAAGGAAAACATATCTCTGTGTAAAAATTGTGACAAGGGGGTGAGTGACAGCGCGATTGAGAGAGAGAGAGAGAGAGAGAGAGAGAGAGAGAGAGAGAGAGAATTAATTTTATTTATAGAGGGTAATAGAGTAAGCAATAACATGCTTTTGTACATCTAGCCCTCTGGACAAAGTATATATTTAAAACTAGAAAATGGAAAATAAGCACAAACAAATCAATATAAAGCATGAAAAATACAACCCTACATCAATAACAAAATCAAACCTAATAATATTATTATTGACTATACTCATTTTTAACACAGAAGACCAGGTCTTCTGACCAATACACGAACAGGACGTAAATGCATATTGTGTGTGATGCAACCTGTCTGCTCTGAGTAACTAAGATACGATACCAGGCTTCCGTAGCTGAACAGTGTACATTAATCGATTGTGAGCTTAAAAAGGCATAATAAATATAACGCAAAATATCTACCAAAAGGGAAGGAGGAGTAGGGGGGCACGGTCAGTCCAGAATCTTTTGTTTGCAAAAAGTTAAGAAATATTGGTGTCTGTACAGATGTTCTTAAAACCTATTATCGCTGTTGCATTGAGTCTGTCCTCACTGTTTCTTTTATGTGTTGGTATGGAAGTTTGAGTGTAAGGAGTAAGCGTGTGCTGAGTGATATGGTGAATGTGTGCAGTAAGGTTGTGGCTGCGAGGCAAAAGAGTTTGCAAGAACTGTATGATGAGCGAGTGGAGCGAAAGGCGAGGCAGATTGTGAATGATGATAGTCATGTTCTAGCTCAGTACTATGAACTGTTGCCATCACCTATCAGGGCGCAGATTCAGAGCCCTCAAGCTCAAAAAGAGAGCACAAAAATCATTTGTTCCGCAGTCCATCCATCTTTTGAATTCCTGAATCTTTGTTCCGGCAGTCCATCCATTTTTCCAGTGGTTGTGCATGTGTGTATATACATAGTTTGTGTGTGTGTGTGTGTGTGTGTGTGTGTGTGTGTGCGTGCGTGTGCGTGCGTGCGTGCGTGCGCGTGTGCGTGTGTGTGCGTGCGTGCGTGTGCGTGTGCGTGCGTGCGTGTGCGTGCGTGCGTGCGGGTGATGAGGGTAGGGGTGGGGGTGTTTTTTCGTGCAATATTTATATGTGAATATACTGGTTTGCCATGCTTTCGAAAAATAGATACATGTATAATCTATTCATGATTTGTAATATTTGCGATACAGTGATCTTAATTTGAATGCTTCTAATGTAACCCCATTTTAAAGAGATGTATACGGTAATAATATCCATGATGTGTAGCGAGATTCTGTGATATGGTGGTCTGGGTTGATATTGTAGTCTTGGTTTGAATGCTCATAATCTGATCCCATGTATCTTAATGTTACTATCCTAATATTAGGCCTATGTTATTATGCTTCTGTTGATTATGTTGTTCAGTGATTGCTTTAAATAATTATGTTCCTAATTTAATCCCATGTGTCTTAATGTTATCGTGCTTTCTGCGATTGTTTTGTGATATGTTTTTAAAATGATTTGATGTTCCACCTGAATGTAATTTATCTGCTGAGATAATAAAGTGTACTTGACTTGACTTATACTTATAGGCCAGTGTCAACTCTTATTTTTTCAAGTGGCTTTTCTCACTGGTTGATATTAGCTTTAAGTTTGGGTCTATAGTAAAGTGAGAGTGAGAGCTTCGAATATGATACGTGATTGTCTTCTAGCAATGGAAAATCAGTGCTAAAGCTTTTGTCAGGGGCGGATTTGAGGGGGGTTTCCTGGGCTTCCGGACCCCCTCTACCCCCCCCCCCCCCCCCCAGATGTACCTTATACAAGGGTGAAAAGTAAGAAAATGGTTCGATTTTTGCTTAATGATCACCATGGATTTCAACCAAATTTGATTTGAGTGAAAGAGTGTCACATACGGACTGTATTTGTAAATAATGAAGATAATTATGTTTGCCATACTGATAAAAGAATTGTAAACAATTAAAGAACATTATCCAAAAGAAAAAAAACACTGAAAGGAGGGGGGGGGGAGAAGAGAGAGAGAGGGGGTTGTTTGTCTGAGAGAGAGAGAGAGAGAGAGAGAGAGAGAGAGAGAGAGAGAGAGAGGGAGAGAGAGAGAGAGAGAGAGAGTATTTCCACCCAGTAAAGACCAGCTAGAGTCTAACCCTGTGTTAAAAGGAAAGAGAAACAGAAAAGTCGTACAGAGCAAAACAAGTTAAAAAAAATCCACCTATTCGTCTTTTTATGTGTTTTAAAAAAACCTACCCATTTACATCTGATAGTGTAACCGAATATGGTAAAGATTTTGAATAATCATAATAATAATTAAAAAATAAAAATAACAAGTGCAACGCCGAGCGCCTGCAAAGTCCCCTCGCAGCATCGCAGAGCTACTCCGAAATCGGAATGTGTCGGCTGTACACACAGCGGGGAGACCATTGAGAACTGAAAACAGGACGCACGCACGGATGGATGGACGGCCGGAAAGAAGTAGGACATATCGGGCCTGTGACACAAAGGGCCTAGGGCACATCGGGCTTATCCCATGAACTGGCGAAGCTGCAGATATCAAAAGAAAACGTACTTGCATAAAAACGCATCAAAAGAGCACGTAACTGAATAGTTTTTTTTTTATATATAGCCTTGGGGTTCGGACCCGTGATTTGAGCGCGCGCGATCATGCGCACACGAGCGCACAGAAAAATTCATGACAACTGTGTTATAGACATGTTGTGAAAAGAAACTGCATTGAAATACATGCAAAACTTCGTGAGATATTAGCGATTATGTGTTTCAGTTGGGGTTTGAACCCCGTAACTGGCGCGACCTTGACCTTAATGTAAAACTAAATACATCAGTGGATAGCTTGCATCTTGTCAAACTAGTATACCAAATTTGATGATGATAGACTGAATAGTTTTTGAGAAAAACGGACGAATAGCCGGACGGACGGACGGAGGCACGCCGGACGGATCAGACAGAAACAATAGTTCCCCGAACATTCGGCTCGGGGGCTAAAAATGTGTAGACCACCAATAGTGACTCCCAATGACTTTTATCGTGAAAAATAAAGATAATCGGTTTGTCCATTATGCTACAGTGAACCATTTTAATAACGTGATTCAGAGGGATTAAATCATAGTCACTAATTACCTTCTCCTCCTCCTCCTCCTTCTTCTTCTTCTTCTTTCTTCTTCTTCTTCTTCTTCCTCCTCCTCCTCTTTTTCTTCTTCTTGTTCTTCTTCTTCCTCCTACTTCTCCTTTCCTTTTTCTTTCAATCGTCATCCATGTCTTTCTATCATTCTCTTTCCTACCCCCCCCCCCTCTCTCTCTCTCTCTCTCTCTCTCTCTCTCTCTCTCTCTCTCTCTCTCTCTCTCTCTCTCTCTCTCTCTCTCGCTGGCTCTCTCTTTTTGTCTGTCTCTCCCCTCCAACATTGGAACATTCCTCATAGACTTCTAGATATCATTTTCTGAGTGATGATATTTTTTATAAATTGTAATCATTCTTCTGCACAGCTTACGAATGCAAAAACGATGCCAGAATCGACGTGGAAGAGGGGCGACAGTTCCATGTGACATGTGACATGCCTGGCGCCCATAAACTAGAATGGAGGAGACTGACTACTGATGGAAGAAAAGTGGAAGAAACGGTAGGGGCGGGAGAGAGAGGTCGAGAGAGAGGGACAGAGCAGACAGACAGACAGACATACAAAGACAGAGAGAGAGAGAGAGAGAGAGAGAGAGAGAGAGAGAGAGAGAGAGAGAGAGAGAGTGGGACAGACACAGACAGACAGACATACAAAGAGAGAGAGAGAGAGAGAGAGAGAGAGAGAGAGAGAGAGAGAGAGAGAGAGAGAGAGAGAGAGAGAGAGAGAGAGACACAACATTCGACAGCAAAGAATAGTGTTATTCTCCCTCTGGTGATAATTTATATTCCACCAATAAGCTATTACAGGTCTACTACATCGTCCTCGATGGGAATGTTTGAACTGTAGTCTTGGAATAGGAGTTTGTAATTAGGCTACTGCTATGGAAGCGAGACGGTTGGTGTCCCTACCCTGTCTTCTACTATCCCAACACTGATTTGGTTGATCAACTAGATAAATAATAATGATAATAAACATTTATAGCGCCTAATCTTAAAAAAGCCCTAGGCGCTTACAATAATAAATGAATAAACCATCAAGCAATATAAATAAAGAAATGACAAAAATATATTATACACACACGCGCGCGCGCGCACGCACGCAATAAACACAGACACACACGCACTAAACAGACAGACAGACACAAACACACACACGAACGCACCACACGCGCACACACGCACACGCAACACACACGCACATACTACACGCATGCACACAAACACACGCGGATAGAAGGGGCACAGTACTTTGAAAAGAAATATAGCAGGCTATGATTTAAAAAGAGTAGTTTTGAGAGAAGACTTAAATGAAGAAAGGGAGTTGGCAGAACGGAGAGGTAAAGGGAGTCTATTCCAAGAGGAGGGGGCCTGGAAAGAGAAGGAGTGTTAGCCAAGGGTCTTGGTGCGGTAACGAGGGATCTGGAGGAGAGAAGTGTCAGAAGAGGAGCGTAACTGTCTAAGAGGTGTGTAAAGGTTCAGAAGATCAGCGAGATAAGAAGGAGCCAGACCATTCAGGGATTTGTAACAGAGCAGAGAGAGCTTGTATTCGCTACGCCTTCTGACAGGAAGCCAGCTGAAGAGATTCAAGCATTGGAGTAGAGTGAGAGAATTTGGAACACCTCAGTACAAGGCAAGCAGCATTGTTCTGAATTTTCTGCAATTTAGCGAGAAGATTTTGTGGGCAACCAGCAAGAAGGGAATTGCAGTAGTCTAAGCGAGAGAGAACAAAGGCAGAGATAAGAGTTTTGGTGGCGTCTTCAGAGAGAAGATGACGAACAGAAGCAATGCGACGGAGTTCCAGATAGCAAGCACGGCAGCATGAAGCATCTGCGTTCATAATTGATAGGAACCTGTCCGAGCGATCGAAGAAGAAGAAGAACTGGTTAGATGTACATTATTGAATATAGCAAAACCCGTGCTCCGCTCGGGATGTCATGACAGCAATTGTAAGCTCCGCACAGACTTAGGTTTTGTCACTTTGAGAAAAGTAGGGGCCTAAATGTTGTGAAAAGTGGGAGGAGCATTTATTTTACTTTATAGTATGTTGGACACACACACACACACACACACACACACACACACACATGCGCGCGCGCACTGTAGTAGACAGCATACACTTCATCATTGCTTGCTCGGTTTCCTGTCAATTCATGAGTGCAGATGCGCTATTCTCCGTTATGCACTTTTCAAAACAAATATGGTTAGAGCAAACACAAAACTGTTGAACTATTTGTACAAAAGCCCTACTCACCTCCCTCTTCTCCTTCCTAGTTTTGCTTGGGGTTTCCCCTATCCTGCTTTCCCCCTCCCCGTGTCCACCCCCCTTCCGCCCACCCCCAGCTTTCCCCCTCCCTGGGCTGTGCCCCCACCCCGCTCCTGTTTTTTTTTTTTTAAATGAAGAAAAGTGCCCACTCCCCTCTCCTTTAAAAAAAATGATGACAAGCCGAACCCCCCAAAAAAACACACACACCCAAAAAAAACCCAAAAAATTGTGGCGAGGGGCGGACTCAAACTCGCGACGCAGCGTTCTAATATGCTATTAAGGCTTCTTTGAAAATCAATGTAAAAATGTCATTGTAAGATAAAGAAGTGAAAGCAGTCAGTTGGACCAGATAACACAGCTTCAAAATAATGCCATTGATGCATGAGAAACATTTTGCCTTCAAAATCAACTTTCAAAAGCAACATTTTAAATCTGACATAGCGGAATAAATAGATGAAGTGTGTATCTTGACCTGCATGTCAAGCAAAAGTCCGACATTTACGCGGTACTCGAGTTTTTAGCTGTCCCTCCTCGGATTCTTAGCGCAATATATTATAGATGAAATACATGCAAACTGTTTTGTTTGCTTATAGGGACTAAATGTGTGTGTGTGTGTGTGTGTGTGTGTGTGTGTGTGTGTGTGTGTGTGTGTGTGTGTGTGTGTGTTCGCGCGCGTGCGTGTGCATGCATTCGTGCGTGTATGTGTGTGTGTGTGTGTGTGTGAGAGAGAGAGAGAGAGAGAGAGAGAGAGATAGAGAGAAGAGAGAGAGAGAGAGAGAGAGAGAGAGACAGAGAGAGAGAGAGAGAGAGAGAGAGAGGGAGAGCAATTTAATCCATGTATCAAAGCATGAATCTACAACTCAGCCAACAACATCATCAGTCTCCCAAATCCTCTGAAGTCGGAGTATGGCTGCCCACGTGACGCGCACAGCACCCGGATTCGACTCCCTTTAGCTCATGCCTTTTGTTAACACTCATCAGTCATCACCAGCATAAACCCATTTAAAGTGTTTTATCCAACATTGTTAATGGTGGTATACCACGAATGAAATTCCGCTTAACGTCCTCCGGTCTGGAACCGTCTCATATGGGACATTAGTAGATATAAAGATGTTGGGAACGATCATGGAGGCAATGTTCGGAGGCAGTGCAACACCAGGAAAGTCCCGAATTTGTAACAATGCAGATGTGAAAAGGTATACCCCGTGTAAGGTCTTTTTATGTCCCTAAACACAATCAATGATAAGACTATTTGCCGCTGTTAAAGGAAATATTAGGTCAAAACAAATAGCTCTCTGTGGAAAACTAAAAGGAGTCAGAATGAGGGGAATTGGAGTGCTGTGGGCTGGGTAATCGCACACTTAATGTTCTCATCCCTAGCTGGTGCAGTTGTACCATAGTGTTCAAGTGCTTCGGCTGTTGGGATGAACCCTGGAGTCTTTTAGCCAGGGTATGACAACAACAGCAACAACAAACAGCGCCGTTAGGGCAACTTCTCTGTGTGTAGCGGGGAAGGAGTTGTAGGGGAGGGGTGATGGTTGAGTGGTGTGTGTGTATGTGGGGGGGGGGGGGGGGGGGGGGGGGGGGGAGGATATGAGTGTATCTTATGTGTTGAGGAGGGAGTTAACTATAGGGTGTGGTGGTAACTGGGTGGGGGGGGGGATGGGGGGGGGGGCGCGCATACACATGCATGTGTGTGTGTGCATGTGTCCGTGATTGCATACGTACATGCGTGCGTGCGTGCACATGTCTTTGTGTGTTTTGTGTTTTCAAAAGAATACTTTGTCACATTTGATGTGTCGATCAAAGTGTGACTAAATTTTCAATCGACGCATGCAAATGAAAACAAAATAGCCCAAGGAACCGTGCACATTACGCGCGCAAACGCATGCACTTATTTCCCCTTACTTTGTTTATGCAACAAACAAACAACTACACGACAAGTGTAAAGTGACCTGATTTTATTCACAAGAGACAAAACAAAACTCTTGTGAATAAAATAACGTCACTTTACACTTGTGTAGTTGTTTGTTTGTTGTAAGTTCCAGTGACGTTGCAGTCTGTTTCAGGTTGTTGTTTTTTCTTACTGCGTTTACTTACTTGCCGGATAAGCGCATGAGGGAGGTTTCCGGGCGTAATGTGCACATCCCCTACCTGTTCAAACAGATTGGTAGCTGCACTTTTCCGGTCAGCGGACATCCAAAATGTCATCTCAGGGATCTGAATGAACAAGGGCACAAATATGAAGTGACCAGCGAAGGTCGTCCAACTTCGATGCTGACCATAATGGTCAACCCGCTGTCCAGC
>CM065709.1:10666514-10774014 GCA_017654935.2 Phymorhynchus buccinoides | reverse complement strand
GAAAAAGAAAAAAAAAGAGAGAGAGAGAGAGAGAGAGAGAGAGAGAGAGAGATGCAGTCACAGCCTAACTCTGTAGGCTAACATGTTCTGGTCACCAGTCTGTTAGGCTGATGCATATTCATGAAGTTCTCAATGATCCACCAGCGCGTCGCACCCACGGACCTACATTACATGTAGAGTCGCACTCTCAATTAAAAAGGGCAGACAACTTCAATGACAAAGGGAAGACAACTCTGATGCACCCAGCAGGTCACGTGCTCCTCCATAGACCATGGAACTGGCCCAAATCACGTGACCATTCACAGGCAAAAGTCATGTGATACCCTACCCAACGCTAAAGTGGAGGCGGTCTCTTGACCGCCTCCAATAAACCATCGTGAATCTCTCTCTCTCTGTCTCTCCCTCTGTCTGTCTGTCTCTCTCTCTCTCTCTCTCTCTCTCTCTCTCTCTCTCTCTCTCTCTCTCTCTCTCTCTCTCTCTCTCTCTCTCTCTCTCTCTCTCTCTCTCTCTCTTCATATGGATTCCATGTTATGATGACAATCAGATAACGGCTGCTATGTGAAATCGAATTCGATTCTCGTTTTTGGTCCCTTCCCCCATCATTGCCAATTGTTAATGGGGGGAGGCAGAGGCAGAGGCAGAGGCCTAAACTATTAAAATATTTTGACTTTGACTTTGACTCTCTCTGCTCTCTGTCTCTCTCTCTGTCTCTCTCTCTCTCTCTCTCTCTCTCTCTCTCTCTCTCTCTCTCTCTCTCTCTCTCTCTCTCTCTCTCTCTCTCTCTCTCTCTCTCTCTCTCTCTCTCTCTCTCTCTCTCTCTCTCCTTCTTTCGTGCTATGGACAATTATGTATTTTTAAACCATGTAGTATGTGTGTGCGAGTGTGTGTGTGTGTCACAGTGTGTGTGTGTGTGTGTGTGTGTGTGTGTGTGTGTGTGTGTTAGAGGTGGGGGGAAAAAACGGTTTGAACCGAAAAATCTGTGCTAAACATTCGTGGTTCGAAACACCGGTTCAAGTTGCTGTGAACCGGTTTTTAACGGCAAACTGAAAGTAAGTTTTTCTTAGAATAACGAAAAACAACACCGATTCTCAGTGCGGATGGGGTGTTTGTAAACCAAGAGTAGCTGTTTCTAGTAAGTGGTGGTGAATGGCTGTGACTTTGACTGAGTGTTGAGTTGAGTGTGTGTGTGTCATAAGTCATAAGTTTAGTGTGTGTGTGTGTGTGTGTGTGTGTGTGTGTGTATGCGCGTGCGTGCGTGCGTGTGAGTGAATATTCTGACAAATAAACGTGTTTGCATATGTGAAACTAGTGATGTGAGTACTGGTTGGAAAAACCGGTTTGATCAAACCGGTTAGAAGAGGGAAAACCGGTTTAAAGCCGGTTCAGATTTTTTAACCGGTTATCAACTCGTGTGTGTGTGTGTGCGCGCACATGCTTCTTTCTACTATTTTCTTCACTCTTGTTTGTTAATGTACTTTCACACAATGTTACGTTTTAAAACCATAAATGTTATTACTATTAGTATTAGCTTGCTTTAAAAAAAAAATCTTTTTTGTGTGTATTTGTTTATGTTAACGGCAAGTATGTAAAACGGCCGCCATATGCCAATAGTTTTACCGTTGTAAAATAAAGGTTCATTTCTCTCTCTCTTTCTTAACTTGAATGTGAAACTTATGTGTGAGCTAGAGTGAATTTTTCCCTTCTTTTTTTTCTCCCATTTTATAAGCAGTGAACTGTCTTCATACGATTTAACCTGGAGTGTGGTATGGCGCGTGCAAATCTGTCGCTCGTGCAAATCTGTAGCTCGCTACTATGAGAGTCTGTATTTGCGACAACCACAAATTTCACTTTTTCTGCACTTGAACTGTTTTCTAACCCTAACCCTAACCCTATCCCTAGAAGAAGGTGAAATTTGTGGTTCATGCTCAATGTCGCAAAATGCCGCAAATACAGACTCTCATAGGTAGCGAGCTGCAGATTTGCACGAGCGACAGATTTGCACGCCACATGGCTCACACAGCCTATTTTAATTTAGTCCATGATTGTGTTTGATAAAGGGAAGTAATTTCCGAAATACTACCAGCAACAACGTGGGCGGTCGGGTTTTTGTTCATCTCTTTCTTACAGACCCAGAGAACAAAGTGAAGAACTGCCGTCTGCAGTGGAACACCGAGAACTCTGATGGATGGACCGTGTCTGGCTCCTGTGACGTGGACAGGATTGAAAGCAGTCCTCCTGGCCAGTACAGGTGTAAATGGAGACACGCGATTGGAGACAGAATCGTTAGTTCGAACTTGGTTGAATATAATTATGTGTGTGAATCTCATAATATACCCACCCCCACCTCCACCCCACCTTCCAAAACGAATGTGAACTAGAAATGCATTGTGACAATGACAATCCGGCCAGAGTTAGGTCCCCACCCTCACCCCTGCACCCCCACCTCCCCCACACACCACTTCCCTCCCCCACCCCGCCTCTCTCTCCCCCTTCCCCTCTCTTTCTCTCTCCTAGTCAAAAGGACTATACTCTTGCTTTACTCTTTGCCAAATCCCTTGTACCTGGAATTGCTTCCCTTTGACAACAGTGCTTGAACCCATTTAAAAACAAAAGAAAACCAAAACTTCAAGATAATCACAGTTATAATTTTTTTTTACCGAACCCTCCCTGCACTGTGATACACCACCGTATAAAATTTGAAGTGATTCTGTTCACTGGTTCATGAGACACAGCTCAGAAATGAAATATATAGAGGAAATTTCGGCTTTTCAAGGTCAAGGTCAGGACATTCATGAATATTGAAAGGAAACATCCTTTTTGAGATACGTACACCTCGACCAAATTTGATTTAAAAAATATGTCCAGTAGTTTTTGAGAAAATCGATACACAGACAGACAGACAGACAGGCACAGGGACAGAAAACAATACCCGTCATCTGGGTAATGAATTACATGTTTTTTGAACGGTTAGTACACACACACACACACACACACACACACACACACACACACACACACACACGCACAACACACATACACACGCACGCACGCACGCACGCGCGCGCGCACACACACACACACACACACACACACACAACACACAACACACACACGCACAACACACAACACACACACACACACACGCACGCACACAAACATACACACACGTACACACACACACACACACACACAAACACACACACGCGCGCGCACGCACACGCACACGCACACGCACACATGCACGCACGCTGTCTGACTGACACTGTCACTGAGGTTGATCTCTCATAAATGTGTCAATGTTTGTTTGATTGTTTACCAGTCGCTGGTATTGTTTTCACTTGGTCCATCCGTCCGTCCGTGTTCAAATTTGCTCAAAATACATATTTCGGTGTAAAATGGCCTCACATAGAGTTATCAGTGTGTTTCAACAAAAAAAACCAAATGTTTGTTTGTCTGTGACAGCGATAACTCGAGAACGCTTGGATATATCAACATGAAAATGTACAGGTGGATACTAGGGGTCAAAAGCTTCGACAAGTTCGAATTTGAGCAAAATCGGGTTAGCGGTTACGGGTTTAGGTTAAGATTAGGGTTACGGGTGCAAGCGTGTGTCGCGACCGGGTCAGTTTACGCAAGTACTAGAATCTTGTTTGAGAGAGAGAGAGAGAGAGAGAGAGAGAGAGAGAGAGAGAGAGAGAGAGTTGCCACAGAGTTGCACTGTGTCAGTTCTTTCTATTCTGGTTGTGCGGAATGCTGTCGTGTAGGCCTGCGTTTCATTTCATTTCAGGTCTGTGAGAATGACTCGGTGATATTAGAAGACGGGTTCACCATGCGATGTGGATTTGATAAGTACAAGTGTCATGACCTGGACTCTAGTAATTGGAATAGGGCATTTTTCAATCTTCAAATACTCCTTCCTGGAGGGAAAAGGTGGCTTCAGGCTAAAGAAATTCGCGTGGGTGAGTATCTCTCCTCATATCTCTGATACGTATCATGTATGTAACCGTATGTGTGTGTGTGTTTGTATGTGTATGCAACTGTCTGTCCCTCTGTTCTGTTCTTGTATGTGAGTTCTGTTTGTAGCGAATTGATATTACCCTTTTCACAAAATTCACGGTCTGTCTCTTTCTCTGTGTGTTTTTGTTCGCGCTGCATACAAGCGACGACACGGGCAAGATGATACAGCAGCGGCTCTAGGCGGCCAGGAGGGGGATGGGGGGAGATGGGGGCCTGGTAGAGGGGGGGTGGAGCGAGGCTGGGGAAAGAGTGTAATACGTGTGGATCGGTGCAGGGCGTCAGCCACGGCACGATTCACGGATAAACGGTGCAATCCTGGAGATGGATAGGAGATGGTTGGAGTTAAGTTGTAAGTAAAAAACCAAACCTAAACCAAGGAAAAACAAACAAAGAAGGCACTCCAGCTGAAAGAACAAAAGCGAAAGCTAGGCCTGTGTAAGTTGTAAACAATCAAGATGGCGGCTAGCAGTTTTGGTGCAGTTAGCGAAAGACGATGCTTCCCAAATGCACAGAACAAACTGTGCGAGTTATTTTAGGCTTTTTTGTTGTTCTTGTTCTAACTTACACCAACCCTGCTTCAAACCCCATCCCTATCCTGGCTGTTTACTAATTATTGTATGGTCAATGTCAATTGACGAACCGCACAGTGGCTGATGCCCTGCACGGATCCATACGTGAGTGGAATGAAGGAATCGAGCGATCCACTGAGCGGATGTTGTGTGTGCAGCACGCCAAAACTGATGCTAGTGTGTCTGTCAATTAACGCTTGTACACAGGTGGTGTATTTGGCTTCAAACGAAAGCACGTTACAGCATCGAACACAGATGTACAATTTGGACACATATTACACGTTTTAAAATTTACCATTATTCGTCTGTTGGTTTGTTCGCTTTGAGAGCCATCCAGCTGACTAGGCGTTCAAGACTGTACTTGGTCATCTCCAAACATGGAACACTCAATTTTTAGTACAGCTTTATTTTTTGTGTATTTGACGGTTTTGGTTAGGGATAGGGTTAGGGTTAGGGCTAGAGTCAGTTTAATTTTAGATTGAATGGTTAAAAGATACACATTCTAACTTTTGCTGAAAACCGAAATTGTCACGCGAATGGCATCACTTTCCATATTTGGAGATGACCAAGTGCAGCATTGAACGTCTTGTATCCAGCTCTGTGTGTGGCATCGCTGTGGGGGCCGAGGAGGGTGGGCAGAAATTCAGCGGCTATAGGGATGGAGTGGCTCCGGGCGTAGGGCTTACTTGAAATGTGCCTGTGCCATAAACTAATTGTGTCGTGCGATGCGAAGTAATGCGGCATGCTCTTCGGAGCAAAAATGAAGCGAAGAGACAGAGCGCTAGCTTAAAGGTGGACCCTGACGGATGAGTTTTTGCAAGAAACACACCGAGATCACCAGAAAGACAGCCTTTTCAAGGATCGGAACACTCACTTTGCTCTGGTTTCCTAGAAATTAAACCATCAAAACGGCGATTCCTCCTTGGCAGAGAGAGAGAAGCCATTTTGGATGGGGTGGGTGGAGGTCACTCATTGTGGTTGAGGCGTTTTCTTTTTTTGTAGTGCAGTAAAAAAAAAAAGGGAGCTATTTCCTTGTTGTGAGCAAAACTCCTTTAGCTAGATAGATACACTGTATAACATTTTTTAAAAATAATAAAATGGCTTCTATTGCGAAAATTTCGTGCAAACGATTTGGCGGCCATTAGAAAAGAGACAGCACATGCCTTCTCTTTGGGTGAAAGAATTTGACTTCCAACACCTCCGCCAAGGAGGAATCACCGATTTGACAGTTTGATTTCTAGGAAACCAGAGCAAAGTGAGTGTTGCAATCTCTGTAAAGGGTGTTTTCCTGGTGATCTTGACATGTTTCTTACAAAAACTCATCCGTCAGGGTGCCCCTTTTAGGCTATAAACTATCCCCAATTATTTAAAGCGGATCCATAGCAGCCCTTTCACTTTCGCTCATTGTGCCTAGTTAAGTCCATATCGCATCAAGAGTGATTCAAGACTCTCATCTGATTTGCCGGCCAAAAGCTTTCGTGAACTTTTTTATTATTTTTTTTATTTCGCCCTTAGACAAACCAAGCCGTGGTCCAGAGCTCGTTCATTGCCCGGGTCACTGGAATGAAAGTGACAACGTCCACTGCCGCTGTCGACCCTCTTCCACCAAGCCAGGGGTGCCTGGGGCTGTGGTGACGTGGAAAAAAGAGCTCAAAGAAGTCCATAACATATTGTCCATCAGGAACGTTGGACGAGAGTTGAACGGCCACACCTATAGGTGTTCCCAGCACTGGGGAAGCTGGGATGATGTGGATGTGAAGACGGTGGATTACACAGTGCACGTCTATTGTAAGTGATGGGAAGGGTGGTGGGGGGTGCAGGGGGTAGAGGGGGTGGGGTGGATGGGAGAGTGGGGCAGGGCAGATGGGTGTTGGGACGATGACGTTAAGACGGTGGATTACTTTAGTGAATATGCATTTGGAATGATTTTGTGGGTGTGGAGTTGCGGGAGTGGGGTAGCATAGAGGGGGTGGGTGGGCGGAGGGGGTGGGGGTGGGGGTGGGGTGGGGTAGGACGATGAGGATGCTATGATGGGGAGTCACAGAGTGAAGGATATTTATCTTCTTCTTCTTTTTCGATCGCTCAGACAGTTTCCTGTCAGTTATGAGCGCAGATGCATCATGCTGTCGTTATGCGCCTAATTAAGAAATAATTAGGCTCAGCATGTCCGACTTCAGCTAGGAGAAATCTTTTTGAAAGTGTTTCTTGAAAAAAAAGCAGGAGGAGAATGGACCGGTTAGGCAGAAAGATAGTAGCAAAGGGAAAAGGCAGTGTCAAAGAGAGTGACAGATTAGAGGAAGATACAAGCACAGAACTTCCAGAAGGTGGGGGAACTATTTATACAAAAGACCCCCGGTATCCCCACGGGGGAGGCCGGGCGGATACAATTGGTAAGAAAGAGGGTAGGTTGATAATAAAAATGCGGATCGTTGCCATAAAATGTTACACTGGTTTAAAAAAAAAGATTGAAAAAAAGATTTGATTTCAAGTATAATTTTTTTGTGATTGGCATGTATGCCGATGTATAAGTAGAACATTCTACACCGTCTTTTCTTTCTTCTATGTTTTGACATCTAAACCATTTGCAAAATATTAGGCCTATTAGCTATCTTTCTAAAACACACTCTAGGCTGGAACTTTTTTTTTTATTGTTGGTATGTAAGTTACAGATTCATTCATGGTCATAAAATCAATAACATTGAAACAAAGGAAAAAAACGGAGAAATTTTTTTAGAAGTTTTTGGCAAAATATTTTCGAACTAGTGTTGTCCTTTGACGATGCCTATCTCCTGTTTTAGGATCAGATAGATTTTGTTTGTTTTTTGTTTTGTTTTTGCTGTTTGTTTATTTCTGTTTTACTATTGTTTTATTTAAGTGATGAATTTTTGTTGTTGACCATTTGTTGTTGTTTGTTTTCAACAAGGTTGATCAATGTTTGTTACTGGCCTTTTTGGTTTCAACAAGGTTGATCAATGTTTGTTACTGGCCTTTTTGGTTTCAACAAGGTTGATGAATGTTATTGACCAGTTTGTGTCTACCAATGCGTATATAATGCGTGTGCATGTTTGTATATCTATGAGTATGTGTTTGCGTGGGGGTGACGGTGGGAATGCGAGCGCGTCTGAGTATGTTCGATATGTGGAGTGAATTTTAGTTTTGTTAAGCGCCATGAGTAGTTCGTCTAGAATGTGCACTCTATTAATGTCTTAATTATTATTATTATTATTATTATTATTATTATTATTATTACGATGATGAATATTATTATTATTATTATTATTATTATTATTATTTTGGTTTTCAACAAGATTGATGAATGTTTGTTATGGACCTTTTTTTGTTTTCAACCAGATCGGCCATTTATATATTTCGCCAACCCGGAGTATGCGTACGGAATGCTGACAGTGACAGAGAACCAGCCAGTCACCATTGAATGCCGTGCTGATGAGGGTAATCCCAAATCGTTTGTGGCCGGGTCTCTCCGTCTAGTCTGTGACAGGGTTAATAGCTCCGCCGACACATCCTCCCAGAACAGTGTGTGGAAAATCACCTTGACCTTCACCCCTGAGCTCAGCACGCACAACGAGGCGATTTGCACGTGCTCCGTGACTCCCAAGATGACGGACAATGGTATTCATGAGGACAAGATAGCAAAGTTGAAGTTGCTGGTAAAGAAAGGTGAGTCAACGAGATTGATAGTGAAGTAAACGATTCTCAAACTAGGACCGGCTCTTAGTACTGCAGCTGAAGAGATTAGAGTAGAAATGGTTGTTGCGTACCCCTTAAGGCATTGTCGTAATATGACGTCAATTTGTGGATCGCCAGTTGGATATTGGAAAAGAAGGTGGGGGAACTATTTATACAAATAGTTCATCCAGGCTGTTCTGTCAGCCACAGGCATGGGAATGGGAAAAGTTTTTTTTTTTTAATCTGAAAAGCGGGGGGTCTGGGGGCAGCAGGAGGACCCTAGCAGGGGTCCAGGGGGTAACGCTGAAGCTTTTTGTGGGTAATTGAAGCCCTAAGGCCGTGTACACACATAAGCGGATATTCCATGCAGAAACCCGTGCGCAGTCCATAAATAAGTCAAGCAAAGAAGGGAAAAGATTTGCGCACGTGCCCGAATTTCCCCGATGTGCGTAAACTTTTATCCTTCTTTCTTCCACTTATTTAGGGTTTTCCGTACGGAACTTACGCGTCAAATGTGAACCCGGCCTAAAACAGCATTAGAATGGTTTCATTTAGTTAATTTTGGAGTGTTGGTGGGTGGGGTTTTTTTTTTGGGGGGGGGGCGGACAGACTTTTTTTTGACGGAAAAGCAATGTCATTTTGGCAGAAATTTGCTGTTTGGCGGACAATTCTCATCCCTGCAGCCAATGACTCCCCATCGCTGAACATGCGTCAAACTTGTGTTAAGCGGGCTGATAGGTGATTCAATAACTGTAATCCTATTAAGTAAGCAAAGCAAAACGCTGCCTCTTGGTCAAGTTTTTTTAAGGAATTCTTTTTGTTTTGGGGGGTGTGTGTGTAATTAAATAACCGCAATCTTATTAAGTGAGCAAAGCAAAAAGCTGCTTCTTAGTAAAAAAAACAATGGGTTTTTTGGGGGGGAGGAGGGGGGGAGGGTTTACAGGGCAACGAAACTACATTTCTACATAGCGCGATATCACAATCAAATGGCTTCATAGCGTGGGAAGTCTATGAATGAGCACCGACTTCACCAAGCCATTAGCATGTTTGGAACAGCCTATGTCAGTGGCGCGGACGTGTCAAACAGGGGCCTAAACTTTACGTATGCCCTTTCGATGACCTCGATTTCCGTTTCTGTTTGGCCTTGGTTCCTTGGGCTCAGTCGGATCAAAAGGATTCAGTTCAGCTGGAAGGCAGTGACTTCTCTGATGGGTTTTGCTCGAATGGGCCTCACTTATTTTGGTGTCAGGCAAAAGTTTTAGATGTCCATGCTCGCAGTCCCACACACCTCGGCTGTTTAAAGACCCAGTGACGTACCACGATTAAGTCCCTTGTTTTTTTCTGGGTTGCTGAGACCCACATACGAATTTTCCCCATATTCAAATCAAGGCAGCTCTTTAAACTGATGTGTCGGTTCGAATTTGGGGCCATTTATATGGGAGTCAGACTTGGTCAAAACAAGATTTCTTTCCAGTTATAAGAGGGAAAACACATGTGAAACCCGTGATTTTGACACGTGATCTGGTGGATCTTTAAAATATATGCTAGCGAACCGTAACGTGCTGCCCTTTGAATTTTGCTTTTTTGTTGTTGTTGTTGTTCTCTTTTTCTTATTATTCGTTTGATTTCATAGGGCGTTAAGACTGTTTGTGTCTAAATATAAGAACATAATGCAAAGGAGCTGTATAACTAACTTATTACCCTAAAAAAAAAACCTAAATCTGCCTGCCCCCCCCCCCCCCCCCCCTCCTCCTCCTATTCTCTCTCTCCTCCTCCTTCTTCTCAATGTTATATAAATTGTGTAAACCCTACCTCTCATGTCAAAAGGGCGTGTTGCACTGCTGGTGACGTTATTCTCTCTCTCTCTCTCTCTCTCTCTCTCTCTCTCTCTCTCTCTCTCTCTCTCTCTCTCTCTCTCTCTCTCTCTCTCTCTCTCTCTCTCTCTCTCTCTCTCTCTCTCTCTCTCTCCTTTCAGCCTCTGGGCCCCAAACAACCGACACCCCAGACAAAACAACAGCACCTTCAACAACAAAATCCATCACCCCCACCACTACCACCACTACCACCACTACCACCACCGCTGCCACCAGCCCAAATGGAACAAAGGACAACATTGTTGATGATGATGATGACGACGACGACAGTGGCACTATCATCATCATCATCGCCAGCGCATCTGCAGGAGGCCTGGCTATCGTCATTATCGTTGTCGTTGTGGTCGTGAAGAGACGTAAGTCAGTTTGTTATTTGGTCGGTTGGTTGGTTGGTTGGTTAGTGTTATTTAGTGTGGGGTCAGTTAGTTACCTAGTGTCCCCATCATGTTGTTATGCTTTTTTTGTTTACTTTTCTTTCATGATTCCTGTGTACTGATTTTACTTGTTGCAGCCAATACTACTTCATTTAAATGTTTTGAGCACCCAGTATAAGCTCTAAGCTTGTTCAAGAGCTCTGCGATCTTCGTGCTGATGCTGCTTTATTACATGATTGTTATTTACGAATAAATGTGTTTAAAACATTTAGTTAGTTTAGTTTAATTAGTTTTAGTTTAGTTAGCTGGTACGTTAGTTTAGTAAAGTTAGTGAGTTGGTTGCTTGCTGGTTAGTTGGTGGGTTGGTTGGATGGTTGGCTGCTGGATGGTTGCTCGTAGGTTGGTTGGTTGCTGGCTGGATGATTGATTGGTTAGTTGGTTGGATGGTTGCGTAGTTGGTTGCTGGATGGCTGGGTGGTTGGATGGCTGCTGGTTGGATGATTGACTGGTTGGTTGGTTGGTTAGTTGGTTGGATGGTTAGCTGGTTGGATGATTGACTGGTTGGTTAGTTGGTTGGATGATTGACTGGTTAGTTGGTTGGATGATTGACTGGTTAGTTGGTTGGATGATTGGTTAGTTGGTTGGATGATTGACTGGTTAGTTGGTTAGCTGGTTAGATGATTGACTGGTTAGTTGGTTGGATGATTGACTGGTTAGTTGGTTGGATGATTGACTGGTTAGTTGGTTGGATGATTGACTGCAGGTTAGTGAATTAATTGGTTAGCTGATCGATTTGTGGATTAGTTTGTGGATTTCTTGAGTAGCTGTTTGGCAAGTGGGTTTAGTCGTTATTTTAGTTAGCTAGATGGTTGGTTGGTTAGGTATGATTCCATTTTTTCGTTTGGTTGGTAGTTATTTAGTCTTGTGTGTTTGTGTATGTGTGTGTGTGTGCGTGTGTGTGTTGTGGTGTGTGTGTGTGTGTGTGTGTGTGTGTGTGTGTGTGTGTGTGTGTGTGTGTGTGTGTGTGTGTGCATGCGCGTAGTTAATATAGTTTCTGCTGTGCTTTTTTGCAGGATGATGTGATGTTGACTTCCCAGCTTAAAGTATTTGAAATATGCACACCTAGGAATTTAAATGATTGAATCTACTTGCTCAACTACCTGACCTTTAACAGATAATGCTGGAAGAGGAGTTTTCTTTTTCCTGAAATTAAAGGGTTATGCTTAGGGATAGGGTTAGTATTCCAAAAAGGTTATTGGCTAAGAAGGTTAATAAAATACAGTGTATGTTTGGTAAGAAAAGCAAAAACGGAAAATTGCAATAGCCGAGAAATGCAGGGGGGGTGGCACATCTTTACCGTGACCAACAAATGGAATAAAAGGAAAATTGTTTAAATGTATTAAATGTATGTATACTGTAGTTAAAACAAGAATAATGTGAGGTGGACAATTGACAGACTACATAAATTGTACCAGAGGTGTAAAGCAGGGAGATATTTGCAGCCCTGTTCTATTTTCCCTATTTATTAACGAATTAGCCATAGATATTATTAATTCACAACTGATTATTTAGACTTGTTTATTATGTTACTTGCAGACGATATTCTTTTGCTCTCAGAAACAGTTGTTGGTTTACAAAGACAGTTAAACAAGGTAAAGGTAGCTGCTGACCAATTACAGTTAAGGGTTAATTTGAACAAGAGCAATATCATTGTTTTCAGAAAAGGGGGTTACTTATCAGCAAGGGATAAATGGTTTTACAATGGTTTAATAATGCCAGTAGCGAATGTTTATAAATATCTAGGAATCTTTTTCTCCACTCGTTTGAGCTTTGTAGTTGCCTGTAAAGAGCTTTATAGTAGAGCAAAAACAGTTTGATGTACATTATGAGAAAAATTAATAAGTTAAATAACACCTCCTTAGACCTTTCTGTGAAATCTTCTCTCTCTCTCTCTCTCATCTCTCTCTCTCTCTCGTCTCTCTCTCTCTCTCTCTCTCATCTCTCTCTCTCCTCTCTCTCGCTCTCTCTCTCTCTCTCTCTCTCTCTCTCTCTCTCTCCTCTCTCTCTCTCTCTCTCTCTCTCTCCTCTCTTCTCTCTCTCTCTCTCTCTCTCTCTCTCTCTCTCTCTCTCGAGAGAGATGCACACAAATTGTTTTTTTCAAATATTTCTAAACAAACTGAAAGCCTCGTGTACACGTTAACATCATTCACAAACTATCTCTATTTCTCCATGGCAACACAGTGTTGGGCCACTCATAATATGACTTACAACATCACTGTGTTGCCATGGGGAAATACAGATATTTTGTGAATAAGGTTAACGTGGACCGAGACATTAACCAGATAAACTGAACAACTGTATATTCTATTCACATGGTTATTTTTTAACAGGTGACCCCCTGTATGCTCGTCCATCCCGAAACAGAGAACAAGAACATGTTTATTGTGAAATGGGCAACGTCTCTCCCAATCAAGGTTTGCGTATGTCTGTCTGTCTCTCCGAATGTGTGTCTGTCTCTGTCCGCCTGTCTGTCTCTCTGTCTGTGCCTTTCTGGCTGGTTTTATCTCTCTCCCTCTCTCTTTCCGTATCCCCCACTCCTTCCTCTCTCTTCTCTTTCTACATTCTCTCTCTCCCTCTCTCTCTCTCTCTCTCTCTCTCTCTCTCTCTCTCTCTCTCTCTCTCTCTCTCTCTCTCTCATCTCTCTCTCTCTCTCTCTCTCTCTGTGTCTCTGGTTTCAGTTTGAGGTATCCACAGAATCTCCATGTCCTTTGCGTGGTGCCGTTTTAGACGATGAAATACATTTTCTGTTTCAGTGTAGCTAATTTAATGAACTTTGTAAAAAATATACGTTTTTCAATTCGGAAACAGCAGGGCAAAACGAGCTTTCCGCTTTGCTACTATCTGAAAATGAAAATACAATAAAAGCAATTTCAAAATTCATTTCAGAAGCACTAAAATTAAGACATTTTGTAACGAGTAGACAAAACTTAAATTTCCTTTTCTTACATAACTATTTGTATTGAGAAATGCATGTAGTATTTTGTTTAGTAATTAGTCGATGGTCCAGAGAGACTTAACTTTTATTTTTTTCACCTTTTTGTTTTCTCATGCTGGAATTTCATTCGCTTTTGTACATTGTTTTTGAAGCCTGTGGTACAAGGAGTAGACGGGCGTTTTTTTATTTTCTTGATGTTCAATGTTGTTATATTTGATTTGTCGTTGATTTGAACGAACACAAATGATATAATATGCTATTGGCCCCCCCCCCCCTCCCTTGTCAAAAGACCCCCGGGTAATGACCAGTGTCTGTGTCCATGTCTCCTCTCTGTCTCTCTGTCTCTGTCTCTTGTCTCTCTCTCTCTCTCTCTCTCTCTCTCTCTCTCTCTCTCCTCTCTCTCTCTCTCTCTCTCTCTCTCTCTCCATGTCGACCGATAAACACCCCAACAACCATTGTCATTTGCCTGCTGTTATATTTTTATGTCTATTTTTTCTCTCTCTTTTTGTTTCTCCCACTCATTGTGTGTGTGTGCACGTGTGTTTTGTGGTGTGTGTGTTGTGGTGTGTTGTGGTGTGTGTGTGTGTGTGTGTGTGTGTGTGTGTGTGTGTGTGTGTGTGTGTGTGTGTGTGTGTGCATGCCGCGCACACGCACGTTTCAGAACAAAGCAACAGAAATGATGAAGCGGGCCTTGATAACCGGAACCGCCACCAGGAGAACGCAGCCCGTGTTGTCAGAAGAAATGAAGCGTCATTTCCTGTGCGCACTGTGAGGCAGGTTGACGAGGGTGGCTACGAAGTCCCCATGAACAGGAGGCACACTGATGACCAACGACTAGAAGGTATTCAGGGCTTGAGAATAATGCATGAGGCATTGTAGTCATGAGTGCGTCTTAAAACCCTTTCATCGCCACTGCCGCCTCTTGGCACCACAATGGTTTAACACCCTTGTCACTCAAAGGCATCAAATGAGGGTCTGCTGACCAATGACCTTATGTTCTTAATTTTGGGAGGTAAGGACAGGCCCTATTTTATGCATGTCACAGAGGAATCCCCAATATTGCAGACAAACTCTGTTTTCTACCCGGGTAAGTTTTAATGGTAAATTTTGGCTGAGGAATGGCTGGCGTTGAAAGGGTTAAACAATTAACACGGGTAGTACTTGTAGTATGTAAATTAGACTGAACTGCCAATCATTTTGGGAGTTTAGACTAACTTACATACTTCTACTCGTGTTATCTGCTTAATTAAGACGCACACATGTTTACGGTTCTTGATACTACTTGACTGAACTGAACTTTCAAAAATCGGTATTGTAATTTGAAGCTTGAATGAAAAATAATTTAAAAAAATAAAAAGCACGAGAGACGATTTGATTAACTGCGATCCGATTTTGACATTTGTGAGGCATGATTCTTGTGACATTCTACTGTCTAATCTGATGACTCTTCCATAATTGGGATGTGTCGGCTGTACGCAGCGCGGAGACCAGTGAAAACTGAAAAACGGACACATACATGCTTTACCCATTGTGGCCTTGGAACGCAGAAGAAGAAGAAGAAGAAGAATGATGAAATCCTACTAGTTACGTTCACTACATTTGTAGTCCCCCCTGTACACGTATCTGATAATATGAATGGCCTAACACTTTGTTGCCATGGGGAAATAGAGATATTTTGTGAATTATGTTGACGTGTATGCAGACCTTTATGAGTGGCCTAACACTTTGTTGCCATGGGGAAATAGAGATATTTTGTGAATGATGTTGACGTGTACGCAGACCTTTATGAGTGGCCTAACACTTTGTTGCCATGGGGAAATAGAGATATTTTGTGAATGATGTTGACGTGTACACAGACCTTTATTAGAGGCCTAACACTTTGTTGCCATGGAGAAATAGAGATATTTTGTGAATCATGTTGATGTGTACACAGACCTTTATGAGTGGCCTTACACTGTGTTGCCATGGGGAAATAGCGATATTTTGTGAATATTGTTAATGTGTACACAGACCTTTATGAGAGGCCTAACACTTTGTTGCCATGGGTAAATAGAGATATTTTGTGAATGATGTTAACGTGTACACAGACCTTTATGAGAGGCTCTAACACTGTGTTTGCCATGGGAGAAAATAGAGATATTTTGTGAATATTGTTTTACGTGTACACAGAGCCTATATTATGACAGATTACCACTCACTGTGTTGCCCATGGGAGAAATGGAGATGATATTTTTTGAATGATTGTTAACGTGTACACAGGACCTTTATGAGGCCTAACACTTTGTTGCCATGGAGAAATCAAGATATATTTTGTGAATTGTGTTAAACGAGACCTTTACAATATGCAGAGCAACTTATCAATTATTTGTCAACAGATGACCCCGTTCTGTGCGGGTCCAGCCCAAGACGGAGAAGATGGAGATGATGATGAACCTTATTTGGAGCTGATCGATGGTTTGTTTATAATATATGCCTGTTTGTCGGTCTGTCTTTCTGTCTATCATTATTTCTCTGTCGTTGTCTCTCGTTCAATCACTCTTTCTTTCTTTCTGCCCTTTCTGTTTCTCTCTGTGTTTCTGTCTCTAATTCCGTCTGTCTGTCTATGTCTGTCCGTCTTTGCCTTTCTGGCTGCTTCTCCCTTCTTCTCTTAGTATTATGTTGTCCTTGTCTCTCCCCCCTCTCTCTCTCTCTCTCTCTCTCTCTCTCTCTCTCTCTCTCTCTCTCTCTCTCTCTCTCTCTCTCTCTCTCTCTCGTTATTTTCGCACTACTATATAGGGTTGTATTTTGCATGCTTTACCCCCCCCCCCCCCCCCCCCCCCCCCCCCCCATCATTGCTTTGTCTGTGCTCATTCCCCCCCCCCTTTTTCATTTCTACTTTTATATTTGTAAAATCTCTCTCTCTCTCTCTCTCTCTCTCTCTCTCTCTCTCTCTCTCTCTCTCTCTCTCTCTCTCCTCGTCTCTCTCTCTCTCTCTCTCTCAGAGTTTTGTAGGCTCTGTGTGTGCGTACGTGTGCGCAAGTGTGTGTGTATGTGTGTGTGTGTGAACAGAACAGAACAGCTGTTTATGGCCTTAGAAGTAAACAAGAGGCAAAGCCTTCAAGGCTCACTCGAACAGGCACATGTGGGACAACAGCAAAGATTGAGGGGGGTGTTTAAAGTACAAGATTGCCAATAAAATTTTAAAGTACAAATGAAGCTATCGTTAATGGATACAACTAAAAAAAGAAAGAAAAAAGTGCCTGTGCCATGAATCGGACCTGGAACCATTGGCATGAGAGACAGATGCTCTACCAATGAGCTAACGAGGCATTCAGTGTTGATGAGTTTCTTAACTCATGTTGCCTGTTGAATACTCTCTAACCCACTAATCTAAAATGTTATCTGTTTGTTATCTGTTTACAGTGTTGTTTTAAGTATTTAATTATTCAAATCATTATTGTTTGAAAGCTTGCATAAACATCTATGTGTATTGAAAGTTTGAACAATGTATGCCTTCTATTTCCCGAGAAAATGCCAACGTTAAAGTTTGGAGATTAGACCCACGGACACACACACACACACACACGCACACGCACAGGCACAGGCACACACACACACACACCACACACACACACACACACACACACACACACGCTGACACACACACACACACGCACACGCACACACACACACACACACACACACAATTGAACAACTATCATACTATAGATTCACTTCGTGTTCACTTCGTTAACACGAGTGAGCCAAAAACAATAAGACTTATTTGGCACACAGCAATAACAATTTATACTAAGACGATTGCTTCTATAATTTTATATGTAAAAGAGGAAAACATGTCTATAGCCATGATCTTTGTTTAGTAGGTCTATTGTTTTGCTCTTTCTTTAAAACAATCGTAAATGAATTTTGATATTTCTTTTTGGTAGCATTTATATTTAATTAAATCACTTATATTTTCATCAATTGAATAATCCAAAATATTTTTTAATTGTATAACAAGATTCTTTCTTAACTCATCATATTTTGTACAGTCGTTTAAAAAATGAAATTCATCTTCGATCTTATTGCAGGATACGCGTTTTCTATTTTCCCTCGTTTTGGTTTTGGTGTCTTCCTTTTTCAATCATAAGATCATGGAAACTTGTATGCAGTTTTGTAAAAAGAATCCGATGTTTTTTGCTCATATTGCTTACTAAGTTTTGTTCCATACCATATTTTGTTATAGCATTATAGAAAATTAGTCTAGGTGTCTCTTGTTTTTTTCTATTCCAAAACTGAATTTATAAATCTTCCAACTTCTTTTGCATTGCATAACATAACCGTTTAATATTTAGTGTATTCTGATTGTCCCAAATGTGTTTGAAGCCTATTGTCCTAAAAGATTTCGAACTGTTCTTATCCGTCTGTCTTTATCACCATTTTATAAATATGATTGTAAAGTAATTTAACGTAAGAATTCTGAATTGAGTCAATTTATATGGAACCAGAATGTTATCACCTGATGCATAATCGTAAATATAATCGGGAATCTGCCTAGTTCTCCTTAAGTAGGCAACATCATCGCTTTTTTATGTACACCTAAAACCTGTCTACAGAACTTTGCATGCATATTTTTAAATGTAAAAGAACCTGATAAGCATTTCGTAAACACTTCATTTATATCCAAATTATCCTGCCAGTTAAATGTTACTGGAAACCATACTTCAGCACCATAAGTTAAAACTGGTTGTGTCATTCTATCAAACAATTGTAATGTTATATTAGGTTTTTCATGTCTGTGTAGCCCATGTATTGCTTTTCTAATAGCATGAATAGCTTTGTTACTTTGTTTCGATAAGTGAGCTTGTGCCAAATGAAACTTTCCACTTTGGTGAAAAATTACCCCAAGATATTTGTATTGCTCAGTTGTTTCAATTATATTGTCACCACAATAAAAGAAAAGGTTAGTTTTAGGGGCTGATTTAGTAAAAATCACCACCTTTGTTTTATTAATATTTATCTTTAATCCCCATTGTACGCAATATTCATGTAATGTATCTAACGTAGCTTGTAACCCAATCTTTGTTGTTGAGAGCAATGCCAAATCATCAGCATATAGGAGACATGGTATTTTGTCTGTTGTAGTTATGTATGATGATTCTGTATTTCCTATATATTCAACAATATAATTCACATAAACATTAAATAGGGTTGGACTTAAGGTACTGCCTTGGTGGACTCCTTTCTTTATAAGTATTTCGTCTAAATAATTATTGTTGTGCTTTGTGCAAATTGTTGCATTTTCATTCATAGTTTGAATAACTTTAAACACTTTACACTTTATTCCAATTGTGTTAAGTTTTACAAATAGAGCGTCATGCCACACATTATCAAACACTTTCTGGAAATCTACAAAACAACAATAAAGTCTCGAGTTCTTTGTGTTTATAGCATTTTCAATAAACAGCTTGTTCTTTAATGAGACTATTATAGTGTCTTGCAAGTAATCTGAGATTCTCAGATTTAATATTTGACAAAACAATTTTCCCACAGAATTTATTAGTGTAATTCCTCTTTAGTTTTTTTTGATTAAATGATGATCCGTTCTTATATATAGCAAACACTTACTCCTTTTTTCCATGCTGATGGGTATATGCCGGTATCTAAAACAGTGTTAAAATATATTTTAATATTTTAATTATCTCGGGAGTGGCACATTTTATCATTTCATTTAAAATTCCATCTTTTCCAGGCAATTTCTTGTTCTTTAATGTTTTAATTGCTTTTCCCATTTCTGCTTTTTTAATTGGTTTGTTTAATATTTGATTTTCAGTGTGAGATAAACTATCATGCAGGTTCTGTATTTCTTCTTTTCTTTTTTCGTTTATATCAGGTTCTGTTCCAATAAGATTTCTTAAGTGTTCCAGCCATTTAATATAACTAAGATTATTTATGCTTGTTGATTGTGCATCTTCACATTCAATTAACTGCTTTAACGTTTTCCATAATACATTTGTGTCCTCGTCTATCATATCGTGTAATTTTGATACCAATGCCTGTTTAAATGTTCTATTTTTATGTTTAATATATTTGTTGTACTTTTTGCTTTTGGAAAAATATTTTTGTTGTAAACCACGCTTAAATGGATTTCGGTTTTCACTTCTTATCTCATTTTAAAGCACTCTAAATTAAGCCATTTCTTATCTCGTTTTCTTTTGGTTCGTGTTTTCACTGGCTTAGCTTTTAGGCTTAACGTTGCCGTTTCAGTAAAAAAGCAATGACATGTCCTCAATGCATGTATCGAAATCACCTTGTAGTTGTTTCATATCACTTTCTTTTGCTTTTTTTGGTTATTTGTATGTGATAATGTAATTATTTGAGATTTGAGTTGACTCATTTGTGACTGTACTGTTGGTAGTTTAAATGCATTTTGGAAGGAATCTTTAAATAATAAAATGTGTGTGTGTGTGTTGTGTGTCTGCATCTGCATCATGGTATGTCGGCAAAAAACAATTCTGGTATGTGCGTGTGCATGTGTGTGTGTGTGTGTGGTGTTGTATGGGCGTGCATTTAGGCGCTGTGCGTTTGCGTGTGTGTGTGCGTTTCAGAACCGAGGGCCGGCAACGATGAAACCGGACTCTACAACCGGAACCGGAACGTCCATGACGTCACAAGAGATGAAACGTCATCCCCGGCTCAGGCCATGCCACTGAGATGGACTGATGAGAATGGATACGAAATTATGCAACCGGGAGGGTTTGTCTTTAAAAAAGGCGGTCAAAACGTTCCCTAGACAACAACAACAACAACAACATTGGCCTACCATTATTTATAGCGCAAATATTGATTAAAAAAAGAAATTAAATTGTAGCGTGCACATAAGGTAAGGGCCCCAAATATCCGGACGCAAAAATAAATCTGTCATAAAGCTCCAGAATAAATAACGCAACAGAAATTTCAAAGACTACACTAAACAGAGAATACAATGTTCTATATTCCTGCTAATTTTGGTCTCATAATCTCCAAAAAAGCAAACGTTATTCTACTTGTAAGAAAAACCTAAACTGCCCGATATTAGGCTCCCTGGGGTCCAAATTCCGGACAGTGACACCTACCCATGGAAAAGTTTAAAATTAAAGCAAATCAACGACTAGCTCGATATCAACCCGAAGCGCTAAGAAATGAAGAAGACATTAAATGCATATTTTGGTCAGAAAAACATTCTTATTCTTTACAAACAAAAGACTCAAAATAGAACCAAAATTATGTAAATTTCATTTTGTAAAAACTCTTTTTTTTGTTTATTAAAGAGAGAGTGAGAGATTTTCAGTATTTAATACATCTGTTGAATCAGTTTATTAACATAGAGAGTGAGAAAGATTTTTATTACATCTCTTGATTCAGTTTATTGAAATAGAGAGCAAGAGATTTTCATTACACGTCTTGAGTCAGTTTATTAACATAGAGAGCGCAGAGAGACTTTCACTACATCTCTTGATTCAGTTTATTAAAATAGAGAGTGATGGAGACTTTCACGACATCTCTTGATTCAGTTTATTAAAGTATAGAGTGATGGAGACTTTCACGACATCTCTTGATTCAGTTTATTAAAATAGAGAGTGATGGAGACTTTCACGACATCTCTTGATTCAGTTTATTAAAATAGAGAGTGATGGAGACTTTCACGACATCTTCTTGATTCAGTTTATTAAAATAGAGAGTGATGGAGACTTTCATGACATCTCTTGATTCAGTTTATTAAAGTATAGAGTGATGGAGACTTTCACGACATCTCTTGATTCAGTTTATTAAAATAGAGAGTGATGGAGACTTTCACGACATCTCTTGATTCAGTTTATTAAAATAGAGAGTGATGGAGACTTTCATGACATCTCTTGATTCAGTTTATTAAAGAGAGAGTGAGAGAGGAAAGGGTGAGTTCTATACTATTATTTTATAATTCAGTTTATAAAAAACATAGAGAAAAGAAATTCTCGCTATAGTGTGTTGATCAAGTTTTTGATTAAAGAGAAGAGTGAGAAGAGATTTAAAAAGACGCCAGTACGTCACGTGTTCAAAATCACGGTTTTCACGTGTTTTACCTTTTATAGCTGGTAAGAAATCTTATTTTGACCAAGTGTTACTCCCATACAAATGGCCTCATGCACGAAAAAGAGGCATCACATTAAAAGAGCAGCCTCGATCTTATACGAGGAAAGTCTGAATGTGGGCTACACCGACACAGAAAAAACCAAGGGATTTAATTCAGCCGGCTCTGTGGGTCTTTAACAGAAATAAAAAGATGGTTAATTGCTATACTTATTTGTCTGAGCAAAAAGATATAGCCTACATTGATGAAAGCGAATATAATCTACAGCCTGAAAGAAATAGATTGCCCCCTTCTTGCCGGAAGTAAGGAATAAGCTGTAGGGTTATCCATCTTTGGACCATTGGCTAGCATAAGTTACATCGCGTTTCTTACACCATCGTTTACCCACAGCGTTCTGCATGCACAGAGCGGGCACAAAGAATTCTGTCCTTAAGCCAGAAAACTGACCTTAGCTCGAGGTTTAAAGCTACACTCATGCCAAAACGTTAAGTGATCTTTTTGGAAAACGATGCATTTTTTTTTGTCTGAATGAATCGCACTAGCTTTGTAAATCAATACAAATTTAGCTTTATGGGTGGTTCTCTAAAATGGGGTACCAGAAATGGGACATTGGTGGACAAAAATAAATATGCTTAAAATGTGAAATGGTTTATGGTTTGGGATGGCTTAGGATGTAAACTGAACAGTTATGTATATATTCTCAAAAATTGGGTACCAGAAATGGGACATTAGTGGACAAAAAATGAAATGCTTAAAATGTGAAATGCTTTATGGTTTGGGGTAACTTAGGGTGTAAACTAGACACTTATGTTAAAAAAAAAATAGTTTGATGTAATATGCAGCGAAATAATTATGGTTTGTAAATAATCCACGTAAAACTGAAATCTGTCTGTCTTCGTATCGAGATCAAACTTGACAAAGCCCTGAAGATGCTTGAAGACTTCAGGAACAGGAAGAACAGTTTTGAAAAAAAGCACTCTGAATGCAGTGTTGAAACAATCGACAATAATCTATTTAGTTGACACTGTTAAAGTATAACCGGGATGAGTAAGGCCTACATGCCTTAAATGCAAGAGGACAGAGAGAGAGAGAGAGAGGAGAGAGAGAGAGAGAGAGAGAGAGAGAATAACATAATAGTAGCAAACTTATACCATAAAGTAAGCCTGAGACAAGTGAAGAAAGAAACAAAGGATAGGAACGGGGACAGAAGGCTGGTGGCTAAAGATCACTGTCAAGGTTAAAGATGTGGATGACACAGTCAGACTAGGTCCCTTAGAGTAGAGAACAGCGCAAAACCAAAGACTACTGAGATTGTCAGTTAAAACAGACGAGACCAGAAAGAACGAGATTATGAAAAAAGAATGTAGTCAATCTCAACAAGCTTGTGCTCTCACCTCCCCCTCACCCCACTAAAACAGAGTGTACATTTGATTGATGACTGCACTCCAAAGAAAAATGGGGGGTGGGGAAGATTTTTTTTTTAACCCTTTTCGCTGCCAGCCATTTTTTTCAGCCAAAAAATTCCATTCAACTCAACAGTGGTAGAATTTAAAAAATTTTTATCAGCAATATTGCTAATTCCTCTGTGACGTTTATTATTACATTAGGCCTATCCTTACCTCCCAAGATAAGAGAAAATAGTGTCTTCGGATAACAGGCCCTGATTTTTGATGCCCATTAGTGACATGGGTTTTTAAACCATTGTGGCTCATAAATGCGACATTGCCGGTGTTTGAAAGGTGTTAAAGCTCAAAGAAGGAATACAAATCTCAAAATGGAAGCAGGATAGCAAAACTTAATCATAAACTATAGAGAAAGGAGATATTGCGACCACACAGATGAAAGGCGACCAAAGGACAGTGACACGGACAGAGGACAGCCAGACTCCGTCTCATTGCATCAGCCCAGGCTGAGAGGGAAAGGGGATGGCAAGTCTGACAGACATTGACTTGACACTGCGACACATGCACATTGTGTAGATAAACCTGTTAAGATTGAGACTAAAATTATAGCCCCGTTAATAATAATGTAAACAAAATCTAATTTTTTTTCTGTGTTTCTTGATACTTTTGGAGATTCTTCAAAGGGGGTAGACCTACCCTAAGAGGGGTCACTAAATTCTTTTAGTCATAAAAATAAATCTGTGATCCATGAAAATGAAATTATCCCAAATTTAGCCTGAAAGTAAAACACAGCCTAAAAAAACATACAGAAACTTATGAATGGTTGAAAATGATATATGTCTGTTGAACTCTTAATGCACTGCATCAAGTGATTGTTTTGCTGAGCAGCCTGTCCATCTCCTTGGGAATGAATTTGTGCGAGCCTATTTGTATTCCTTTTGTTCTGCAATAGATTACTGCTGTGTATGTCCTTGACTAAATTGTCTGTGTAGAGATGGTGTGGGTACTATTATTATTGCTGCATTTGTTAAGAGTTATTCTTGCCTCGCTTTTCAATTGATTATGTTTTGATTTAAAGTGTATTTAAAATGCATTTTTAAAAATGCGTTCTGCTTTTACTGAACTATTTGTTCATATTTGTCCTGTTTGTTAATTACAATATTGCAATGTTATTAGTTTTTAGTCTATATTCTTTAATTGTTGTTGATAAATGTATTTATTGTTGTTTTTTCTTATGTGCACCTGGCTGCAATTTCTAAGTTATGAGATAATTTATAAAGATGATTTGAATTTGGATTTGATATCTCAACAAAATAAAAATGAAATAAAAAAAGTACCGGGTGGTGTGTTTCTAAAAAATAGCATATATAACGTTTGCATTAAAATGTATAAGAACGAATTTTCTGATGGCTTTGAGTTTTGGTGTACACATAAATGGATGCCCAATAACTAGATTATCGCATGTGGAATAAGTGATATGTGGTACATTTCACATTTTATGATTTAATTCATGAATTAGAGACACAGATTATTAAAATAAGTACCTAATGATAATTATGTCATAAAATAAAAACTAAACAAATGTTTTCAAAACAGCTCTGAGAAGATCCAGATAATTGGTTTGTACAGCTGTATGCCACATTTCAAACAATTGTCTTTTTATAGCTTTTCAAATATATTTTCAAAATGGCAAAAATGCTCAATATTTACTAACTTTTTGACGCAAGAGATTTTGGTGTACTTTTCCGTTTTTTAATGCAAAATGTCACACACAATCCATGATACAAAGAACAAAATTTTAGTTTCAAATGAAATTATAATCATTTTAAGTTACACTGTACCACAAAATTCAATATAACTTCAAAATAGAAGAAAAGGTGATTTTTGTTCTTTTAGTTATGCACAGCAATGTTGATACTTTCCAAAGCAAAACAAGATGAGTATCTTATGCCCCAAATGCCCTTTTGGCCCAGAATGCGTTAAAAATCTCTATTTTTCTCTCTCATGAGTATCTTACAAGACTAAGTGATGTTAACGCTAATAGGTTTTTCTGAAATACAAGCAATAAAACCAAGTCTAATCTTTCTGCGCCTTGGAATATGACGTACCAAACTATGATATGATTTCTAAAAAAATTAAATAAAAAAAGGACTCTGAAAGAGGCTTAACTTTATATTTTGATAAGACACTGATATTATGCTAGAGAGTTTGAAGAGCTAAGCAATTCATATTTTAATGAGAGTTTCTGGTGTAGCTTTAGAGGTGCTAATGATGAGTCAGTGCTCATTGGTTGTATATATATCGTAGTCCTAATTGGAAAACAATGCAAACGTTTTGTTTGAGTGAATCGCACTAGTTTTGTAAATCAATACAAATTTAGCTTATGTGTTCTAAAAAATGGGGTACCAGAAATGGGATACTGGTGGACAAAAATAAAAATGCTTAAAATGTGAAATGGTTTATGGTTTGGGATAGCTTAGGATGTAAACTAAACAGTTATGTATATATATATATTCGTACCTTGAAACAATTCGTGGAAAACAATTGAAATGGGACATTGGTGGACAGAAATAAAAATGCTTAAAATGTGAAATGGTTTATGGTTTGGGGTAGCTTAGCGTGTTAACTAAACAGTTATGTACAAAAAAAGATATTTTGATGTAAAAAAAACAACTACCGGGAACATTTTGATTAAACTTTGGAGTATGTGTATATGTCTTGCTGCCTTGTTTCTGCAAAATTATGTGCCTTGGCTATTTGCGAATATTTCCTATTATCCCATTTTGTTCCTTTAATGTAGTTCTACAACCGTACCACTTCAATTTGGCTGTTTCTGCATGATTATTTCCTAAAAGAAAACCTAATTCCCGAAAATTAACGTTTTAAAACCATTTTGGAATGTGTACAGTATGTTGGCATTATTGTTTATGCTGTGAATTCCTTTTTATTTTTGGCTTGAACGTTAGTGCATAGTTCATTGCACGTGCATAATAGAATTATATAGCTAATTATATATTTTCAGAGTTTGTGTGTGTATGTATTTATTGTTGTTTGTTTCACATATTTTGTAGTCACGGATTATCGTTTTTGTGAAATTCGGGTTGCTTCCGTGTAGAGAGCCAGCACAGCACTACCCCCCCCCCCCCCCCCCCCCCCCCTCCTTCTTTTCTGTCCCATCCTTTAAAGATCAGTTTATCCAACAATGGTTCTCGCAGCTGGAAGAAAAACAAGTGTTTAGTAACTATAAATTGTATAAAGAAAAATTATCTTGCGAAGATTATTTTAAAACCCTACCTGAACACTTAGCATTGATATTTGTCAAATACAGAACCCTAAATCACAGGTTACCCATTCAAACTGGGAGAATCCAAAACATCCCACACAATGAGAGACTGGTGTAAGTGCATTTATCACGTGCTTGGAGACGAATTTCATTATATCTTTGAATGTGAGGCATTCAAGGATACAAGAAAGACGTACTTCATAAACTATTACTTGAAAAGACCAAATGTAATAAAGTTTAAATCTCTATTTCAGAAAAAAAATAAACGAACCCTTACCCGCTTTTATAAAGGCTATTTTAAAATAATTTTGAGCATTATTTAACAATGTGACCCATACTGATTTAGTTTCACAAACCTGGTACGCATAGGAAGTGTTGTATATCCCACGGATGTTAAGCTTACTAGCAACGTTTTTGTTTTTGTTTTATTTATCTTTCTAGAAATTCAATAACTTGGGAGTGTTTGTGTGTATGGGCGCATGTATGCGCTTTTGCAGATGATTATTGCAAGTTTATGTGTCTGGAATTGTGCACCGGTATGTTATTTAAAGCCAATATGTGTGAAATATTGTTCATTGCCGCAACAGAATTGTGATTTTTTTTCTTGTGCCCCTAGGGTTTTTTGGAAAATAAACTTGACCTGACTTCTAGGCCGGACATTGGCGGTGCTCCCACGCCGCACATTCCAAATCCCAATTAGCAGCCACATCCTGGCACAAGAGAGTGGCAGATTAGAGGAAGTTACAAGCACATAACTTCCAGAAGGTGGGGGAACTATTTTTCACGAAACACCCCCTCCCCCCCCCCGGTATCCCCACGGGGAGAGACTCGTGGAGGGGGCGGGATCATCCAGCTCCCCGTGTGGAGGCACAAGGCATCCACCCACTGCCCCATATTTGGTTCATATCAGCAGGTAGTGGGATTTCTCCCTCCTCTTATCAACTTTTAACTGCCATGTGGGTTTTTTATATGCGTAAAGTGCAAGGGTCAGACCTGCTTTAAATCCCCATCCGACAGTCATAATTTGTGTCAGCAACAACGCCTAATGTCAATGGACAGATTAGTTTTGTTTGGAAAGCATTCAGCAGAAACAATTATACTTTTCTTTTGCAAAAGGATATCAACCGACAGCAATATACACATTTTTTTAATTTTCTTTACCATTTGATTTTATGTAATAATAATTATTATACATTGCTTATTATTTATTGTTGCTGTTGTTGTAACCGCTGTTGCTGTCGTTGTTGTTGAAGAAGAAGAGTAAGAAGGAGGAGAAGAAAAGGAAGAGAGAGTGCGCTTATAACTTGTTGTGCTCATAAAATAATTTGTGTACACTGCAATGTATTATGTTAATAAACTTTGTTTAAACCAAAAGGAAGAGAAAAAAAAAAAAAAAAATTAGGAAAGAAAAAGAAGGGGGGTGGGGTGGGGTGGGGGTGGGGGTGGGTGTCTTGGGGACTTTGTGCACAACTGAATGTAATAGTGTAGTGAAAGGACATAATGTTATACTTGGTTTTTTAATTTTGTTTTAAATTTTGCTTGCAAAAATTTGATAATCCAGAATGTGTAGGCATAATTATACTTCTTTTTTATATATCACCAACGTTCATTTTTGTTATGTACGTAATATAAACTGAGATTCTTATGGTTGACCAAAGATCAAAATAGCGAGAGGTTAGGAGACCAGATAGTGAAAATGAACAAAGGTAAGAAACTCTCCATCAATTAACTCCCCTCCTCCAAATTTGCTTACGACAACTCCCGCCTAACAATGTTGTTGGGTTTGTTCCCCTTTGGCTCTTATTTATGCACTGCTGGTGGAGGGGATTTAATAATGGAGAGTTTCCTACCTTTGTCAATTTCGTCTTGAGGTTTTAGGTCCCTACCACGTATCTGGGGATCAGACTTTTTCATTTTCACTGAATTTTGTATTCATATATCACCGCCCGCATGCAATGTACAATTGGTGGAGGGGATTTAATAACGTCACTCAATTTGTATCGATTTTGAGATTTTTTGCTTATACATAGTACAAGACAAGGCGCACCAACTGCATTAACCGCAATTCCAAAAGATAAAGACGCTGTAGTCAAAATAAGCTTGTTGAACTTCACGCACTTGCTTCAAAAGCTTCCACAAAACACAATTGTCTGTCATTTGACGTCATTTTACCTTTTCGACGTCATTATTTCAGAAGAAGATAAACAAAACATTTGCCTTTAGCGAAAACTAATGGCTTTAAAAATTCGCTGCCCGCATGCAATACAGACGTAACTCAATTTTGGGTGGGATTTTGAGATTTTTTGCATATACTTAGTACAAGACAAGATGGTATGTAGTGCACAGTGCATGTGAGTTTTTTGTTTGTAGCTCAAGCCACAAACCTATAACTCACTTTGTCGGTCTGTCTGGTCAAAAATTGTCGCACATTTTGACAAAATTGTCGCACTTCAAATCGAGGCTACACTTCTGGCCGCTCTTTAAAATGATGTATTTTAAAAGCGTACAAAATAATAAACATATGTAATACAGACACTACAACAGACACGACGAGTATGCGGTGCTTCTTTTGATGAGTATAAGTAGGATACATAGTTTTAAATGTTTTCCAAAAGATATAAAAAGTTACGAAATGGTGCAGAGATAACATTCTGGTTTACAGATTAAAATTATTGAAAAGCCAGGGGAGGTAACTCATGATTGGAGTGGTAAAAATAGACCGCGTGCCACAAACTATTGCGATTTCGCGCTTGTTTAATCATTGTTTTGTTGAATTTTTTCCCCATTAGTTTTGAGCTTGCATGTGTCTTTTAATAAATGTTTCAACTTACACCAGAAGACAAAAACCAACAAATATGTTTGACAATTTCTCCCATTATTTTGTATTTAAAAAAATCATATATAGGAGGGCGTATTGGAGTGCCAAGGTATTATTCTCAACAATGCTTTAAAGCTTTTATTTTGGACTAAAATTAATTTTCTTCTCAGTCTAAAACCATGATTTTGGGGCAACATTTCTTATGTCAATATTACTTAAATAAGTCGTGATTTATTTGAAAACTGAAGTGACAAAGTCATTTGATGGTTTGAAATAAAGCCGTATAAACAAATCTGAAGCAATTTTACTTGAAATGACCGAAATAATCAGTTTTTTTGCTTCTCCTGTGAAGTGACGTCTTTCGACTTACGTCTGTATTGCATGAGGGCGGCGATATATTCAATGAATGTTTCCGAGTCAACCTTTGCTACTGGTGACAAAGTTTGAAAACATAAGCAGCGTCAAACTCAAAGTCAAAAATTGTTTATTATCTCGTTAAGAGAAATTACTGTGTAGTCTCATACATATACAAGCACAGTGCAAACAAGGAAACATATTCATGCAATATAAACGAAAACAAAACTAAGAAATGCTTTGTTTATGTACAGTCGTTTCATTTTTGTGCAGCGAAATATATGAATGTGCATACCTAGGTACTTGTTATCAAATAAGGATGGCTAACATGTTGGGATTGTTATCTTTTCTATTTTGTGTTATTTTTGAGGTTGTATATTCAACTTTGTATACTGCGATTTGCTGTTTCCTGAAATATGTTTTTCCGAGTGTCTGCATATTTGTCTGACTGTCAGTCTATCTGTCATTTTTTCCTTTCTCTCTCCCCCTCTCCGTCTCTCTCTTGCTTCCTTTGTCGTCACCTCTCTCTCTCTCTCTTCTGCCTTCTCACTCTCTCTCACTTAACTGAATTTGGTGCTTTATTGATTGGCGTGTTTCTTCATTGCTTAGTGAATTAGAATATTCCTTGCTTATTACGTAGAATGGCTGATTGGATTGATTGCTAGACTATCGGATTGTTGAATGGTTTAATTAAATGACGGGTGATTATCTGTTTCCTGCTAACCAAGTGCGTTGTTAATGGCCGATCACTTAATATAATTGTGGAGCGTTGATTTCATTGTTTTGTGATCTTTGTTCTCTTTGTTCACAATGCGCCGTCCGTGGGCTATGAACATGAGCGATTGTTTACTGTATATCATTTTTTCTGTATTTACCTTTTATATTTACTTGTGTTTTTTCTTTCTTTGGAACATTCATATTTTACTTAAGTCGCTGTGTGGCAGAATGTCATTGTTTCTTTTTTCCTTTATTGAATCATTACTGTTCTTTGGTGCCCTTGCCCATTTTCCGAGGACTAAGTCACGATGTTGTGTACAGTATCTAACGATGATATGTGTTAGCTTTTGCTGTGCTCGTTACTGTGATTATTGTAATGTTTATGTGGTATTAGACTTGTCTCTGCTACTGTTTCATTTATATTTAACAAAATAAATTTGTTATGGTCCATGGGAAAAACCAGGCATGGGAATTGTCAGAGACAAAAAACTCTGAAAAGCCTGAAAAAGCCCCCCAATTGAAGTATTTAGTAACAAAAACGAAGTATTTAGCAACAATTTCCCAAAAAAATTCGCGGAAATCTGCGTATTCGCGGACAATTCCCATGCCTGAAAAACCTACATAAGTCGCTCAGAATGTTTTGAGCAAAAGTAAAAATAGTCAACAACCTTCAAAATATAGATTTTCTATTTAGGGCATATTTACGTCTATTTATATATATTCTACCAATATCCACAACATGAAGGACAATTTTGGATGATTTCTTTGTTTATTTGATGGTTTTCTAAATCAAGTCAATAGAAACAAAGAGGCAAAAGTGCATCTTCTATGCCCAATTTCTGCAAATGATCTATTTCAAATGCCAAACTTCAAATAATTATAAAATAAAAAAGGGACAAGATAACTCAATTTGGTTTTCTGTGTATTAACAAGGAATCTATGCTCCACCATGAATAATTAATTTATGCCAGAATTCCATTATGTCTGGTTTTCCCACACACTGTCAAATATGCACAAATATGAAGGAAAGTTTTCCTCTGTCGATTTTGCCATGGCTGAACCAAAGCATACACCATTTAAGATGTTATCATATAACTGTAACGGGCTTGGTAATCATAAGAAAAGAAAAGATGTATTCGATTATTTGCGACAACAAAAAGGTAATATTTTTTTTTTTACAGGAGACCCCCCCCCCCCCCCCCCCCCCCCCCTGCATTCCTCGATTAATTCCATTTTTCCGTTTTTGCCTTTCTTACCAAACATAAAGCTGTATTTTAGGACTAGGGTTAGGGTTATTATTCCAAAAGATAATTAGCTGAAAAGGTTAATAAAATACAGCTTTATGTTTGGTAAGAAAGGCAAAAACGGAAAAATTGAATTAACCGAGAAATGTAGGGGGGGGGGGGGGGGGGCACATCTTGACCTTTACCCAGAAAACATGATAAGAGCCTGCTGGGGTTATAACTGCTATTTGTCTGGGAAAGATACCAATAAGAATGGGGTAGCTATTTTATTCAATAACAATTTTGAACACAAATTACATAATGTACTTAGAGATCCAGAGAGATGCTACCTAGTCTTGAATACTGAGTTTATAAGTAAACGCATTACCTTAGTTAATATATATGGAAGCAGTAGCAGAGATTACTTTCAGTTCTTTGAACATATTTGTAATGTTGTGGAAAATGTGGGTATCAAAAGTATCATTATGGGAGGGGACTGGAATGTCGTGCTTGATCCAAGGTTAGACGCAAGAAATTATAGTAGTTATATTAATCGCCCGCAAAGTCGAAATAAAATAATTGATATGATAGGATATATGCAGTTAGTTGATGTGTGGAGATATCTTTATCTGGATAAGAGGGGTTACATACGGAGAAGGTTCAATTCAGTACAACAGAGCAGACTGAATTTTTTCTTAATTTCAGATTCTCTTCTCATTGAAACAACTGGGGTCAGATCACTCTATGGTCTCCCTCGAACTAAAAGGTAACTTGAGAAAAAGAGACACGCAACATTGGAAATTCAACAATTCCTTTCTCAGAGATATCGAATATGTTAATGTTGTTAAACAAGTGATTAAGAATATTAAAAGGCAGTATGCTGACTTAGTTTATGATTTTGATAATTTGGATTAAATTCCTGACGAAAATATACAATTTCAAGTAAATGACCAATTATTCTTTGAAACTCTTATGGAAATACGAGGGAAAACTATATCATATGGTGCGTATAAGAAAAAAGAATGTAAGGAAGAAAAACAGCTAATAGAAGATATTAAAATAATAGAAAATAGGTTGGATTCAAGTAATGTTGAAACACTTCAAGAGAAAAGAGTCAGACTAGAGGAAATTCGAAGCAAAAGATTAGAAGGAATGCTGGTAAGATCAAAAGCCATATGGCTCAAGGAAGGTGAAAAGATGAGCAGATATTTTTGTCATTTAAAAAGAAAAAAAATTATTCATGAAACGATGTTATATTCTGAACAATAGTGGTGAAACAATATTTGATGACACAAACATTTTAACAGAAATAATGGGCTTTTACGAAAATGTATACATGGAGAGGGAGAACATTGATGTTAATCTAAATGAGCTATTTTTTTATGCACCAAAGCTGGACGAAGACGAAAAAGAACTTCTGGAAGGTGAAATCACATATGAAGAGGCCTGGAAAGAAATGAAAAATAACAAAAGTCCCGGTAGCGACGGTTTTACGAACAAATTTTATAAATTCATTTTCCGTGACATTGGCACTTTTCTAGTTAGGTCATTGAATTTCGGCTACTCTTCAGGTCTGATGTCAGTTACCCAAAGAGTTGGTATCATTTCTATGATTCCAAAAGATAATAAACCGAAACACTTTCTTAAAACCTGGCGTCCAATTTATTTACTGAATACAGCATACAAGATAGCTTCATTATGCATCGCAAACAGATTTAAGCCAATACTACATGAAATAATCAATAAGGATCAAACTGGATTTACATGGAAGAAAACATCCGTCTGCTCTACGGTGTATTGTTTATGACAGAACAACAAAATATTCCTGGACAAATTCTAACTGAAGACTTTGGAAAGGCATTTGATTCGGTTTCATGGAAGTTTTTGGATACTGTTCTGGACTTCTTTAATTTTGGACCTTGTGTAAAAAGATGGGTGAAAACTTTTTATCATGACATAAAAACTTGTGTATCTGTTAATGGAAGTTATACCCCATACTTTAAAATCTCTAGAGGAGTCCGCCAGGGAGACCCACTCTCTCCATATTCATATCTTCTGTGAGCAGAAATATTGTGTTTACTTATGCGTAAAAATGATTGCATTAAGGGAATTTCTATTAAAGAAAAAGAATATTTACTCTCTCAGTTTGCAGATGATACAACTGTTTATCTTGACAGCAGTGAAATTTCATTTAGAGAAGCCATTAAATTACTAGAACAATTTGCACTAATGTCAGGCTTGAAAATAAATCTTGAAAAAAATAATGTAATTTGGATAGGTAGTATGAAAAACTCTCCAATAAGATACATGTGGGACAGGAATTTTTGTTGGGATCCGGGTATTTTTTCAGTATTAGGAATAAAATGTTCTACTACTATTGATAGCATTGTGAACATAAACTTTGAAAATAAAATAATACAGATACGAAACATTTTGGCAAAATGGAGAAAAAGGAATCTAACACCTATTGGTAAAATTGCAGTTTTAAAATCGTTAGCAATTTCAAAAGTTGTACACTTATTTAGTAATCTTCCAGACCCTAGTGATAACTTTTAAAAGGAACTTGATTCATAGTTTTACAACTTTTTGTGGGACAGGAAACCCAATCGAATTAGCAAAAAATGTGTTTGTCAAGGCTATAAAATGGTGGATTGAGAATGGTTAATGTTTTTGCATTTTTGTCTGCTATCAAGGTATCTTGGTTAAAAAAGAATATTTTTTGATAATTTAAGCAACCTTCAAGAGCTAGCTTTTTCCTTTGTTCCTGGATTAGAAAAACTGGAACTACTAGGTTCTGAATATATATCAGTGTATTACTTACAAGAACACATAACCAGTTTTGGAGAGATGTTTTAAAACATTTCAAAAAGGTGTCACTAAAATGTATTTTGAGTGACATTCACGACTTCGTTTCTAATTGTATTCATTACGATGTCAATATTTTAAGAGAAAATAAAACATTTTTTTTATAAAGCAATGGGTTGAAGCAGGCATATTGCAAATAAGACATTTAATTAATGATGAAGGACGTTTCCTTTCATTTGAACATTTTTGTCAAAAATTTCCTAACGTTCAAACTAACTATTTGCTATTTGCTGGCACCATGGAGGCAGTGAACAAATACATAAATAAATTACAATGTGATTTGACCCCTAGATACAAAATATTAGAACCTCCTAACTGGGCAGTCATTTTGAAGGGGAACAAATACGTTTATTCAACTCTTGTTAATTCAGAAAAACGTCCAGCTGGTATTAGTAAATGAAGCAGAAACTATGACAACCTGAAATGGAAATCAATTTTTAAAAAGTGCTCTTCTTCAAACACTGACACACAACTCAGATGGTTCCAACATAGATTATTACTTAGAATACTTCCCACACGCAGATACCTTTTCATACGCAAAACAGTTGACCCGTCCTCATGTGCCTTGTGTAACGAGGAAGAAGAAACTATTGTGCATTTATTTTGGCATTGTCGAATTGCAAGACATTTTTTGAATGATTTGGAAATTCTTCTGAAAAACGCTTGTGAAAATTGTGCAAATCTAAAGTTTTCTGAAACTCTTATTCTTTTTGGTACCAGTGAAGGTGTTAAGACTGACATAGTGCTGGATTTTATAATTTTACTGGCTAAATTTTATATCTACAAGTGTAAAGGGAATAATAATAAGCCTTGCACTACAGTATTTCTTAGGATATTGAAAAACAGATTCTTTATTGAATGTTATCATAAAGCAATGTGTGGAAAGAAAGATCTTTTTGACATTCAGTGGCTTCAATTTAAACCCGTGTTGGATAGGGCATAGCTTTTAGAATACTATTGTAGTATTTTTGTTTTTGCATTAATTACGGACTTATCACAAATCTTTATTTATACGTGTATAATCAGTTGTTTTTGTTTTTTTTTTGTTTTGTTTTGTTCCAGTCATTCTTGATTTCACGTGTACATATTTACTTATTTATTATTACTATTCAATTGTTCGTTTTAAGTTTCTTTATAGTTTGTTCGTTTATTCCTGTGGTTGGTTTTTTTGCTCCTCATGATATCGTTATTTAATGTTTTTGATTCTCTCAGCGCACTTTCCTCTTTTTGTGTATTTGTAATTTCCGATATTGTGAATAAAATTTATTTAAAAACCTTTAAAAAAAATTGTTTTAAAGAAAATGAAAGGACAGCCAATCATAATTCACAAAAAGTTGGACATAAATTTGAAGTCGATGTTAGCATCCTTCCCATCACATTGAAAACCGCCCTCCATCCCCCGCCATTTCTTTCCTTGCATTCTGTTGTCCTTCCCTCCCTACTTCACTCAAATATAAAAGTCAGAAAAACAGAGTTCTTATTGTCGCATGAAAATAGGTAGCTCGTAAAAATAAGTAGCTCGCTATTATGAGAGTCTGTATTTGCGACAACCACAAATTTCACTTTTTCTGTACTTTAACCATTTAACTAACCCTAACCCTAACCCTAACCCTAGAAAAAAGTGAAATTTGTGGTTCATGCTCAATGTCGCAAATACACACTGTCATAGGTAGCGAGCTACTTATTTTTACGAGCTACCTATTTTCATGCGACACTTATTTCCATGGAAAAACTCGAACTCAAAGTAGGGGGAAATCTAATGAAAGAAGTGTGTGTGTGTGTGTGTGCCTTTTTTCCTGTTTGAACACGACTTTAATCTGGCAAAGCAAGAGGTTGATGTTTCGAGAAATAGGTGGCTTTTGCACTGATTAGAAGCTTGATATTAGAAGCCTGTTATACACATGGTACATCATAAATGTGTTTCTTTTTCATGCTTCTTAATAACATCATCGTATGTAAAACACCATGAATGGATTATACATGCCCCAATCTTAAATTCAACAGCTTCATGATCTACATTTCACTATATCACTGCTGATAAGAAGAAAGGTTAGGATGAGTGATGTCCCTTGTGTGTGTAGTTTCCGGTTGACAGTGGCTATTTAACCTCATGTGGCTATTTCCCCTCACATTGGCGCTTTAAAAAAAAAAAGATACAGCAGCTTTGCTTAGTCTCATTTCCTATGATGACATCACATATTTATTTGGGTCCATTTGGTCCAAACTTTCCAAGCATTTCTGTCCGACAAGCATTACATTGAGTCTTTTGTCAGTTCATCACTTAGGAAATTGGGTACACATTTTGTTGCGCATGTGAGCATTCTCACTGGAAGATGTTTACGCATTACCTTTTCTATTGTACTGAAAGAAGTGTCGTTCTTCTCACTGCTTTCTCTCAGTCTCATAATATGGATCTTCATCAGTGAGTTTCTTGAAAAAAAGGCATATTTTGCAAGTTCAGGACTGCAAAAAATGACCTAGGTGACATTTTGGAAGATCAACTTTCCAGGATTGAAAACTTCAACACATTTGCACATTGTATGTAGTAGGCCCTGTCCAATCAACTGTAAATATATCTCAAATAGGAATTATTTTTTAAAATACAATATAGTTCCCAAGTTTCATCTCTTTGAAGTTACAACAAGTAAACCAGTCAGCTCAAGAATACAAAAATGTTGGTCACAGATGCCTACATCATATTTTCGATGACATCATACACTCACGTAGGACGATGATGTGAGGATCGTTGCCAATTACAAACGTAGGATTACAAATGTGAAGATCGTTGCCAATATTTAATGATCAACCCACGTATTGTCCAGTTTGACCACTATTTCACATTTTGTTCTTTGGAAAGTGTGATTCGTAAATCATTCCATATGGCTGTTGATCATATTCACACACACACACACGCGCGCGCACAAACGCACACGTGCCCATGCACATCTACAGAGCAGCAGTTTTTATTTCCAGTGATGATGATGACAATAATGATGATGATGACGACGAGGATGATGATGACGATGTCGGTGATGATGGTGGTGGTAATCATGATGATGATGATGATGGTGGTGGTGATGATGATGACGATGATGATGACCTTGGAAGTTTAATGCTCGGGAAGTTTATTGTTCCTAGTTTTAAAACATTCTTTATATCGGTCGTGCTTGCATATATAGTTCCTTTGAGCTATCCGACCCCTATGCAAACCATTTAGTAGGCCTACTCATTCTTTGGTATGAATCGTATATTTGTAAATAACATTTTAAAAAGCTTGTAAGAAAGGGAAAAGATCGTCTGCAACGCGCGGCGTGATGGAAGATGCATGGGTGTCGTTATTAGAGTTTGTCACTGTGGCTTGTACCCACGTGTCGTCATATCCGGCCACAAGGAGCGCCATATTATGGGAGACCGCCATCTTAGTCAGTAACTTTCTTTGAAAAATGCCAGATCGATGCTGCGTATTTGGCTGTTCCAATTCGAAACTTATCTAAACTGTATTTATAACATCTGGATGTTTTCTTTACACATTTAGATAACATTTTCACTTTGTTTACACACAAATAAGGACTAAGATGGCGACACTTCCGTTGGAAGGGTCGAGATGCGCACGCAGGTGGGGGGGGAGCCATTAGAGTAGTACAGGTGAAAAGAATTCTGATAAGTCTATATGTATTATACTTTTTGGGTACAAAAAACAAACCGTTAGAATATAGATGTTTATCTCATTTAGAAATGTGTGGTCATAAACAAAGTATTTCCCACATTCCTTCCTTTTCTGGAACTTTATTTTGCTTATTTACCGTAACACACAACGCGTTTTTTTAATTTCACACTTTTGTAATCCAAGCTTGGCTGGATCTGAATGGCTTTTGATGTAGACTGGATCTCCTACCTATTGCGTGTAGGACTAAATATGCCTTGCGCGCGTGCGTACTGTAATGACGTCAAGCGTCAGGGATCATCAATGCTATTTGTCAATGGCTATATAACCTCATGTGGCAAAATAGAATTCAGAGTCTCACTCTCTGTCTCTCTATATTCCTTTCTCTCTCTTTGTGTCTCTCTGTCTCTGTATTTCTCTTTGTCTCTGTCTCTCTCTGTGTCTTTCTGAGAGAGAGTCAGACATGGGGAGAGAGAGAGTTAGGGACATAGAGAGAGACAGAGACACACAGAGAAAGAAAGGGAGATACAGAGACAAAGAGAGACACGAACAGACACACAGAGAGAAAGAGAGACAGAGACTGGAACAGCGAGAGACAGGCACAGAGAGAAAGAGAGATTAACGGAGACACACATGAAGAGAGAGAGAAAGGGGTCGGATGGGGTGGGAACAGAGTCACACAGTGAGAGAAAGACAAATAAAAAACAGACACAGGTAGGGACAATGAGAGAGACAGAGAGAGAGAGTGAGACATAGAAAGAGAATCAGAGCCACAGAGAGAGAAAGATATGGAGAGACATTGGAGAGAGGAATACAAAGAGACACACACACAAAGAGAAAGACAGAGACAAAGAAATACAGAGAGAGAGGGGAAAGATAAAGAATAAGAGATGCATCAACCCATAGAGAGAGAAAGAGATACAGAGAGCATAGCCCAAATTATATTTAGCCACATGAGGTTAAATAGCCATTGCCATGCTAATTAGCCATGTATCATCGAGGAAAGCTTCAGCTGGAGATAATGGAACGTGTGTGTGTGTGTGTGTGTGTGTGAGAGAGAGAGAGAGAGAGAGAGAGAGAGAGAGAGAGAGAGATTGAAAACTTGAAAACTTAAACTTTATTTTCCAAGGATATAGATTTTAGGCAACGCCTATTCTTCCAATCTGTCCTTGATACATATATACTTAACACAAAAGACAAACACGGCAAGGCATACTATTACACATACAGAGCTGAATACAAAGGTAGCAAAGCAGTTGATATTATGAAACATAGATAGGCTGAAATATGGAGAGAGAGAGAGAGAGAGAGAGAGAGAGAGAGAGAGAGAGAGAGAGAGAGATGACCAGACAGGGAGTGGCGGCTTCATCACACACTGTAAACATTTACCTCAGACAGTAACAGGAAAAGCTATATGCAGGCATACTTTGTTATAAAGCTTTCGCCTATCCGTCTTGGATATGCGTAAGGGATGTTAAACACACTTTCAGGTATCAGAAGTTTCGTTTAACCGTCGTTTCACTTATCCATCAAAGTTAGTCTTCCAAAGAAGGGCTTTGGTCGGGAAATTAAAATTGCTTTCAGGTATCCGAAGTTTCGCTTAACCGACTTTCAGGTAAACGTACATGCACTGTACATTGAATTTCATAATGGTGGTGGTGGTGGTGTGTGTGTTCGGTTCGGTAGTTTAATTTAACGTCTTTTCACCAATAGTGATATTAGACACAAAAAAGAACCAAAAATGTATTAATAATTAACAAAACTAATGCATAAAATAGACCTACAACAATTTTTAGTAACAAGGCGTAAAAAAAAATCATAACAATTTCAGAATTTGCTATAATAGTAGACGAAAGACGAAAGGGCTGGATAATATTTGACTGTCATTCTCATAATTCACTTTTTTCTATAAAGTGATGTTAAAATTGGGCATTCTTTCAACAAATGATGTACTACTAGCGCAACGCTGAGTACCGGTAACGCCTAGTAACGGTAACGCCTAGTAACGGTAACGCCAAGTACTGGTAACGCTGAGTACAGTAAATTTGAAGCGATTCGGTTAAGAAACGGCGGAGTTATAACTAATATAAGGCCCTGTTTCCCGTTGGCTCTGCTCTGAGAGTGATGCGCTCTCCCTAGTAATGGTAACGCCTAGTAACAGTAACGCCAAGTACTGGTATTGCTGAGTACAGCAAATTTGAAGCGATTCGGTTAAGAAAAGGCGGAGTTATAAGGCCCCGTTTCCCGTTGGCTCTGCTCTGAGAGTGACGCGCTCTCCCTAGTAACGGTAACGCCAAGTACTGGTAACGCTGAGTACAGCAAATTTGAAGTGATTCGGTTAAGAAACGGCGGAGTTATAAGGCCCCATTTCCCGTTGGCGCTGCTCTGAGAGTGACGCGCTCTCCTGGCCACAGCAAGCCTGACAGCAAATTTGAAGCGAATCGGCTAAGAAACGGCGGAGTTATTTGTGAAAAGGTGAAGCGGCGTATATCACGCGCGTTTATGAATCGATTCGCTTCCGGTTTGGCACATCGATAGTCACCGTCCCCAGTCATGTACCTGCCAAATTTGAAGGCAATCGGTCCAAAAATACCGGAGATACAGGCGCCGAGAGGCCGGCGGATACGCGCGTTTCGCGCATTTGCCAAACCGCGCAAATGACGCACACACACACAAACCCCCCACCCCCCCTAACCCCCCCCCCCCCCACGCACGCACGCACGCACACGCACACACACACACACACACACACACACACACACACACACACTTTTATTATATGATTCTGAAACTCAATCAGTTAACGTTATCTGCACCTGCTCTTGTGTGTCGGAGTCACCACAGTAATTTCCGGTTTGAGCAAAAATGGCTTCGCCTAGGAAGAAGATTCGCTCTTCTGGTCGACAGTACTGTGTGGTTTGTTCAAATTACAGGGGCAAAGTACTTGAAGGTCGAATTGTTAAACTGCACAAACTACCCAAAGAAAAGGCGCTACATCGAGTATGGGAACAACGGCTAAAGCTGATACGAAAGGACTACAGTTCTGTGAAGTATCCTAGTTTGTGCTCAGAGCACTTCGTCGGCAGACAAGGACCACAGCCTGGGGACAATGTGCCGTCCATATTTCCGAATCGGACATTCAAAACTTGCACGGTAAGAAATCAGCAATCAGTAAGTTCATATTATAATATGATATATTATAGTACATTGTATTTCCAGGTCACCCACACTCTGCTGAGTGGTTATAAAAATTAAAAAAATATTTACTTTTTGTCAAATCCTAATGAAATTTATGTTATTGGAAAGAGCCCGACAAGACCTTTAAAATGATACCCAAATTATCAAAATCGGTCGAAAATTGAGAAAGTTACGACGTTTTAAAATGATAGCTTTTTTGACATGAGCTATATAAGAAAAAGTTGATCAAGGTTACCGGCCCTTACCGTATCAAGGTTTGGATGAATAAAACAGCCATAACTTATTTATTTTTTTACCAATAAACAAAACATTGGTGCCAAAATAAAGCTTATTCAAACTCATCAAAGGGGCAACATCAATCCCAAACATTAGACAGGTTAGGCCTAAGCTTTTTGTGCGACTCACAAGATCGCAACATCAACATGAACATGGCAGAAAACAACATGTCGGACAGGCTTCGACGTAACACCTCCCGACTTGTGGAGACCTTGAGCAGCATTGAGCTGTATTCTAGATGCACCAAATTTGGTGTACTTGTAGACAAATAATCAAATGTAACTAAGTATTTGTTTAAAAAACCCAAGTAGTTACCATTCAGAAATGGTAAACAAATGAACTGGACCCAAATATTGGATCGCTTGTCTCTCGCGATCGGCCGTCTTCGCGTAAAAATAGATCGTTCCCGAATGACCGGGTAGGTATCTGCTTCCACAAAGAAAAAAACTCGGATGGTCAGCGCCAAGAATAACCATCAATAAAAACAAGCAAAGGAAGTGACCGTTTGGCACATGGCTAAAATCAGGGTTCGGGATTTTGACAGGAATAATCGCTGCAGTTTGGCCTAATTCCGTTGTTCCTACTAATGTACTATATCATCAGAATCTTCAAATCGATGAAGGCGGATGAATAATGGAAGAAGAAGAAGAAGAATCAGTGTGATGTAAAGCAATTATCTTAAGAACATGGAGCCCCCCCCCTGTACCCACCCCCCCAAAAGGCCCGGATTATGTTATTGGTTGGCATATTACATAATAGTAGTTTATCCTGGATGTCACACATACTGACATAGTGCTAAGAAATGAATCTATGTCAGTAAAAATAAACACAGTAGCTATGGGTATGGCGTTGCAACACTCTGACCAAAGACGCAACGTAGTGGTAAATGAAGGACAGGAGCTGTGCCGGTTGGGGTTCACCCCCAGGGACCGCAACAGTAGTTGGATTGGTCCTGGCTAGATACTGCAAAATAAAGGTATGGTCCTTTTCGCATGCAACATGTGCAGCCTTACTAGTTACTACAGGTCATGCATGTCCCATAAAAAGAAAAGCTTATTAGAGGTTCCTGTTCCTGCAGATTCAGCATCATCATGTGAGTTCCCACTGAACGGGTCTTGACTGGCTGGGTCATTGTTAATTAGGGTGACATTTAAAATTTTACTTTAAATTCATGCCCGACTTCGGACCTTGACAAAAATTAAAGTGATTTCAGAGGTTTTTTAATTTATATTTTGGCCTAAAAAGTACCTCTGTTTTAAGTGTATTATTAATATTATGCATCCAATTATTGGAATTTATGCTCATGTCCTTGTTCATTTTGTCTTTTTGGTCACTACCTACCTATTAACCTTTACTGGACTTCTGGGGTCGCCCACGACCCCTTGACCTACAAAACATGTTATATCTCTAAAACTATTTAAGCAATCTTCATGAAATTTCATGACTTTGTGAGTTTGTCAAAAACGTAAATGGCTTTAAGTGTGTTAAATTTCATTAATGTGTATAAAATATAAATGACGTAATATGACGCGTAATTTTGATATACCTGTCCGGATGACGGGGGTCTCCCACGACCCCTACTTTAAAGAGCACTGCAGTGCATTGAGTAGGGGTCGTGGGAGACCCCCGCCATCCGGACAGGGATAAACACATGGTGACTCATTGACAAGTAGGGGTCGTGGGAGACCCCCGCCATCCGGACAGGGATAAACACCTAGGAATTCGCTCTTTGCTGAGTAGGGGGTCGTGGAAGACCCCCGCCATCGTGTCTGTAGTCAAAAGCATGATCCGGTAAAGGTTAAATTAGTATTTTCATGTACTAATAAAGTGAAGTTCCCCTTTTCCCCCTGCCTTCCCTCTCCCGGCCCCAACTCCTCTCCTCCCCTGCATAGCCACCTTCCACGCACCCCCGGCCCCCTCGTTCACTTCTCACCTGTCTGCTCATTTGCCAAGTTCGCCATCTCCACCCTTTCTCTCCTTCTCTCTCTCTCTCTCTCTCTCTCTCTCTCTCTCTCTCTCTCTCTCTCTCTCTCTCTCTCTCTCTCTCTCTCTCTCTCTCTCTCTCTCTCTCTCGCCCCCTTTCTCTCTCACATTCTTTTATTGGTGGTTGATTGCCTGTCTTTCCTCAAAGAATGTACAGGGGAAGATAAACATCCGGTCTCTTTTCCCTATATGAGTAGTGAGGACAGAAACACTGGTTATGTCCCTTTGAAACGTGACACATTTTACACATCGATAGGCCAGTTGAATTCTCCGTTCAAGTTCCAGTCCGAGTTTTTGGATAGCCTCCACTGTGAATAGTGTACACGTCTGCACTAACGATAACTCTATCAGCCCGGTTCGCCGAGCTTTTAAGTAATCCATCTTACCCTTTTAGAATATCTTTGCTTTCCTTTTTTCCTTTTATGTTATTTTCCTAGTTTCTTGTTTTTTTTATGTTTACATCTACAATCAACTCTTTTCCCCCTATATGTTACACTTTTCTTGGTCTTATGTGCCATGTTTTCCAAGTTTTAATCACTTACTTTATTTGGATCAAATTACTGTGTTTTTACAATTTTAGGGCAATAAATGTGTTTATCAGTTGGCTAACATTTTAACTCATAAAACTAGAAGGTTTTAAAATAAGTGTTGCTGGGTGGGTGTTTTTTTTAACCCTTTTGCCGCCAGCCATTTTTTAACAACAAAATTCCGTTTATCTTACCTGGGTAGAAACAAGAAATCATATGCAATATTTGGGATTCCTCTGTGTGACATGTATAAAGTAAGGTCTATGCTCAGGGCTCCCACGAATCCCCATTTGAAGCACTAAATTTCTAAAGGACTCTCTAAAAGAATGTGCAGGGGGTCCCAGGGATGCACTAAAAAATTTAATTTTTAGCATTTGCAATGCCACTGGGACCATCTATCCTGCCTCTAGGAGTAGGACCCTCTATACTGTAAGTGAAGGAGTCCCCGGGACCCCTTGTTTTTGCAGGCTGATTGGAGCCCAGGGACGGTATTCATGTCGAGATAGCATGAGACTTAGCATGATGCTAACTTAGAAGCTCTTCCAAAAGTCCTATTAAATCCTATAGGACATTGGAAGAGCTTCTAAGTTAGCATCATGCTAAGTCTCATGCTATCTCGACATGAATACCGTCCCTGATCTTTACCTCTTAAAATTATGAAAATAAGCTCTTTGGATAAAGACCCTGGTTTGAGGCCTTTTCATAATTAAAAAAAATTATGGGTTTTAAATCATTAATATGACATAGGCGGTGAAAGGGTTAATCTGTTATTTAATATTTGATAATATTGTCTTGACACAGAGAGTAAGCTCGGTGAAATTCAGGTTACTCCCACCTTGAAAGCGCATTGCAACTAGAGCTGCACCACCTTTTTTTGTGCATGCGGTTTTGTGTGACTGATGTAGTGATGTGGAACTTGAAGGGGAGTAAATTTTGACAGACTTTTGTGTTGTCACTGCCACTGGGTTCTTTACTAGTTTGACATGAACAAAGTGCATGGGCATTCAGAACCTCGGTTTAGTTGTCTTAGGTTAGGTTAGGTACATTATAGTCACAGAGGCGTCTCTGTGAAATTCGGGTTGCTCCCACCTGGAGAGCGCGTCACACCCAATTTAAAAAAAAAAAAATTTTGCATGCGATTTTTGTGTGATTGATGAGGAAGGAAGGGAGGGGGGTAAATTTTGACCAAATGACAACTTTTTCATTGCCACTGGGTTTACTGTGTGCTAAGTGCATGGGCACACAGGACCTCGGTTTATCATCTCATCCGAAAGACTCCTCGTTCAGACCGCAAGGCCTAGTGCAAAGTGAGAGGAAAAAATCCCCTGTACCCAGGTTCAAATTCAGGTTTACTTTACACGAAGCGAACGCGCTACCACTGTGCCACTCTACACTCTACACTGGTCTGAAAGACTGAGTGTTTGGTAAAGGTAAAGATGTGCCAGTTAACTGCCACCCCCCCTGCATTTCTCGGTTAATTCTATTTTTCCGTTTTTGCCTTTCTTACCACACATAAAGCTGTATTTTAGGAACATTTTCAGCTAATAACCTTTTTGGAATACTAACCCTAGCCCTAACCCTAGCCCTAAACCTAACCCTACCCCCCACTATGTACTGCAGTACACCGCGATTTGTCACAGTTGTGGTTCATTGCGTTTTTCTGTCTTATAGGGTGGGGGGTAGGGTTAGGGATAGGGTTAGTATTCCACAAAGGTTATTAGCTAAAAATGTTCCTAAAATACAGCTTTATGTATGGTAAGAAAGGCAAAAATGGAAAAATAGAATTAACCGAGAAATGCAGGGGGGGGGGGGGGGGGGGCACATCTTTACCTTTACCAAACGCTCAGTCTTTCAGACCAGTGTAGAGTGTAGAGTGGCACAGTGGTAGCACGTTCGCTTCGTGTCAAGTAAACCTGAGTTCGAACCTGGGTACAGGGGATTTTTTCCTCTCACTTTGCACTAGGCCTTGCGGTCTGAACGTGGAGTCTTTCGGATGAGACGATAAACCGAGGTCCCGTGTGCCCATGCACTTAGCACACAGTAAACCCAGTGGCAACGAAAAAGTTGTCATTTGGTCAAAATTTACCCCCCTCCCTTCCTTCCTCATCAGTCACACAAAAATCGCATGCCCCCCCCAAAAAAAAAATACTGTAAGAAAGGCAATAACGGAAAAATAGAATTAACCGAGATAGGTAGGGGGGGTGGCACATCTTGACCTTTACCGAGCGTTCATATCATACAGTCTAGTGGAAAGTGAGCAGAATTTTTTTTCCACACTGTGGCCCAGGAATGACCCTAGTGGTTTGTTGCTTTCGAGGCGAACCAAAGACTCTAAAAGGGTAAGATGGACTACTTAAGAGTTACGGCGAGCCGGGCTGATAGAGTTATCGTTAGTGGGGTAGTTACACCGTTCACAGTGGCGGCTATCCAAAAACTCAGACTGGTATTTGAACGGAGAATTCAACTGACCTATCGACGTGTAAATGTGTCACGTTTAAAAGGGACATAACCAGTGTTTCTGTCCTCACTACTCATATAGGGAAAAGGGACCGGATGTTAGTCTTTTCTTTTCAGTGTCTTTGGGCGAACGCATTAATCTCTGAGCCACTCTACCGCTCTGTCTCATTAACCCTTTCGCTGCCAGCCATCTTTCAGCCAAAAATTTCCAGTAAACTTACTTGACTACAAAAAAGTTTTTGTCTGCAATATTGTGGGATAAATTATCTGTGACACATTAATAGGGTCAATCCTTACAGCCCAAGTTTAGGAACACAATATCATTGAATAATAGACCCTGATTTCAAGAGTTTTAATGACATGGGTGTTAAGTCATTGTGGTGCCAAAATGCGACATTGGCGGTGAAAGAGTTAACACAATGTGGTGTTGAACCTAGCGTGGCATTTAATGTGCTGTCAATGTAAGTGTTAATGTAGATATGATAGGGTACACAATATTATTTTGTTTCCTTACAGGTATACTTATTCATATAATTTTCTTCTTGTTTACCTTAACCCTTTCGCCGCCAGCCATTTTTCAGCCCAAAAATACCATTAAGCTTGTCTGGGTACAGACTTTTTTTTATCTGCAATATTGGGAATTCCTCTGTGACATGTATAACATTAAGCCTATCCTTGCCTCCCAAAAGTAAGAGAATAGGGTCTTCGGATAACAGGACCTCATTTGATGCCTTTTAGTGACATGGGTTTTGAGCCATTGTGGTGCATAAATGCGACATTGGCGGTGAAAGGGTTAATCAGCATCTCTGCTAGTAGGGAAAAACAGGAAATTAAACAAAATGTTTTGTCTTCCTGTGTGTATATATATATATACCTTTACTTTGCTCTCTTTTTGTTCTTGGACAGATTTCAGACCAGCCTGACAGCGAAACTCCAGGAGACGACCATGGACCTCCTGATTCATTCTCAGATGCTTCTACTTGGGAGTCCCTAGAAGACACGCAGCAGGCTACTGTTCAGCAAGGCAGCTTGGCTCCACGTGCATTCTCATGTATGCTGCATGATTATTGTGGTCCAGTGCAGCAGTCTTCAATCTTCATGCCTACACACCAAAAACAAATGTGCGGACCAGATACGCCCCATGTAGGTGTGGGTGCTGATGTGCAAACAGATGCGTTTATTACTTTTTTAAGAAAAATGAGTGGCGAAGCCAAGAAGATGCAAAGCAAACGTGTGCTCAAAGCACAAAGGGCCCGTTCGAAATATAACTAGTTTCCAGATCCTCAAACATATGAATTTGCATGAGACCACTAGTAAAAGTATGTGTGTGTCACTGTGTGTGTGTGCGTGTGCGCGCGTGTGTATGAAATGTGTTTATTTTTATTTTTTCCAATATGTTGCCACAATCCAGTAGTCGGACATAACTGCGATGGGGGGGAGGGGGGGGGGGGGCATGATGTTGATTGACTGTTAGCTGTCATTTGAAGACCTCAACGAAATATGTGTCACTGTGTGTGTGTTGATGTGTGTGTGTGTGTGTGTATCTTCTTCTTCTTCGCTGTGCGTGGCCAATCAGCTCTTTGATTATTTTTGCTATGGAACCGGGTGGTTCTACCACTTATGCCGGAAAAATTGCCCAAAGCCTGAGAAGAAACTGAAAAGTTAGGCCTTAGACAGAAGAGATGAAAGATAAAGATGAAGTGTTTGCATTGGGTTAAGACCATTAAATCCCCCAGTTCAGTCGGGAAGGAACAGGCCCCACTTCCAGCAACAAGCAAAAGCAGAAGTGAAGGGGGAAAAAAGGAAGAAGAGAGTTTGCGTTGCGATGAATAAATGTTTAATAAATATTGGTATCAGAATGATGTTTAGCTCCAAGCTTAGCAAGACTATCTGCTGTTTCATTCCATTTCAACCCACAATGAGAAACCCAACAAAAATGTACATTTACTCCCTTCATCTTCATAACATGTATATGATGATGTAACCCATACAAGTCTTCGTGTTCTTCTTCACCTCAGGCAGCCAACTTCATCAGGCTGAAGATTCTGCTGCACTTTGGGGGGTAGTAAGAAGACAAGACATTAGAAAGCTGAGGAGATAGAAGTAGCCTAATGGAAAAGGAAAGTAAACGTAGAATAAAACCTAGTGTGGATCTGTCTTTACAATATATATATAAAAAACAACAAAATGGACACACGCACGCACGCGCACGAAACACACACGCGCGCACACACACACACGCACGCGTAAACGTCTGAGGTCAGCTGATGATTCTGATGCTTTGGAACTTAGGTTGCTGCCCATTTGATCAGCTCAAAAGGGGGTCAGTTGGAGGAGGAGGAGGGTTGGGGGGGTTGGTGCAAGTGTGGTAGTGCACCAAGTCTTCTTCCTATCCACCTTTTCCACGTTCGTGGCATCATGATGTCATTTCCGTTTTTCAAGGAAAACATGTCCGCCTTTGAAGTGAAAAGGAAACCTGCTGGAGTGATTTGCATGTAACGAAGGTATTCTTCATATTCCTCTTTTTCTTTCCGGTAGCCAACTTCATCACGTCGAAGACCTAGGTCTACTGCTCTTTTCTGAATTCAAAATGCTGGGTGTTGAATGCTAATGTCATTGGTTGTAGAAGCATAAATATAGAAACATAAGCCTCACATAAGTAATACTGTACTGAAAGCAAATCGTATCTCAGGATTACTAGTCAGAACAATCACTAACTAGTCTAAAGATAGTGTGGTTCCTCTATTCAAATCTCTAGTAAGATCTGTTATAGAGTATGGAAATCCTGTGTGGTGCCCACACCTAAGAAAGAATATAGATTTAGTTGAAGGGGTTCAGAAAAGGTTCACAAAGAAAATTCAGGGCACCAACAATATGAGTTATCAGGAAAGACTGACTTACTTAAAACTACGAAGCCTAGAAATGAATACAGAAAATTTAGAGGTGATCTTATAGAAGTATACACAATTCTCCATGGGCTTTATGACTATACTACCACAAAACAATTACTAAGTTTGTGTGAGGATGAAAGAACCCATGTTCATACTAATAGTTACTCATACTTTTAAACTATTCAAAAAAACTACTAACTTGCACAAACCTTTTTCACTAACCGTATTACTAACGCATGGAATAACCTTCCAAACGAAGCAGTAAATGCATCGTCACTAAATGCATTCAAGAACTCATTATATCGATATTTTCAGAATATTGTGTAATCAGTAAATTTAAACAAATTAGACCAATAAAGCACGACTGCCTAAGTAGTCGATCAGTAATTGAAAAATATAGTGGTGGGTTGGGGAAATCCAAAACACTAAACAACAAAAATAAAAACAAAACCGACATTTCCGAGCATAACTCCTTCATCTGGGTATACATACACATGAATGAAATATAGTGTTTTACGTCCTCTCGGCCCGGCAGGGCACATATGGGACATTTGTAATCGGTTAGTTGTTTGAAAATAAAATAAAACAAACACAACAAAGGTGGACGATACAAAACGTGGACGAACAGCAAACATGAAAATGGGGTAGTGGGAGAATTCAAAAAGCACAAGTCAAGTTATCATTTAGAAAATATATAAAATTTATAAAAGGTTTAATTTATTATTAATGTTTGATAAAATAGCTAGAGATATATAAAAGAGTTACATTAAATATTACTTTGTTCTTTTGGCCTGAGGTGAAAGAAACCAACCCTCCCAAGCTGATTAAAATTTCAGGGCTATGAGTTAAAATTCAAACTTTTATTTTATTATTAAAAACCTAATATGGCCCATATATTATGTTAAAATAAATGTTTTGAACAAATATTTACTTTTATTAACAAAAATATACATTATTGCTTTTATTTACAGAATATGGAAAAAAAGTATATGTCCAACCGGGGGGAGCAAACTCCTCCACCGGGACTTCCCTGTCTAAAGTGCCAGGGGAGTGTGTACATACACATACGCACACAAAGGCCTTTGTATGGTTGTGTGTGTACGTACCCAGAAGAAGGAGTTAGCTCAGAAAGGTCTGTCTGTGTGTGTGTGTGTGTGTGTGTGTACCCAGATGAAAGAGTTATGCTCGGAAACGTCGGTTTTGTTTTTATTTTTGTTGTTTAGTGTTTGGGATTTCCTCAACCCACCACTATATTTTTCAATTTTCCTGAGACTTTGTGAAATCCTGCGGTTATTTATTTTTGTATTACATATTTCCACTAATCCATTTGTTTTTCCTTCTTTCTTTTACTTATTGATTATAAATCTGGATGTATTGTGTGTATGTGCACTTAGGACAAAATGTTAGATACATTTGTGAGCCTGAAAGCATGCATGTAATACTACAAGGAGGTGTATGTGTGTGTGCAGTAGTGTATGATTTGATTTGATTGATTTAATTTAAAGTCTGTTCACAACAATGGTGATATTAGACTTAAATAAATACATTAATTAAGCAAAAACAAAACAGACATAAACAAATATTGAATTAAAATGAGGTGAAAAGAGTGTGTGTGTGTGTGTGTGTGTATGTGTGTGTGTGTGTGTATTAGTGTGTGTGCGTGTGTGAGTGAGAGAGAGAGAGAGAGAGAGAGAGAGAGAATGTCTGTGATGGGGGAAGGAGAAAAAAAAAGAAAAGATTTGGGGCAAAGTAAAGAACATTAATATTAACTAACGTATCAATTATAGTAATTTTGCAATTCCAGAGCTGGATATGACAGAAGCTATTTTGATCATTTCATGGCTGTAAACTACATCTTGTAAAGTTCCTATATTTGCTACTTGAATCCCAGACAAGGTGTATAGAGATATTACAAAAAGTGTGCAGGAGTGTATGCACTTTGAGTACATATATCATTTATATGTGGTTGTGTGTAAAGGTTGGTGTGTTTTTTTGCATTTTTTTTATGCATGTTTAATTCACAGAAGCAGGAACCAGCACGGTCCATGGAGGAAGACTCACCAGATCAGCCCTCGGCTGTCTACAGCACAACACAGCCCATGTCTGACAACACTTCACTGCTGTCTCTGAACACAAGTTATGTGTGTCAGCTTTGTTCTGCTGCCTTTGTGCTGGTCAGCAGTTTGGAACTCCACCTGGCGTCAGTTCATGGAGAGCCTCTGCCATTCCCTGAGTGGACTGAGAGTAGTGATGGACAAGTGAGTGTGACTCTATGCATACCTGCCAACCCTCCCGGTAAATCCGGGAGCTTCCCGGATTTTGTCACCTTTCCCGGAATTCACATGAAACTCCCGGATTTCGAAATTTCCAGCTTAGATTACCTCAGAAATGAGTGTTATGAAACCCGAAAACCGAAACTGGGTTTCAGGAAGCTTCGCGGAGCAGAGTTCGTACTGCGCATGTCGGAAGCGGGGGCTACTTCCTCCTGCAATCCTTTGTTTGGCAGCCTTTAGGCCTGTCTCATGCCGCCATTGAAGTAACATCGCCACGAGAAGGAGAAGACGAATAAATGGAAGACCGTCTTTTCAGACGAATACAAACAATTTGACCAAAAAAAGTTTCTCAGTGACTCCCCCCTCTAGGATTTTGTTTGGGAAAAGTTGGCAGCTATGCTCTATATTACTAACAGTTAGAGTTTTACTAGAAGAGCTAATTTTACCCCTTCAACTGAAGAATCAAGACATCATCGCCTGAGGCAGACATCATTACTGGCCTAGGGTTGCCTAGAAGAAGAAAAAAGTATCGTATTTTACGGACTTCAAGGCGCACCTGATTATAGGGCGCACCTCCCCTCCCATCCCCCCCAATTCTACACAAAATTAGATGTTGTTGTTATAGTTTCTTACTATATTATCAGTCACATTATAGGGTGCAGGGTCTCAGTCTCGGTCTTATAGTCCATAAAATACGGTAATGTATAAAAAGTGCAACAAAACCCCACCACTGTCTGAATCTGTTTTGACAAAAGTACTGGTTGATCCAAGTTTTAATTTCCACTTTGAAATCACTGTTACTTGCGTTAAAATTGGAATTACTTGTCTCCTTATTATTAATCCTTGTTCATTAAATTAAAACTTACTGCAGTATTTTCAGAGGTTCGTGTAGGGACGATTATTTTGGAAATTTGTAACATTAAAAAGTGAAAAAAAGAAGCACCAAACATAAGTGATGAAGAGAAATGACTCGAAAAACATGGTTTGGATTGAGAAAACATGGATTCAGACCAGTTTTAGACTGTTCCGAGTCCCCGTGAGGATACCGGGGGTCTTTTGTAAAAATAGTTCCCCCACCTTCTGGAAGTTCTGTGCTTGTGGAAGTTCTGTGCTTGTAGCTTCCTCTAATCTGCCACTCTCTTTGACTCTGCCTTTTCCCTTTGCTTTCTATCATCTACTATCTTTCTGACTTAATTGGCCCATTCTCCTGCCTTTTTTTCAAAAAAATATTCCAAATAATTTTTCTCCTTTGAGCTCCTCCGAAATCGGAATGTGTCGGCTGTACGCAGCGGGGAGACCAGTGAAAACTGAAAAACGGACACATGCGTACCTCACCCATTATGGGCATGTGGCCCGGGAATGCAGAAGAAGAAGAAGAAGCTGTTCCGAGAATACTCAGAATTAGGCACTCACTGGCGTGCTCCAGTTCTCAGCATACTCGGAATTCTTCCAGAATGAGTCGACTCATTCCACCTTGCCCCCAGCAATTTGTCAGGCACACTAGTTCACCCGCCAGCACATACACGCAGCAAATTGTCGGGCGGGCACTTGTTGTCCATTCTGCAGTGCATATTTGCTTATATAGCCTTTTTTAATGTATTTTAGCTTACTAGTATGTATTTGTTATCCTTTTTTACTGTTTTTTTTAACCTGGATCCGATAAATAGAGTAGCGTGGCTCCACGTTTCCAGCACTGTGTGGACTTATGTGCTATAGGGTGCAATGATGGAGGTGTCATGTTATGAATTGTACTGTATGCTTTGTTGTTTTCAGGTTGTTGAACGTTGGTAAGATTTATTGATGAGTGTTTTGTACTACATGGTCAAAACTTTACGCGGTGACAGTCCAGAGATGACCGTAGCTGTTGACGGGACTATAATGGAAAAAATAAAATAAATAAATAATACCTCCATTCACTTTCCCTATCAATCTGAAAACTATAGATAATTAAGTAACGGACTCTTGTATGAGAGTTTAAAACATTTGCAAGCATTTTATCGTCAGGACTTTTTGCTGTTGTTGTAATCTTTGTCTTCATCGTCTTTTGCGTTCCCAGACCAAAACGCCAGAATGGAAAAAAGTATGTATGTGTTCGTTTTCAATTCTCACTGGTCTCCACGCTGCGTACAGCCGACACATTCCGATTTCGGAGGAGCTCAAAGGAGAAAAGTTATTTGGAAATTTTTGTGTGGAAAAAGGCAGGAGAACGGGCCAATAAGTCAGAAAGATGGTAGATGACAGAAAGCAAAGGGAAAAGGCAGAGTCAAAGAGAGTGGCAGATTAGAGGAAGTTACAAGCACAGAACTTCCAGAAGGTGGGGGAACTATTTTTTATGAAACACCCCCCCCCCGGTATCCCCACGGGGAGAGCCTCGAGGAGGCTCCCCGTATGGAGGCATGAGGCATCCACCCACTGCCCCGTTGTTGTAATCAAACTAGTCCCTAGTGCTCTCTCAGAACCTGCAGGAGTGCAGAGTGCAGTCCGCAGGGGGAAATAGCTGTAGGGCACAAAACATTAAGAGAGAGAGAGAGGTTAGGAAGACTTTTGAACTCTCGAAGAATCAACTGTGGCGGTACCATAGCCGATGAGGTTTCACTGAGGCATGGTTACCGCTACACCTATCTATATTGTTAAAAACTCGGGACTTTACTGGTGTTGCACTGCCTCCGGGCATTGCACCCAGTATTGTTCCCAACATCTTTGTATTTACAAATGTCCCATATGTGTCTATGACCGAGAGGACGTAAAACATCATTTTCACCATCACCAGAGGTTAGGAAGAAAACTATCATTAGAACGGAAATGGAAGATTAGAGGCAGAGACGCATAGTGAGAGAGAGAGAGATTAGGAAGAAAACTATCATTAGAACGGAAATGGAAGATTAGAGGCAGAGACGCATAGTGAGAGAGAGAGAGATTAGGAAGAAAACTATCATTAGAACGGAAATGGAAGATTAGAGGCAGAGACGCATAGTGAGAGAGAGAGAGATTAGGAAGAAAACTATCATTAGAACGGAAATGGAAGATTAGAGGCAGAGACGCATAGTGAGAGAGAGAGAGATTAGGAAGAAAACTATCATTAGAACGGAAATGGAAGATTAGAGGCAGAGACGCATAGTGAGAGAGAGAGAGGTTAGGAAGAAAACTATCTTTAGAACGGAAATGGAAGATTAGAGGCAGAGACGCATAGTGAGAGAGAGAGAGATTAGGAAGAAAACTATCTTTAGAACGGAAATGGAAGATTAGAGGCAGAGACGCATAGTGAGAGAGAGAGAGATTAGGAAGAAAACTATCATTAGAACGGAAATGGAAGAGTAGAGGCAGAGACGCATAGTGAGAGAGAGAGAGATTAGGAAGAAAACTATCTTTAGAACGGAAATGGAAGATTAGAGGCAGAGACGCATAGTGAGAGAGAGAGAGATTAGGAAGAAAACTATCTTTAGAACGGAAATGGAAGAGTAGAGGCAGAGACGCATAGTGAGAGAGAGAGAGATTAGGAAGAAAACTATCTTTAGAACGGAAATGGAAGAGTAGAGGCAGAGACGCATAGTGAGAGAGAGATTAGGAAGAAAACTATCATTAGAACGGAAATGGAAGAGTAGAGGCAGAGACGCATAGTGAGAGAGAGAGAGACCAAAAGAAAAAAGAAAGACTATGGAGTGAAGAGGTGGGGGCATCCGGATTTGGGAAAATAGGTCATTTGCCACGACTCTTCGCACTCTATACTAGATTACAAACGTGCCCGAGCTCGTTCTGCCCGGGTTGTGTTGACCTCTCTAATTCAACTCCCTAAATTCCACTCAGTGAAATTCAAGGTCGCCGGCATGCGGATAAACACTATTTGGTCATACCAGGCAGCAGGGTGTCTCCCTGCTCTTACCATCTTCTGACCGCCATGGAATTTTTACGTGCGTACGTAGGTCAGACTAGCTTTAAGTCCCCGTCCAAAAGACTCGGCACGCAAGTCGTGTTTTCCCGTCAAACTAGAAAGAAAGGGCGAGGCCGGGATCCGAACTCGGGTCACTCACGGCATTGAAATCGGCAGGCGAATGGCTTAGCCACTCTGCCACCTTTTCTCCCTGGTGGATCTCCACTTCTTAAAGTAAATCCCACCCAACCATCTGAAATAGCAGCTGCCTCCTCTGTTATCTGGAAGTCATCAGGCATCAAAATTGTCATAGGATTAAGAATTTCTGACAGAGGTTTGGCTTCAACTGTCTTCGCCAAAGTTGCATTTTAGCACCACAGTGCATCAAATTGGGGTAAAAAAGGCATCAAGTTGGGGTCATATTATCCAAAGACCCTATTGTCTTAGTTTTGGGAAGTAAGGGTAGACCTTATTTTATATATGTCACAGATGAATCCACAATACTGCAGATGGATTTTGTTCTCCATCCAGGTAAATTTAATGGAAAGTTTTGGTTAACCTTTATCGGACTTCTGGGGTCGCCCACGACCCCTTGACACACAAAACATGTTATATCTCTAAAACTATTTAAGCAATCTTCATGAAATTTCATGACTTTGTCAAAAACGTAAATGGCTTTAAATGTGTTAAATTTTATTAATGTGTATAAAATATAAATGATGTAATATGACGCGTAATTTTGATATACCTGTCCGGATGACGGGGGTCTCCCACGACCCCTACTTTAAAGAGCACTGCAGTGCATTGAGTAGGGGTCGTGGGAGACCCCCGCCATCCGGACAGGGATAAACACATGGTGCCTCTTTGACAAGTAGGGGTCGTGGGAGACCCCCGCCATCCGGACAGGGATAAACACCTCGGAATTTGCTCTTTGCTGAGTAGGGGGTCGTGGAAGACCCCCGCCATCGTGTCCGTGTAGTCAAAAGCATGATCCGGTAAAGGTTAAAATGTGGTTGGCGGTGAAAGGGTAAAGTGATTTCTCACTGCATAAAGCCTTTTCGGTCATGTTGGGAACTGATGTCAGTGCTGTCCCTTGGGCCTTGAAGGCCCTTTTACCGAAGTTTTCAGAGAATTGGACCAGACTATTCTGATGCCTGGTCATTGTCGTATATACAACAAGCTGGCACATATTATGCAGACGATTCTGTTGAAAAATTTAGTACATTTTTGCTGTCGTTTTTTTTCTTTCATTGTAGATGGACGGGGCGCGTGGGAAATCGCTGACGGAAATTACAGACCCCGGCGAGAAAGATTGTACCGACCCTGAGCTGGATTATATTGTGGTAAGTTTTGTAGTACAGTGGAACCTCCCTTATAAGACCTCCCATTATAAGACTCCCTCCCACATAAGACCTACTTCTCTGAGACATTGTCCTTCTTTGTAAGTATTAAAATGACCTCCCTTATAAGACCCCGCCCTTATACAACCTCAATTTTGATTATTTATTAAGGTCTTGTAAGGGAGGTTCCACTGTAGTAGTTTTGTGAGACAGTCAACCTTTGCAAGCAGTTTGCAGTTCTTTGTTTTATTTGATAAAGGTTTTAATACAAGTTAGCATTTCCCACTCTTTCCTCATGGTGGCACAGTCTTCTTCTCTTCTTCTTCGATCGCTCAGACAGTTTCCTGTCAATTATGAGCGCAGAGGCGTCATGCTGCCGTTATGCGCTTAACTAAGAAATAGTTAGGCCCAGCATGTCCGACTTCGGCTGGAGGAGGAAATGTTTTTGAAAGTGTTTCGTGAAAAAAAAGGCACGAGAATGGACCGGTTAAGGCAGAAAGATAGCAGATGACAGTAAGCAAAGGAAAAAGGCAGAGTCAAAGAGAGTGACAGATAAGAGGAAGTTACAAGCACAGAACTTCCAGAAGGTGGGGGAGCTATTTATACAAAAGACCCCCCGGAATCCCCCCACAGGGGAAGGTGTCAGTGATAGCCACTCATAAGAAAAATCTGTGATAGCCACTCATAAGAAAAATCTGTGATAGCCACTCATAAGAAAACTCTGTGATAGCCACTCATAAGAAAAATCTGTGATAGCCACTCGTAAGAAAAATGTGATAGCCACTCATAAGATCACTTGCATGTCGCTGTGATGCCATGATTAGGGAAAGAGTGACAAATGCTAACTTGTATTAAAACCTGTGATAGCCACTCATAAGATCACTTGCATGTCCTGTGATGCCATCATTAAGGAAAGAGTGACAAATGCTAACTTGTATTCAAAACTGTGATAGCCATTCATAAGATCACTTGCATGTCCTGTGATGCCATCATTAGGGAAAGAGTGACAAATGCTAACTTGTATTCAAAACTGTGATAGCCACTCATAAGATCACGTGCATGTCGCTGTGATGCCATCATTAGGGAAAGAGTGACAAATGCTAACTTGTATTCAAATCTGTGATAGCCACTCGTAAGAAAAATGTGATAGCCACTCATAAGATCACTTGCATGTCGCTGTGATGCCATCATTAGGGAAAGAGTGACAAATGCTAACTTGTATTAAAAACTGTGATAGCCACTCATAAGATCACGTGCATGTCGCTGTGATGCCATCATTAGGGAAAGAGTGAAAAATGCTAACTTGTATTAAAAACTGTGATAGCCACTCATAAGATCACTTGCATGTCGCTGTGATGCCATGATTAGGGAAAGAGTGACAAATGCTAACTTGTATTAAAAACTGTGATAGCCATTCATAAGATCATTTGCATGTCGCTGTGATGACATCATTAGGGAAAGAGTGACAAATGCTAACTTGTATTAAAACCTGTGATAGCCACTCATAAGATCACATGCATGTCGCTGTGATGCCATCATTAAGGAAAGAGTGACAAATGCTAACTTGTATTCAAAACTGTGATAGCCACTCATAAGATCACGTGCATGTCGCTGTGATGCCATGATTAGGGAAAGAGTGACAAATGCTAACTTGTATTAAAAACTGTGATAGCCACTCATAAGATCACTTGCATGTCGCTGTGATGCCATCATTAGGGAAAGAGTGAAAAATGCTCAAACGCACAGCGACCTTCAGCTGGAATGAAGCAATTCTAGCAACCTTTAAAGACCCCCCCACGTCACGTGTCACATTCCCTCTTATGCTTGGAAGATTCCTTACCAGCTGTAAGAGGGAAAATAAGTGAAAACCATGATTTTGACACGTGACGTGCTGGGTCTTTAAGAGGATGGGGGTTGGGAAGGGGGTTGGAAGAAAAGTAGTGAGAGTGTGGGTTTTTGTTTGTTAGTTTTTTCTTCAACTGATTTTCAGCAGGAATGGAGCAACTCTAGCAACCGTTAACCCTTTCACCGCCAATGTCGCATTTTTGCACCACAATGATTTAAACCCCTTCAGTGCCGCCTACTACTTGCGCATGCGCCGCCGGCTTGCCGCGCGATTTTTGAACACGGCAATATCGCTGCTTAGCGGCGACGTATATATACGTCGGTGGCAAGTACTGAAGCGCTATAGAGGACGTATATATACGTTGTGGGGCAGCGAAAGGGTTAACACCCATGTCACTAAAAGGCATCAAACCAGGGCCTGTTATCCAAAGACCCTATTTTCTTAATTTTGGGAGGTAAGGATGGGCCTTTCTTTATATCCGTCACAGAGGAATTTCTAATATTGCAGATGATTTCTGTTTCTCTACCCAGGTAAGATTAACTCTTTCTATACTAACCTGCGCTCTCGTCGCAGGGCATGCGCACAACGCCTCGTTACTAAGGTAACGGGATATCGCATGTGAACTTTAAAAATTCATAGTTCATAGGTTAACAGTCATGCGTGCTTCAAAGTGGCTCAGAGGGCTACTACTACGTTTCATTCATGCCTCTAACACTGATTGGCTGGCTGCCGGTTATTTTGGGACCTTAAAATTATATTTTCGCTATTATGAGTGTGCCTGGCTTGACAAAACATGCATTTATTTTAAAATATCACAAATCAAAACTAATCAAGTGGATGCTTTGAAACTATTGCAGGTGTTAGTACTGTATATTGTGTACATATTGCCTAAATGTCACGTTTGTATCTGTTACCATTATTTAGAAAATAATTTTTTTGCAACCTATGCAAATCGGCCAGTACAGAACGCTTGCAAAGGGAAGCAACTGGCCAGCATGGAATGAGTTTAATGGTTATTTTTTGCTGAAAAATGGCTGGCAGCAAAAGGGTTAAGAGGAAGGGGGTTGGAAGAAAAGAAGTGACAGTGTTGTTTTGCTTTGTTTTGTTTGTTGTTGTTGCTTCAACTGATTTTGTTTCGTGAGTTTGGCAGATACACTTGTTATTATATTTTCTTACTGTATTTACTAGTCGTATTATAAGGCGCGGGGGTCTCAGTCTTGGGAAGAAAATACACCGCCTTATAGTCCAAAAAAGACATTAACCCCTTGACTGCCACCAACGTATTACGTACTGACCTGATAACATCACTGATGATGTTATCACATGAAGAAGAATGACCCTGATATGCTGGCTTTTGCTCTAACATAGTCAAGAGAGTAATATCCCCAGACCATTTTGCCAGGTTGGCTCTATCAGTTGTCTTTTTCATGGCATGATTGGCCCAATGATGTTTTCTTTAATTTTCTCTGGCAGTCAAGGGGTTAATAATTCCACATCTGAGATGTTTGCTTTTCTTATTCACAGAAAGAAGAACCGTCCTGGTCCGGGGAGGAAGACCCACCAGATCAACCGTCGGTTGACCACGGCGCAACATTGGCGAACTGGAGCAACGCGACAACGGAGAAGAAAAGTGTGGGCACTGTCGTCGACATGGACGAAGAATTTAGCGAGGAAAAAACGACGCAGGAAAACAAAGGCACCATGGTAAACATGGGGAAGGGATCGGCGAACAACAGGAAGGGAAAGGCCAGCGGGAGTGGACCACCATGTATAAGGAACAGACAAGCATCAATTCCTAACAGTCAGCACAGGGTCATTTTGTTGGACCCCAACACAAAAACTGTTCTTCCACTGGTTCCTTTCTCCTCTGGAAGGCGCATTCCAACAACCTGCGACGTGTGCCAAGAAACCTTCAGAGACGTGGGTTCCATGCTGAAACACAGGGTGTACCATTTCGACCGCAAGCCCTTTGCGTGTGGTGTGTGCAAGAAGCGGTTTGCATCATCTACCGGTCTGAAGTTGCACAAAACTGTCCACTCCAGTGAGAGGCCTTACCAGTGCCTGCAGTGTGGCAAGGATTTTAAGTGGAAAAGCCATTTTAACGCGCACGCCAGAACGGCTCATACCAACGAGAAACCATTTGTGTGTGATGTCTGTGGGGCAACTTTTGCCAGCAGTGCGGGCTTTCGAGAGCATATGAAAAGACACGAAGGTGTAAAACCATACCAGTGCTCGCAGTGTGGGAAATGTTTTTTCTCAGCTTTCGGTTTGAAATCTCACGGTCTGTCCCACAGCGGGGAGAAACCTCACTGCTGTCCTCACTGCCCGGCCGCCTTCAAGTCAGCCCAGTATTTGAGGACCCACATCGGGAAGAAACACACAGCTGAGTGAAGGATAGGACTGCTTCACTGCTTCAGTACATACTGTGTAATTAAACTTTGCAATGTGATGTTTAAACGTTGGCGAGGATTCACATGGGCAAAAAAACCCACGAGTCTGAGTACGCTGTGCCATTGTCGTCATAAAAATAAACTGAGCGATTGCTGCAGTACGTACCACTATGTGATCAAACTTTGAATTTTGTTGAAGAACCAGCCAAAAGTGTCATGCTTAAAGGGGCACCCCTGTCCGATGAGTTTTGCAAGAAACACACTGAGATCACCAGGAAAACAGATCGCAACACTCACTTTGCTCTGGTTTCCTAGAAATCAAACCGTCAAATCGGGGATTCCTCCTTGGCGGAGGTGCTGGAAGTCAAATTCTTTCAGTGAAAGAGAAGTTTCTAATGGCCGCCTGAGTCGCTTAGAAAAAAATAATGAAATTACCACAATACAAGCCTTTTTATTTACAGTTTACCAAAAGGAGTTTAGCTCACAAGAAAGGAAATAGCTCCCATTTTGTTTTTACTGCACTACAGATAAGAAAAAGCTTCAACCACAAAGTGTCCTCCACCCACCCCATCCAAAATGGCTTCTCTCTCCGGCAACTCCGCCAAGGAAGAATCGCTGTTTTGACGGTTTGATTTATAGGAAACCAGAGCAAAGTGAGTGTTCCGATTCTTGAAAAGGCTGTCTTTCTGGTGATCTCAACGTGTTTCTGGCAAAAATTCATCCGTCAGGGTGTCGCTTTAAATATTGGCACTGTAGTTGGGGATTCACATCTGGAAAAAACAACAACTAAACCATCACTCAGAGTAAACTGTACGGTTGCTGCAGTATATATATGTGATAGCATTTGATTTTTCATTTAGATTGAAGTACTTTTTCTTCTTCTGCGTTCAATGCTGTTGGTAGTGTCAGACTTTTTTAAAGACCAGTCATGGACAAGCCCACAGATCTGGCGGTGTTGAACATTTACATAACTCATTCCGCCCCACGCCCGACAATTTGTCAGGCATCCTAGTGCAACTACCAGTTGCTTGCGGCTGACAGATTGTTGGGCAGAGACCTCCATTTACTTTCCTTATCAATCTAGAAACTATTAATGACTAAAATACGTTTATTCTGAAGCTATCTGCGTTGGTATGATCCCTAAACTCATTGCGTGATTTTATATAATTTGCAAGCACTTCATTGTCGTTTTTTTGGTTAGGTTAGGTACATTATAGTCACGGAGGCGTCTCTGTGAAATTCGGGTTGCTCCCACCTGGAGAGCGCATCACAGTCAGAGGCGCGCCACCCAATTTAAAAAAAAAATGTTGCATGCAATTTTTGTGTGTGACTGATGAGGAAGGAAAGGGACAGGGGTAAATTTTGACCAAATGACAACTTTTTCGTTGCCACTGGTTTTAGCGTGTGCTAAGTGCATGGGCACACGGGACCTCTGTTTATCGTCTCATCCGAAAGACCTAGTGCAAAGTGAGAGGAAAAATCCATGGTACCCAGGTTCGAACTCGGGTTTACTTGACACGAAGCGAACGCGCTACCACTGTGCCACTCTACACTTTGTGGTGTGTTTTTGTAATAAACTAGTACCTCTCTCTTAGAACCTGCAGGTTGGGAGTGCAGCCTACAGGTCGAATGGACAGAGCGCAATGGGTTAACCCTTTCGCCGCCAGCCGTTTTGCAGCAAAAATATACAGTCGACCCCCTCTTTTAAGACCTTAAAAAAATCTTGAAAAATCGGTCGTAAAAGAGGGGGGTCTTAAATCAGGGGTGACCCAAACAATGCACTCACTACACCGTATATGACGCACAGCACAAGCATATGTCTCCTCACTACTTTCACCCTTTGCTCAAGAGTGAGCGTCACACGTTTCCTTTTTTTTACCCACATCGCTACACTATACTTTCTCCGCCATTCTTGAATGAAACATCCGGAGTAGCGCGGCTTGAATTAGCGCAGAGAAATCTCGCGAGATCGGACCCTCGTGAGATTGACATTGGCTAACAACAGTGGTACCCCAGCTGTGCGTCGGCTCGAACTGAGGCCGAGAAGGATAGATATCATACGTTTTTGCGACTGATAATTGTCAGAATGTGTTGCATCGGTCGTAAAATCAACAAGATTTACAGTCGTAAAACGCATTAGAGGGGGAGTCGTAAATTAGGAGGCAAGTTTTGAAGAAAAACGATCCGTCATTCATATTTCGGTCTTAAAAGAGGGGTCGTAAATCAGAGGGCCGTTCGTGAGGGGGACGACTGTACCATTAATCTTAACTGGGTAGAGAAAAAAAGTATCTGCAATATTGGGAATTCCGCTGTGACATATAGAACATTAGGCCTATCATTACCTCCCAAAATTAAGAAAATAGGGTCGTCAGATAATAGGCCCTGATTTGATGCCTTTTAGTGACATGGGTGTTAAACCTTTGTGGTGCATAAATGTGCCATTGGCGGTGAAAGGGTTAATACAAAACAGAGGAACATTAGAATGGTATCACCCTCCCAAAAGAAAGAACAATTTGCAAACTACAACGGTATTCCTGGGCCTGTATTCACGTTGAGATAGCATGAGACTTAGCATGATGCTAACTTAGAAGCTCTTCAAATGTCCTATAGGATTTAATAGGACTTTTGGAAGAGCTTCTAAGTTAGCATGATGCTAAGTCTCATGCTATCTCAACGTGAATACAGGCCCAGGTTTGTAACTTAAGATTGTGTGTGAAAAGATGTGCTGCCTTTTATGGTCAACTTATGGTTTTTCTCTTTTTCGTCTGTCTGTGTGTTCATTTGTTTGTTTTATGGGGTGATCTAAAGTCATTTTATAGGAGGGGCATCACTTTACAATACATTGGCTTTAGTAACATTGAAATTTGCTTTTGCGTATGAAGTTTCTCTCTTGGAGTTAGAGATATTAAAGTATACCGTCATTTACGGCCTATTAGGCGCAACTTTTTTTTTTTTTTTACTGAACTTTGACCCCTGCGCCCAATCCGGCGCATGCGCCCTTTCTATACTCCTAACAGAAAAAAGTAAGGGGGTCGAGAGTTAAAATGAACAACTCACCATGCTCTGGTAGCTTCCACAACAAACCGACAACAGTTCACTCACATTGCATTAAAATATAGTTACAGTATATAGTTAGGCTTCCACTTCCGTCACTGGTCCTGTAATGATGTTACTTTCGCTGATCGTTTCGTTCTTCCTTTTTTAAAATTTCTTTGGTTTCTTTGCGCCTTATCGGGTGTATGCGCCCTATCTTTGTTCAAATGACGATTTTTTTAAATAAAAAGCAGGGGGTGCGCCTTATGCGCTGTGTCGCCTTATGGGCTGTAAATTACGGTAGTTGAACTTGAAGTTACATTTATATGGGAACATTATGCTTGTTATTATTCACCCTTTCACCGCCAATGTCGCATTTATGCACCACAATGGTTTAACACCCATATTACTTAAAGGCATCGACTCAGGGCCTGTTATCCGAAGACCCTACTGAATTTTAGGAGGTAAGGATAGGCCTAATGTTATACATGTCACAGAGGAATTCCCAATACTGCAGATAAAAATGTTCTCTACCCAGATACGTTAAATGGTATTTTTTGGCTGAAAAATGGCTGGCGGTGAAAGGGTTAAAAGGAGACATGGTTTATACTCTCCCAAAATTACACAAAAAACTCAGATTTTGTAATGACATTTTCATACTATATTATCAATCATATTATAAGGCGCGGGAGTCTCCCCCGGGAAAATAAAGCACTGAAAAATATGGTACCTTGAAATTGAGGCCAACATTAAAGTGAAAGTGATTTTCTAAAGTAATGGAAAGCCATAGTGTGAAAGACTGACTCTTCTTCTTCTTATTCTGCGTTCCTAGGCCATAATGGGCAAGGCACAAATGTGTCCGGCTTTCAGTTTTCGCTGCGTACAGCCGACACATTCAGATTTCAGGTTGAGCTCAAAAGAGGAAAAAATATTTTGAAGATTTTTTTTAAATACAAAAAGGCAGGAGAATGGGCCAATAAGTCAGAAAGATAGTAGTTGATAGAAAGCAGAAGGAAAAGGCAGAGTCAAAGAGAGTGACAGATTGGAGGAAGTTACAAGCACAGAACTTCCAGAAGGTGGGGGAACTATATATACGAAAGATCCCCCCCCCTGTTATTCCTATGGGGGGGGGGGGGATCGTCCAGCTCCCTGTATGGAGGCACGAGGCATCCACCCACTGTCCTGGACTGACTCTCTAACTAGGTGTTTGCTCTGATGACTCTTAGTGTTGCAGCCCCTGGGTCTCTTTTGCCCTTGGGGACCTTCTCCAACAGCCACTGTCTTCGGGAAAGTCCTTTTGGCCAATACAGTGGAACCTCCCTTATAAGACTCCCTCCCATATAAGACCTACTTCTCTGAGACATTGCCCTTCTTTGTAAGTATTGAAATTACCTCCCTTATAAGACCCCCTCCCACATGTTAAGACCTACTTCTCTGAGACATTGCCCTTCTTTGTAAGTGTTGAAATTACCTCCCTTGTAAGACCTCATTTTGGATGATTTTTGAAGGTCTTATAAGGGAGGTTCCACTGTATGCGTAACATAATTCTAGACTAGAAGGCTATGCCACTCTTGAATCAATGTTGATTTGTTTGTGCACTAATTCTCTCCACAAACTGGTGTTGTGCACTGTGTGGGTGATGGTCATATAGGCAGTCCTGTGTCATCCTTGTTCGTGCACTAATTCTCTCCACAAACTGCTGTTGTGCACTGTGTGGATGATGGTCATATAGGCAGTCCTGGGTCATCCTTGTTTGTGCACTAATTATCTCCACAAACTGCTGTTGTGCACTGTGTGGGTGATGGTCATATAGGCAGTCCTGGGTCATCCTTGTTTGTTGTTGATGAACCTGGGGTCTGTCTCAATGTGGCTGTTGCTTATACTTTGCTAGGCGACTTGGTGCCGAAAATAACTTTTGGTGAAGGGAGTTAATAATAGAGTTACCTTTCTTTACTTTACTATACCCTTTCACCGCCAACGTCGCATTTTTGCACCACAATGATTGAACACCCATGTCAGTAAAAACCTTGAATTCAGGGTCTGTTATCCAATGATATTTGTGTTCTTGATTTGGGGAGTTAAGGATAGGCCCTTTTTTCAGCTTGTAATAAAGGAATTCCCAGTATTTCAGACAAAATATTTTCTGTACCCAATGTAAGTTTATTGGATAATTTTGGCCAGAAAAATGGCTGGCGGCGAAAGGGTTCACAATTATTGTGCTTCTCTGTGTGTGTGTTCACCCTATAACTCATGAACCGGTGGACAGAATCGCTTAAAATTTTGAACCCTCAGTGCAAATCTCCGCCAAGGGAGACACTTTTCTGTAAGATGGTATATTTATGTTGAAAGTAGTAAAGGGTAGTAGTAACTCATGGACTGGGTAGTAAACTCACAGGCTGGACTGCTTACTTCCCTTGGACTATGAAACCTGACTGAATGAGAGGGAGAGAGGGTGTGTGTGTGTGTGTGAATCATAGCGAGCGGGTTTGCTACAGGTGATATTATAAAACAAGTGCCCAGTCCTCCGGAATAGCAGCTGGCTCCTCTGCTGTCTGGAAGTGAAAGCCATTTTTGGACAGAACACCCCCCCTGGGGATACCGGGGGGTCTTTTGTATAAATAGTCCCCCCACCTTCTGGAAGTTCTGTGCAGGTAACTTCCTCTAATCTGCCACTCTCTTTGACTCTGCCTTTTCCCTTTGCTTGCTGTCATCGACTATCTTTCTGCCTGAACCGGTCCATTCTCCTGCCTTTTTTCACGAAACACTTTCAAAAAGATTTCCTCCTCCAGCCGGTCAGACTTGCTGGGCCTCACTGTTTCTTAGTTAGGCGCATAACGGCAGCATAACGCATCTGCGCTCATAATTGACAGGAAACTGAGTGATCGAAGAAGAAGGACATAACTGACCACTACTCGCATGTTCCATTTTCCTCCCAGTGGGGTTACTGGGGGGGGGGGGGTGTCGTAAAAATAGTTCCCCCAACTTCTGGAAGTTCTGTGCTTGAGCCAGTCTTATGCTTTCTGAGCACATCTAGACACACATCTTTGCGTAAGAATTAATTTAACTTTTTCGCGCCGCACCAGCCACTTTCGGCTGGAAGCGAAAGTGGCAGTTAACAACGCACCAGCCTCAAGTAGCGGGAGTTTCAGCTCTTATCTGTAGACGGACCAGCCCCATGAGGCTGGAGCTATTTTTAAAAAATCTCTCCTTCTCCCTATTGCGGCATAGTGGAAAAAAACTGCACTACTAGCAAATAGGGAGCCTTATCTAGGACAGGAGGCTATTTGGTTTGTCTTGACCTGACCTTCACCATCTAATTTTTTTAAAATCCCGGTTTCGCTTGTGGCGCGAAAGCAGTGTCTGGAATCTTCCACACTACACACATGTGATGTAGCAGAGTGCGTTCTCTCTCTCTCTCTCTCTCTCTCTCTCTCGCTCTCTCTCACTCACACACATACACACACACGCGTTCCGCTACAGCCTACACAATGTTTTACTAATGAAGTAGAGTGGGACGATGCCCTCTATCTCTGTCTTTTTTTTTTTCTCTCTCTCTCTCTTTCTATTTCTCTCTCTCTCTCTCTCTCACACACACACACACACACACATACTCACTCTCTCTCACACACATACACACACAAAGCTATTTTTTTGCGTGTTTCGGATAAGTCATTTGAAGTAGAATTGTGGCGAAGTAGTAATCATAATATCTTTGAAAATTATACGAGAGTAAAGTTGAAGTCTTGCTCTTTCCAATGATGTATAGCAATAAGAACTTAACTATGGCAAAAGTACCGTAAAAAAAATCGCAAAAGTGCTAAAATCGTGCCGTCGCCAACGGTTGTGAGGTTGAACGAACTAGCCGGCACTCGGCGCAGCCACTGCCGAGCGGCAGCCGGCTGGAAAGAATTAACAATGGTGCGAGACCTTTGGTGGATGTAGCTTTAGACCCACAGGTTTGAACAAATGTTGGAAATGTGACTATCAATTTTGAAATACATTTTTATATTCATAAAGGTGTATTTTACAGTGTGTGTGTGTGTGAGCTAAACACTCTTTGTTACAAATCCATCCATCTTACCTCTGCGACAATATTTCCATTTATACGCCTGCTCGCACTTTACGTTCTGTTTCCGACCCTCTGTCTCTCCAGATCCCTAGGTATAAGCTTTCAACTGTTGGTCGGGGCTCTTTTGCTGTTTCAGGACCAACCTGCTGGAACAAACTTCCTCTCTCCCTCCATCTGCTTTCAAATCAAACATCAAAACCCACCAGTTTCCCCGTCATTGAAGCTCTTTCCCTTCTCTTTCTTGCCATTAGTACCATTTCTCAAAGGTGTGTGTGTGTGTTATCTTCTTATTCGTCTTTGTTTAAATGCGTTATCAGGCATGGTAGTGGGGGCAAAGTGGTTTTCAAGGAAAATGGCCGGGGGTCCAGGGGCCCGAAGAAAATTCAATAAATGAGAGTGAAATTGTTTCAAACTTTCACGGATTTTCGGCGATTCGCGGAGGTCTACCATGCCTGGTTATGAATGTTTAAACATGTGTGCGCGCTTCGATTTGATTTTTATCCAGATTTAGTGCCGTATAGATACTGTGTATGTTGTTGCCGTTCTGTGATACCATTACTGTACTTTGTTCAATTAAAAATAATAAAGTTCTTCTTCTTCTTCGATCTCAGACAGTTTCCTGTCAATTATGAGCGCAGGTGCGTCATGCTGCCATTATGCGCCTAAGTAAGAAATAATTAGGCCCAGCAAGTCCGACTTCGGCTGGAGGAAGTCTTTTTGAAACTTTTTCTTGAAAAAAGGCAGGAGAATGGGTCGGAAAGGCAGAAAGATAGTAGATGACAGCAAGCAAGGGGAAAAGGCAGAGTCAAAGAGAGTGACAGAATAGAGGAAGCTACAAGCACAGAACTTCCAGAAGGTGGGGGAACTATTTATACAAAAGACCCTCCCGGTATCCCCACGGGGGGGGGGGGGGGGGGGGGGGGGGGGGGGGGATAACATTCTTAACACATGTACTGATGTATGCATCTACGCACTTGCAGACATGAAGAGATGCACACACATGCTTAACCCAATGACTACCGACCATTCGAACCGAGAATCGAACCCAGTCCCCGAGACAAGGGCATTAACTCCGAACGTCACACCAAATCTTTTCATTAAAAAAATCACCCAGAATAAAGTCTAACTCACATTTCATTTCTGAAAGATGCATTATATTGAATAGCAATGATGATATTATTATTCCAAAGCTAACACACTGTCACACAACAAACCATGAATTGGAATTAAAAAATCCGTAATGGCGCTCCGAGCATCGCGCCGAGTCAATACTGCACACGTCACGTGGAAAGAAGAAAAAAATTTGGGGTCACTTCGAAAAATCCGTTCAAAAAGACTAGTGGGTGCTTTCCCTTGCTGTAAGAACCAAAAACGGACCACTGAGAGTCAGGAAAAGGAAGCACTAACTTAGTATATTGCATTGTGGGTAGGGAGAAAGTGAAACTACTAGACCTGGCGTTCAGCGGGCGCAATCGGCGTAGTCGGGCACCAGGGAAGGAAAAAAAATCGGGGGGATTTCGGTTCTGCAGTCTTGAGAGGGTTAAACACTTGCTCACCGTTTTAACTGTTATACATAAACACAAAACAAAAATGGGCATGTGGATTTTTCTCTGATTTTATTTATGATAGTGAAAAAATGTTAAAAGCTCTATTTCACAGAAGTGCGTGCACACACACACGCACACATAATAATAATAATAATGGACATTTCTAGCGCTTAATCTTAATTAAATAAACCCCAAGCGCTTAGTTATTAATAAATTAATAAACCATCAATAGAAACAAATGAACGTCAAAAATATGTTAAACTCAAGCATACATGCACACAATGTTTCTGATATTATTCATTTTAAGCATCTATTTTAAGCATCTTACAATAAAGCAAACAAGAAAACCAACTTCTTTTTATATCCCATTGAGTCGCAATACTAAACAAGCACTGCGACATTGCAAAAAACGGCCAGACTTGTAAATAGTATGTTGAAACCAACCAGTCAGATAGGTTATACAGTGGGACCTCCCTTATAAGACCTCCCATTATAACACTCCCTCCCACATAAGACCCACTTCTCTGAGACATTGCTCTTCTTTGTAAGTATTAAAATTACCTCCCTTAGAAGACCCCCCTCCCTTATAAGACCTCCCATTATAACACTCCCTTCCACATAAGACCTACTTCTCTGAGACTGCTCTTCTTTATAAGTATTAAAATTACCTCCCTTATAAGACCTCCCATTATAACACTCCCTCCCACATAAGACCTACTTCTTCCTTTTGCACTTATGATGTTTTATGTTTCTGTTTGCTCGCTTACTTTCGTTGTTTCGTTGTTTTTCCCCATTCGTCAAAACAAAGTTTAGGGTCGGCGGCCAAAAACTAGGGTCGGTCGGGAAACAGGAAACCAACATATTTTTTTTTTGGGGGGGGGGGGCATTACCAAGTACTTTTAAAGATTGACAATTCGTTTAGATTTATAAAACTATCCCATCTTCATTACAAAGAAATTGTAGCCAGCCTTTACGGACAAGGTATTGTGAATAGCAACTGCCTTCTTTGCTGCCTGGTATGGCCAAATTGATAGCTAGGTTTTCCAAGTGTGCCCACACACCCTACTCACCCTGTGCTCCCCCCCCCCCCCCCCCAATTTTTTATTATTTTTTAAATGGGGTAGGCGCTGCGCTTGCGGCAACGCGCTCTCCGGGGGAGAGCAGCCCGCATTTCAGAGAGATGTCTCTGTGACTGGAATATACCAAATACTAAAAAATACCAAATAAAATATACTATATTCAAACACCATTGACTAGAACACGCACGTACGCATGCATGCACGCATGTACACACACCCGGTCGCACACACATGCAAGCATGCACGCATAAAATACACAGTCATACCCACATACATACATAGTAACACACACAACAAATTTATCCAGGAAGCAAAATAAACAAATATTTGCACACGATTCATCTCAGCGCCTGAACACAAGAGCATTTAAAGGTGCACCCTGACGGATGAGTTTTTGCAAGGAACATGTCGATGTGATGTAAGTGTCCCGCGCGACCCCTCTTTCTTATCTACACCCCCCCCCCCCTCTCCTTTTCATTTCTCTGTCCGGCCGCCACTTTAATTGCCATCCACCATCAAAAGAACGCCGATTAAGGCATTTGTCTCTTTGAAGCCCGATTTACCTCCCCTGTCAGCATGTACCACCTACAGAGGTTATCTCCCTTTACCCCCCCGCCCCCCCTTATCTCTATTCCCCATCACGAGAAAGTGACAACCACATTCGGCTCCCTTTGAAATCAACTCGTCCTTTCCTATCACGAGCAGGCTAGGAATGTCGGCATGTGATAAGAATGTAACCGGCGCGTGATTGTTCTGTATCCCTATGCATAAGACTAGGACCTCATCTTGTGACGTGTCGACTGCTATAAACCAATAGCAGGCTTTCATTGTTTGAAAGTGAAGGCTATAATTGGAGTGGTGAGAAAAAGTTTTCACACAAGACGCTGAAACGTAGCTAGAGCAACACTCCCAGCCAGTCATAATAAGCCCACTAGTAAGTATTATTGATGGCAGGTGATTGAGATTTGGTTTGTTTGATCCTAGTTTTGATCTAGATCCTATGTTCAATGATGAATAAGGAGTAGATAGATATGTTATTGAAAAGAAGTAGTAAACATTCTGTTCTATTTGTGTGCACTGATTATTTGTGTGTGTGTGTTTTTGACTTTAACACTTTTGGTACCAGAACCGGATTTTATGCCTACTAACCCTTTTGTCTATTTTTAGTAGGAAACCTATGGGTCGCAATCTTGCACTTTATGATACCATTCCTTTCCAGGTGTTGGATGGAGAGTGATGTTGGCTTGATCACCTTTTATGTTTTACTGATCTCAGTTTGTTAACTGAAATTCAGATTATGTGTTCTTAGTGCTATTGTACAAGGGAAGCCTTCTAGCCGGTTGGGATTCACTAATTCCCTGCCGACTGAAGCCCCTTGTCTCTAAGCCATAGAGACCTACATCCACCTTCTCCTGTGATTATCAGCAGGGCATCGTGGGCCGGACGATTATCCCGGACTCACAAGCACCAAGACGGGAACGCCGCCAAGACGCGGGAACGCCGCCAAGACGACCCGCACCCAGAATCCGTGAGGAGACCACGCCTGAACCGTGCCATCCCGCGAAGCCGTAACCGGAACGACTGGGAGCTACTCTCACCTGATGAGCAAGCCCAGCCAACCCAGCACTCGCCGATCCCTACGGAGGAACTTCAGCACAGCCATGAGTTAAGTCCCCACGACAGTGCCAAAGATCACTAACTGGACCCCAGGACACTAAGTGACCCTTCCTGTTTGGGGCTAACCTTCTAGAAAGACAAAAGTCTTGTAAATCCTTTCGGATTCCATTGTTTTTCATTCACATTTTGTTTTGGCGCCATTGAGCTGCTTTTTTATTATTGTTGCATAATCTTATGCAGATTTTGTGAGTAAATAAAATACAAGTGTCAAATAATCCTGAACCCTTTGGTCAGACTGATGAGAGTGGGAGTCTTGTAATTTCATGTAAAACCCTACTTCTCTCTGTCTGCCATTTAGAGCAATTCAACCACTTGTATTTCTTACAACCATACGAGCCAGAACCCGGGCACAAATATAAATTTATTAGATGAAAAGGGGCCGGGAAAGTTGCTCATCTCCCATACCCTAGAGAAGTGGGCTAAAGGCAAATTTTCTACTTGAAAATTTAACACACTAAAAGTCTTCCCTAGAGGCTTAGCCTTTTAACCCATTACCTCGTCACAGTCGAGATCACCAGAAAGACAGCCTTTTCAAGGATCGGAACACTCACTTTGCTCTGGTTTCCTATAAATCAAAACCGTCAAAACGGCGATTCCTCCTTGGCGGAGATGCCGGAGAGAGTAGCCATTTTGGATGGGGTGGGTGAAGGTCACTCATTGTGGTTGAAGCGTTTTTTTTTTTTTGTAGTGCAGTTAAAAAAAAATTGGAGCTGTTTCCTTTGTTGTGAGCGAAACTCCTTTAGATAAACTGCATAACATTTTAAAAAAAGGAAAAAAAGGCTTGTATTGCGAAAACTTTGTGCAAACAATTTGATCGCCATTATAAAAGAGACGGCAAACGCCTTCTCTTTCAGTGAAAGAATTTGACTTCCAGCACCTCCGCCAAGGATGAATCGCCGATTTGACGGTTTGATTTCTAGGAAACCAGAGCAAAGTGAGTGTTGCGATCTCTGTAAATGGTGTTTCCATGGTGATCTGGACGTGTTTCTTACAAAAACTCATCCGTCAGGGTGGCCCTTTAAAACAACAGGCATCTGCACAGGACAAGAAATCAGCATAAGCAGGCCAATTCAATAGTGTGACACATAAGCCTATGCCAAAAAACACACCAAAACATTAGCAAATATAAGCAAACCGCAGGAAAAATCATAGTGCTCACTCACACAAACACACTCTCGCACGGGATAATTGCAGTGATACCAACTTAAAGATGATCCATCGTATGTACAAAAAAGCAATACAAAATAATCTTGTTAAAATCAAGCTCTTACCATTGAAGGCTACAAACAACTAGATATACTAAACTTTCAAGACAGACTTTTCCTCAAAAAGGCAATCTGCATGCATAATATTGTCAACGGAAATGCTCCAAAAAAAGATAGCAGACAAATTTAAAACAAACACAAGCAGACAGACACATTTGCTATTATCCCCTCGACGGGTGGATGGAAGTTCAGTTTAACGTCGCGTATCGGCTTTCACCATGTACGACGGGCTGAACAAACCAACCAGGGTATAAACAAAAATTTATGTTCCTGAATCACTGTCTTAGCCAAAAGGCCGAGAAGCGATCAGGATTCATTGATCATCCCCTCGACCAAATAATAATCTATTTAAATCTAGTCTCCTCTTCTTCTTCGCCATAGGCAGCCAACTTCATCACGTTGAAGATTCTGCTGCACTTAAGGGGGTAGTACGAAAAAGAAAGAAAATAAGTTCAGCAAAGATAGGATAGAAAGTCAACTGATGAGATACTAGCATGGGGAGAAGATAGAGCCAAAGTGGTCAGGAATAAGTTAAGTATTTTTAGGTAAGGTACTCCGTTTGCTATGCGTAGAAGGATAATAATTTGATGATAGATTTAACATTTTAAGGAAGTTACTGAGAGGGAAAGACGAGTTAAAAGTCGTGATGCCCTGGTCTAGCCAGAGACACCCGGGCCCCGCATGATGCATGCAGAGTGTGTCATGCACGACCGTTACTTGGGCCCCACATGATGCATGCAAAGGAGTAGGGGACATGTGTGCCAGTAGGTCGCACATGTTGCATGCAGAGGAGGACCAAGACCTTTCACAGTATGTAGGCAAGACCAATCCGGCTACCGTAGCGGCCCCCGGGGTCGAACCCCGACCGGCACAGCTCCTGCCTTTCATTTACCACTACTTTGATCTATGCCACTATGGCCCCATATATATAATGGGGGGGGAGGGGGAGGTGACTGAGGCAGGGTGGTTTGGTGGAGGTGTTTATGGAGGGCTGTTTTGAATGCCTCCAATGTCGGGGTGGTGGCAACTTGCTGAGGGAGGCTGTTCCATTGCGGGATAGTGTGAGGAAAGAATGTGGTTTTACGGTACTGGGTTCTATGACTGGGAATGTCATAGGCGGCAGAGTGTGACTGGCGGAGACTTTTCTTTTGTAGAGTGTTTGTAGGGAGATGTTTGGAGTTGATTGTGAGAAGGCCTGTGTGGAACTTATAGAAGGTGGTCAGTCGGATTTCTGTTCGGCGGGTTTGAAGAAGGGGCCATTTCAGTTTTTTCAGGAGATCTGTGGTTCTGATTGTATGCCGGTAATCGCAGGCCACCCATCTTGCAGCACGGTTCTGGACCTTTTCAATAGCTTCAATGCTGCCTTTGTTGTGGGGGTCCCAGACGGGGCTTGCATACTCCAAGATGGGGCGGACCATTGCTTTGTATGTCTGTGCCCTGATCTTCTTGTTGTTCTTCTTCAGTGCTCTCCTCAGAAAACCAAGGGTTTTGTTGGCTTTGCTAACCACATTGGTGACATGGGTGTCCCACTTGAGGTCAGATGAAATCGTGACACCCAGGTACTTAACGTGGGGCACGCTCTGGAGTTGGTGTCCATGAAGGGAATAGGCCTTCTCCAGAGTGCTCCTCTATTAGGGTGGAGATTTGTGGAACAAATTGCCCTCCAAAGAACATAATCTCTCTTTTTATTTTCCTCTTATTTGAAATGAGGGTCAAAATAGAGAAAATGTGTTGATATGTGAATGTGATGTTATAATTAAGAACCGATGTATATATTGTATATATTGTACGTAATAAGTTACTCTCCCACTCCCCACCCTCTTCCCTGTTTGTGTAACTTGTCTGTTTCTTCGTTTATTTCCCCCTCGTTTCCCCTTTCTTTATTGCTTACCACTTTGGGATCTTTAGTTCCTTCGCTTTTTAATTTTTTATTTTTTTTTACGGATGGCTTGATGAAAAAAAGTATATTTTCTGATTCAATCTTCCATCTGGAAATACAATTTTGACTTGACACACAAGCATGCCTACATGCACACACACAAGTTACACAAGTAATAATATAAAGAATCGTCAAATACAAAAATCAGTTATACAAGTAATAATATAAAGAATCCTCAGATACAAAAATCAGTTATACAAGTAATAATATAAAGAATCCTCAAATACAAAAATATCTACAAAAATCAGTAATACAAGTAATAATATAAAGAATCCTCAAATACAAAAATATCTACAATAAACAACAATAATCGGGTACCTTCCACCTTTTCCCCACCAAGCTTATGAATGAAGCTTACAAGTCATAAATAAATAAATAAACATGTTTTGCACAAATTCCTTCCCAGCTGATTTCCAGAGTAGTGGTTGCCTCCTCTGCTATTTTGAGATCATGATTGACACGATTGACTTTACACACACACACACACACAGCACGCGCATGTAGGGTTAAAATTCCTAGCTCGCTACTATGAGAGTGACTATTTGCGACAACCACAAATTTCACTTTTTCGTTACTTGAACCATTTACCTAACCCTAACCCTAACCCTAGAAAAAAGTGAAATTTGTCGTTCATGCTCAATGTCGCAAATAGTCAGTCTTATAGTATAGCGAGCTATGAATCTTAACGAGCTACGAATTTTAACCCGACAGTGCACACGTCACACACAGACCTGTTTACCCCCTGGAATTCTCCACAGAAAAACCTGGAATTTGAAAAAAAACCAAAAACAATTCACATCGCAATGTCGCTTATGCCGCCATGCGAAATTTTGAAGTCCACGTTGCAGGACTTGCAGTGTGCATGCTCGTCTCCCAAACGCGAACTTGTTATTCCTGGCACTTTCAAATACTTTTGAGAAAACTTCTGCTTCACTTTTGGCCGTTTCACCCTATCACTGCTGTCGTTTGTCGAAGATTTCTGGCGCTTGCCGCCTGCGGTTGACTTGCCTGACGACAAGTTTGGCGCAAAACTACCATCTCTGCCAACAAGAAATACTATAATTGGTTGAGGGGGGGTTCACGGACCAACGAAAAATCGCATCTCAGAACTCCAAGGTTTCGTTCAACCCTTGCGTCTTTTCATACAAACGGAAACAAATAATCCCAGGATTTTCAACGTTCACCCGGAATTTATTATTTTACCCAGAGTTTTTGCAAATTCCCGGGATAATTCCGGCAAAAAACCGGGAGGGTAAACAGGTCTGCACACACACACACACACCATGGGGGAAAGTAGTTCAGGCATGCTCCTGAAATCAGGATTGAAGAAGCTGATTGAAAGAGTCTTCAGGATTGGAGTATTCATGCAGAAAGAGTGTTCATCTTAGTCATCGGGAAGCACTGTCTTATAAAATCAAACCTTTCTGCCAACATTGAGGGCAGATTAAAAGAAGGTGGTAAATACGCCATTCTAACACTATTAACACTCATCCTGTATACACGAGACACACACACACACCAGCACGCACGTGCGTGCACACACAAACATTATTTCTAATGTGGTCTCCACGGGCCACTTCAGGATTGAGAAGATTCAGAGAGCATTGAAACGTGTTATTTCAGGATTGAGAGAAAGTTCTACTTTCACCCATGCACACACACACACACACACACACACACACACACACTGCGGAATCACTGAAATGTGAAGACTGCAATCAGAAGATTCATTACTCCTACACTAACGTAAGCTACCCATATATCAAGTTTGCATCTTCGCCAAGACACACAAAAAATACACATGTGAACTTTGTGCACAGTCACTACACGATGATCAAATAGAAGAAGAAATGATAGCTGCAGGACGGAAAGACAAACCCCAACAAGAACATGCAACAAGCAAAAGCACATACGACAGCACTTTGTGGCAGGAAACATAGGACGACGGGTTCATAGCATCCTATGGCAAAAGCAATAGCAAAAGAAACACCTCAAACGAACAAACCACGAATCCAACCATCAAGATTCGTCCAGAAAAACACCAAGTCACTGGAGAGAATCACTGGAAAAGACCTCAGATGACAGCTCGGACGACGAGAAAAGAAATACAGCCACAAACAACTATCAACACCGAAAGGATCGAGAAACAAACAACAGAAGGCCTAGTGCAATGTTACACGAGGACAGACTAAGGCATGACACTGCACACGCAGAACGAAAAACCAACTATTTGATAGTCTCATCTCGCCAATATTAACTTATGGTGCAGATGTTTGGCTGCCATTTACCATAAAATTAGATGACAACATTAACTTAGAAAAGTTATTCACCCAATGCCTTTCAAATAAATTACAGCATGAACATATCCAGCATACAATTTTTGAAACAAATTTTAGGGGTTCATAAAAAAAAAGCTATAAATTTTGCTATAACATATTTTATTTCCCTCTCTCATCCTTCCACTCCACAATTCCTTCATTCTCTCCACACACACCCATCCATCAACATGCATTTTCAATATTAAGCATATGGATAACATTAATTTTGTACAGGTATCAAAATGTATGAATCAGTCAAAGAATAAATTACATTTAAAATCTAAAGTGTTTCTGATTTGAAAGAGTGAATGAGCGAGTGACTGTGAGTTTGTAATCATGTTGAAATGAGGTTGGAAATTTTATATAATAATAAGTAGTGATTACCAAGAGTTTTTCTTTTTCCTAAGTAAGCAAACATGCAAACATAAATCATGTAACATAACATTACTACAAATATATGTAACCCACCTCAGGTTACTACATGGGGTTCATGCGGAAACTTTCACACCAGCAGCCAAACTACAAAGACTTAAGTCTAGAAAATGTTATTAACCCCTTGACTGCTGAGCCGACTAGGCTGGAAGTCAATCCCCCAGTGCTGGGCTATCAGCACAATCAAAATCTTCACCATCAACACTCGATTCATGCTCAATATTATCTGGATCGAAATCCTCGTCATCAGAGTCGATATTTTGCAGAATTGTCAAAACTTCATTAGAATTATACCACTTTTTCTACGCCATCCTACTTTGTCAAACCAGAGAGCGTGTGAACTCAGTGAAGTCTACTTCGCTCAAACTTGATGAAAACATGTCGTGCACGCGCGCGCACGCATTTGCGGCAAGGTATCCCATAATAGGTATCAAACGAAAGGGAAACAACTCTACTTTTCAGCTGTACAATGTTTTCTCCAACACTGCGATGCTGGCCCTTTAACCTTGCCTATATAAACGCATGTGACGAGGACGAACGGACTCGTCGTCAGCATTGTCAGTCAAGCCGGAAACGGCCGCTGTAGGACGAGTGGATTCGTCCTACGCAGTCAAGAGGTTAATATGACTCGACCTTGGCTCAACAAATCCATACACAAGTACACTGCATATAACAATGACAGTGCCAACCTTTTTTCTTTCTTTGGTCCAACAACGTGCAGCTAAACACTATTACATTATGAAAACATATAACTAATGGTGTCATGAGTGACAAGCTACTTAATTAGTTTGGGAGAAACTGAGACCAGAAAAGGAAATGTTGCCCTCAAATCAAACGATATACAAAATATAAACACACCGGTACACAAAACCATGCCCCACATGGCCGAAAGGCCAAAGAGGGCATAAAACATTATTTCTTCGTACATAAAACCAAAAATGCCTAGAGCCTTTTGACTAGACAAAGGAGCACCAACAAATTAGATCTTCCATCTGAAAATCTTAATGCCATAGCTATCCAGCTATCCACAATGAATAGCAAAATCATGCATAATGACAGGCAACCTCTGTTAATTACCTCCCTTTGGGTGACTAGTATATTATAAGGTAATGCCCTCTTGGTGGCATTAAATAAAAAAATACCTTCAGCCTCATCAAACACCAACAGAGGCTATTCACATTACATTGGCAAGAAAATCATGTTTTGTTTAATTTGGGCCGGACCTTTTGGTGGCCAACAAAACTATATTATCTTCCCATGATGAGAACAACTTCTCACCTACATCATGTTTACTAATGTTCCAACACACACATCAAAACATCAGTAACATTAATGCATACTCCAATACATATCTCCACCCATATTTAGCACCCAAAGTTCTACCATGCACTGTACAAGGCTCCCTGGTTTGCACCAATAGGCTACATAATTATAGTCAATAGCAGAAAGAAAATGCGCCAACACAATTTCTAGCATAAACAACACTAAATCATAACATTTGAAGATAAAGAACCACATGCATAGGTCATAGACATACACATATTACCTAACAGTTAAAATCGTTTCATACCTGGCTTAGAACAAAGATGTTCTGGCTCAGACTCTTGGAAGGCAGCTGCTGCTTCTGCTACAATGGATGTTTTTTAGAAGGGAATAAAGAAGAGGGAAAGCACAAGGCGGGAAATCCCCTAGCAACATACAAAGTATGGATTACAATGAAAAAAGTAACACTTAAAATTATATTTCTCCATTTCTCCAATACATTCCAAATAGGGCGTTTGCCACGAGTGTTCGTTCACTATACTCCACTACTAATTTGCCCAAGCTCGTTCTGCCCGAGTTGCGCTGACCTCTCTAATTCAACTCTCTAAATTCAACTCAGTGAAATTCAAGGTCACCGTTGCGTGGCAAATGCTCTATTGGGAACATTTCCACTCAACCAACATAATTAAACTTATAATATTAGTATACAATAGGTAAAACTCTGCATTAAAAAAAAAAGAAGCCATTATGCAAATTCATTAATACCATAAATGGACTTAAAAAGATTCACAACAACTCAACACTTTTTCTTTAAACTTAGTAATAATTACACTAATCATAGTCCAATAGCCTTAACCCTTCTAGTAAGGTTCCACCAACCTTATGTTTCCAACTTATAACAATTACCCATACCTAACCAATAACTCCTTGGACAACATGGCCAAAGTCAAAGTCAAAGTCAAAATGATCTTTAATAACAATAAAGGAATAAGCTAAACAAAACTTTTTTTCATCCTGTCGTCAAAGGGAACTAAGCAAGTCCTAACACTTCAGTAAAAGTCCTGTCTATGGAAACAGTTGTTCCCCTTTGGTCAAAACAAAAAGATACTCAGTAACTATGGTGACCAGTTGGTTACATACACATAGAAAACACATGCACTCACAAATAGAAATACACATCCAGGAACATACATAAACTCTCTTTCTCCCTCTCCCCCTCTCACCCCCTCCCTCTCTCTCCTATTCATGTAAATGTTCGCTTCTACAGTTTATGTACATACCAAAGAGACGTCTCCAACTAGTTTAAAATTAGACTGATGCTCCCCCCACCCCCTTAAAAAACAATCAAGTAACTAGTAATATTATTATTAGACAAAAGAAAAGGGGGGAGGGGGAATCATTTTGTTTCCAGTGCAAATCTTCAGGGTGTCAGTCACAATCAATTCTTTAAAAAATTTTATGTGCTGACAACAAAAGTTTATAATTTCCATTTCTCTAATCAAGCCAAATTAATCTCATTAAAGAACAAAAAAATAAAAGAAGGCATGTTATAACAAAACAAGCCCACAAATCCATATACAGTGGAATCCGCTTAATCGGCCATTTTTGGGACCAGGAATAATATGGCCGATAAAGCGAATCGGCCGATAAAACGAACATCGAGATACTGTATGACGCAATTATACAAGTCAAAAGCAATGACGTCAAAATTAAATGTTGCAGTTCAAATTCAAATTCTTTCCCTTTTTTGTGATGTGTGTGTGTGTGTGTGTGTGTGTGTGTGTGTTTATTAATCCTACAACTTGACAGAAGCATGAGTAAAAGACTGATTTTGTTTTCTTGAGTGATTTTAACGCCATGCAGGGTCTTTCAAAACTTCACACTCAACCATGTAAACGTCAAAAGCGTGTTGTCAGTTTGTCTGCCTCTGTTGTTCTCCCTCTCAAAAAGGGGTAAAGAGGAAAAATTAGAGAGAAAAAGTGGCCAATAAAGCGAAATTGAAGATTTCAGCTTTGGCCGTAAAAACGAACAAAATAACACATGCTTAAGAAGAAAAAATTCCGTTCCAGAGGAAATTGGCCGATTAAGCGGCTTTGGACGATTATCCGATGGCCAATTAAACGGATTCCACTGTAATATTATTGCACTACATTACTTTCTTCACCTGCAGCTATCGATCAGAGGTTTGTAAGCGTTCCAATTATATGTAAATTTTTCCATAGTCCCTTCCATCGAATGACAAAACAATTCCCCCCAGTAGCGACTTTTCAGATCATTTTTAAAGGCTGTCAGACATGGGATTGCTTTATTTAGCTTACATTTATATATATAAAATTTAGCCAATAGAATGATCAGATCCATGACTTTATCTGTTTTTTGGTTTTGTTTCCATCCTAGCAAAATTAGGGTTTCTGAGAGACTAAAATTCTGTGTAGCAAACGTTATGAATCCAAGAAATGAAGTTTGTCCAAAATACCTGAACATGGTTACAAGTTTTTAAAAAAAGTTATGAATTTAGCGGTTAATGGAGAGCTAGGTAGTTTTCCTGTTAGTTTAACATCAATTTGTCAAATTATAAACTTCTGGCATCATATCTTAGAATCCAAACAAGACTCTTACATTAATGTCATTTACAACGAAATGTTAAACAATGAAACTAGTCAGTCACCATGGGTTAAATTCGGCAAATCTATTTGAAACGCCCTTGGATTGACACATGTCTGGAACAACCAATACACGTTTAGCGTAAATAAATTATGTCATGTAATTCAAAATAAACTAAAAGAATATATTTCATTTTGGAGAAAAAGAGAATCTGAGACACAAGCAAAACTAAACTTTTATAACAAGATTACAAGCGAATACAGAACTGAACCATATTTGACAAATCCTTTAATACACTTTAACCAAAAACAGATGTTATGCAAACTAAGAACTTCATGCCATGAGCTTAAAATAGAAAAAGGTAGACATTCTAATATACCTAGAGAGAAAAGGTTATGCTTACAATGTAATGAAGTAGAAGATGAAATTCATTTTTTAGACAATTGTACAAAACATATGGAAATAAGAACACAATTTATAAAACTCGTTGAAGAAAAATACAATTTACATAATGTTACACCTAGCAAATTAATTACAAATGACGCCCTTCTATTAATGAGCTTGCAAAATATATACACAGTTGCCTCAATCAATAGCCTCAACTGCCTCAAGCAGTAGCGCAACCAGAACAAAGAAAAGAAAAAAAGAAGTATTTAACAAAAATGTTACGTAATTAAACTTTATAAACTGTTATTATTACCGTTATTGTTATAATTGTTTATTGGCGTCATATAAAACCTTGTACTGGTTTTAAAGGGCAATAAACATTGATTCTGATTCTGATTCCACACACACACACATATATATATATATAACATTTCACAAAGTTAACGTTTCTGAGGTTCACAAATACAGACAAATACAGACATTGGACACAGAAAAGTTTTATCAAAGCAAACTATATATATATATATATAACAAAGTAAAAAAACAAAATTGAAAATCAACACCGGGATACCTCCTTTCTTTGTATTTTTTCTGAATTTTCACCTGTATATATATATACACACACACATTCACTCTCACACACACACGCGCACATTTTTATTTATATCGCATCACACACCTACACCCACATTGCTATATATTGTTGATGCATGTAACCCACATCACACACACACACCAGGGCCAGACCAAGTGATTCATAAGTGGGGTTGGGGTGGGGGTAGGGGAGTTACACACCCACACCCAAATTGCTATATATCGTTGATGCATGCAACCCGCATCACACACACACACACCAGGGCCTTACCAAGTGATTCGTAAATGCGGGGGGGGGGGGGCTGGGGGGGGGTTTTTTTTTTCCAGACAGCTGACCAGGTTTCTGGATGAAGGGACTTTGCCCTTCTTGGGGCCCAGGAGGCAGAGAGCTGACTAGGTTCTGGATTAAGGGACTTTGCCCTTCTTGGGGCCCAGGGGGCAGAGAGCTGACTAGGTTCTGGATTAAGGGACTTTGCCCTTCTTGGGGCCCAGGGGGCAGAGAGCTGACTAGGTTCTGGATTAAGGGACTTTGCCCTTCTTGGGGCCCAGGGGGCAGAGAGCTGACTAGGTTCTGGATGAAGGGACTTTGCCCTTCCTGTGGCCCAGGGGGCAGAGAGCTGACTAGGTTCTGGATGAAGGGACTTTGCCCTTCTTGGGGCCCAGGGGGCAGAGAGCTGACCAGGTTCTGGATGAAGGGACTTTGCCCTTCTTGGGGCAGAGAGCTGACTAGGTTCTGGATTAAGGGACTTTGCCCTTCTTGGGGCCCAGGGGGCAGAGAGCTGACCAGGTTCTGGATGAAGGGACTTTGCCCTTCCTGTGGCCCAGGGGGCAGAGAGCTGACCAGGTTCTGGATGAAGGGACTTTGCCCTTCTTGGGGCCCAGGGGGCAGAGAGCTGACTAGGTTCTGGATGAAGGGACTTTGCCCTTCTTGTGGCCCAGGGGGCAGAGAGCTGACTAGGTTCTGGATGAAGGGACTTTGCCCTTCTTGGGGCAGAGAGCTGACTAGGTTCTGGATGAAGGGACTTTGCCCTTCTGGGGCCCAGGGGGCAGAGAGCTGACTAGGTTCTGGATTAAGGGACTTTGCCCTTCTTGGGGCCCAGGGGGCAGAGAGCTGACCAGGTTCTGGATGAAGGGACTTTGCCCTTCTTGGGGCCCAGGGGGCAGAGAGCTGACTAGGTTCTGGATTAAGGGACTTTGCCCTTCCTGTGGCCCAGGGGGCAGAGAGCTGACTAGGTTCTGGATTAAGGGACTTTGCCCTTCTTGGGGCCCAGGGGGCAGAGAGCTGACCAGGTTCTGGATGAAGGGACTTTGCCCTTCCTGTGGCCCAGGAGGCAGAGAGCTGACCAGGTTCAGGATTAAGGGACTTTGCCCTTCCTGTGGCCCAGGGGGCAGAGAGCTGACCAGGTTCAGGATTAAGGGACTTTGCCCTTCCTGTGGCCCAGGGGGCAGAGAGCTGACCAGGTTCAGGATTAAGGGACTTTGCCCTTCTTGGGGCCCAGGGGGCAGAGAGCTGACCAGGTTCAGGATTAAGGGACTTTGCCCTTCTTGGGGCCCAGGGGGCAGAGAGCTGACTAGGTTCTGGATGAAGGGACTTTGCCCTTCCTGTGGCCCAGGGGGCAGAGAGCTGACTAGGTTCAGGATTAAGGGACTTTGCCCTTCCTGTGGCCCAGGGGGCAGAGAGCTGACCAGGTTCTGGATTAAGGGACTTTGCCCTTCCTGTGGCCCAGGGGGCAGAGAGCTGACCAGGTTCTGGATTAAGGGACTTTGCCCTTCTTGGGGCCCAGGGGGCAGAGAGCTGACCAGGTTCTGGATTAAGGGACTTTGCCCTTCTTGGGGCCCAGGGGGCAGAGAGCTGACTAGGTTCTGGATTAAGGGACTTTGCCCTTCTTGGGGCCCAGGGGGCAGAGAGCTGACCAGGTTCAGGATGAAGGGACTTTGCCCTTCTTGGGGCCCAGGGGGCAGAGAGCTGACCAGGTTCAGGATTAAGGGACTTTGCCCTTCTTGGGGCCCAGGGGGCAGAGAGCTGACCAGGTTCTGGATTAAGGGACTTTGCCCTTCTTGGGGCCCAGGGGGCAGAGAGCTGACTAGGTTCTGGATGAAGGGACTTTGCCCTTCTTGGGGCCCAGGGGGCAGAGAGCTGACTAGGTTCTGGATGAAGGGACTTTGCCCTTCTTGGGGCCCAGGGGGCAGAGAGCTGACTAGGTTCTGGATTAAGGGACTTTGCCCTTCTTGGGGCCCAGGGGGCAGAGAGCTGACCAGGTTCAGGATTAAGGGACTTTGCCCTTCTTGGGGCCCAGGGGGCAGAGCCCCCAGAAAATTTAACAATTTAGTGAGTATTTAAAGGTGGACCCTGACGGGTGAGATTTTGCAAGAAACATGTCGAGATCACCAGAAAGACAGCCGTTTTCAAGGATCGGAACACTCACTTTGCTCTGGTTTCCTATAAATTAAACCGTCAAAACGGCAAGTCCTCCTTGGTGGAGATGCCGGAGAGAGTAGCCATTTTGGATGGGGTGGGTGGAGAACACTCATTGTGGTTGAAGCGTTTTCTTTTTTTATAGTGCAGTAAAAAACAACAATTGGAGCTATTTCCTTTGTTGTGAGCGAAACTCCTTAGATAAAACTGTTTAAAAAATATAAAAAAAAAAAAAAAAAAGGCTTGTATTGCGAACATTTTGTGCAAACGATTTGGTGGCCATTAGAAAAGAGACAGCACACGCCTTCTCTTTGGGTGAAAGAATTTGACTTCAGCACCTCCGCGAAGGAGGAATCGCCGATTTGACGGTTCGATTTCTAGGACCCTAGACCCCCCTAGACCCGACCCTTCATACACATGTGACATACACACACATTTTGCTATATATCGCCGATGTGACTGTACTCCGTATGGCCCTCCTCAGCACAAGGTGCATTGGAGGAGGCAGCTCGGAGAAAGTCCAGCACGTGGTAGTCCTCTCCATTATTCGCTGCAGATGCCTGTTCCTGAACGTGACTGTACTCCGTATGGCCCTCCTCAGCACAAGGTGCATTGGAGGAGGCAGCTCGGTGGAAGTCCAGTACATTGTAGTCCTCTCCATTATTCCCCACAGACGCCTGTTCCTGAACGTGACTGTACACCGCATGGCCCTCCTCAGCACAAGGTGCATTGGAGGAGGCAGCTCGGTGGAAGTCCAGTACATTGTAGTCCTCTCCATTATTCCCCACAGACGCCTGTTCCTGAACATACATGTGTTACGCCCAATCTGTGAAATTGCTTATTTCATAAAATGGGCAAAATGATTCGCGAAAGGTCGTGAAACAGCCAATTTAAAACTTACCCTATTTTTCGCACTATAAGACACACCCCCCAAATATTACTCAAATTTCAGATTTTATTACTATATCTTCTTACTCACATTATAAGGCGCAGGAGTCTGAGTCTGGGGAAAAAAGTATTGCCTTTTAGTCAGAAAAATACAGTATTACAGTGGAACCTCCCATTATAAGACTCCCTCCCTAATAAGACCTCCCATTATAAGACACCCTCCCCCCACATTATAAGACTCCCTCCCACATAAGACTTCTCTGAGACATTGCCCTTCTTTGTAAGTATTAAAGTTACCTCCCTTATAAGACACCTCCCTTATTTTGGATGATTTTTGTAGGTCTTATAAGGGAGGTTCTACTGTATTTAGAAAAGCACTGTGAAAGACAAATATTTTTCGGTCATAAACACACACACAGATCAATCAAGAACTTGTTCAAACAAATGAAAATTAACACCCCTAGATGAGTTAACGTTCTTTTATTCAGGCTAATTTTGATTTTAAAAAAAACCACGTTTAATGATACAACATGTGGCTCAGGCAATTGCCCCCAGAGCAGCATTTGGTAGAGTTGGGGGGGGGGGGGGGGGGGGGGGGGGGAGTGGGGGGGGGGGGGGGGGGGGGGGTGAGGGGGGGGGGGGGGGGGGGGGCAGGATGGGGGTGAAAATACAATGTAGAAAAATGTGCTACTGTTGAATCAACCTTAATGAATACCTGTGTGACTGGGAATTGAAAATGTTGATATAACTTGTCCATTTCATGAATTGGGCAAAGCATTTTTGCCCATTTCATGAAATAGGCAATTTCACGGATTGTGTGCATGCGCACAGAAACAAATTTACATAATAGCACATTCAAGATTCACAGTATAGAAGCCTGTTTCTGCTCATACATAGGCACACAAAGAGACATTCATATGCACATTACTACTAAATTGTACTTACATGAAGCATGTTCACACATACACATACTTGTGTGTGTGCCACACACACACACACACACATGTCTAAAAACATCTTTTTCTCGAATAACGACAGCACATTAGGATGTTTTACCTGTTTTAGCTCCCACTGACTTTTCTAAGCAGACACGAAGCCTACACATGCACACACACACACATTTACGTGTGCATGCACACTTACCGAGAAAATGTGTTGATATGTGAATGTGATGTTCATAATTAAGAATCGATGTATATATCACATAGTAAAAGCCAACTGTCCCGTGTGTGTCTGTGTGTGTGTGTGTGTCTGAAACACAAACGGGCCTTATAACTCCGCCGTTTTTCGACTGAATCGCTTCAAATTTGCTATGAGCCCTAACGGGGCGATGGCAACGGCAACCGAGGCGGCCGTGTCACACACGCGGATGTTTTAAATGCGCGAAACGCGCATCCGCCGGCCTAAGCAGCGCCCGTATCTACACAGTGTTTGCACACACGATTGCCTTCACACACACACAGAGGCACACACAAGGACGGTGACTATCCGTGTTAGCTCAAACTGACTTTTCGAATCGGTTCAGAAACGCTCTACGCTATACACACACGCCGTTTCTTAATCGAATCGCATTCACAATTAACTGAGAAATGTTGCGTTGATATGTGAATGGCGTTACCGTTACTAGGCGTTACTGGGAATCGGCGTTGCGCTATTGAACATAATATGTTACTCTCCCACTCCCCACCCTCTTCCCTCTTTTTGTAACTTGTTTGTTTCTTTGTTTATTTCCCCCTCTTTTCCCCTTTCTTTTATTTTTTACCACTTTGGAATCTTTAGTTTCTTCGGGGGGTTTTGTGTGTGTGTTTTTTTTACGGAGGGCTTGATGAAAAAAAGTATATTATTTGCTTACAATGTTCCATCTGGAAATAAAATTTTGACTTGACTTGATTTTACTTGACATTTTTACACACATATTTTTTATACTACTCTCTCTCTCTCTCTCTCTCTCTCTCAAGTTACATACATGTACTTTTTTTCCCCCAGTGCTGGGTGGAAAAAGCATGTCACTTGTTTGATCTCATGTTCCCTGGTTAAATAAAATTTCGTTTTTCGTTTTCGTTTTCGTTTTTCATTTTCTCTCTCTCTCTGTCTGTCTCGTTCACTTAAGTTGACCACTGAGAGAAAGAAAGGAGAGAGAGAGAGAGAGGAGAGAGAGGAGAGAGAGAGAGAGAGAGAGAGAGAGAGAGAGAGAGAGAGCATTTATTATTCATACACACAACACGTACACGTCACATGGAGAAACAAAGAGAGAAAGGGAGAGAGATGTTGTCACACACATGCCCCTGCCCCCCCCCTGCCCCCCCCCCCCTCACACGAGCACGCACACACACACGAGCACACGCACACACACACACACACGCAGATTCATACACACTCCTACATGTCACAAGGATACATTACATAGGCCCTACCTTTGATGGCACATCTTCTTCTGGAAGAGTCACCTCAGTGTACAGTGATTCTGTTTGAATGAAAGTCAGCAGATGTCAATGGATTCTCGTGAAACACCTACACGTGTGTGCGCATGCATGCACGCACACACATGCGCGCGCACACACACACACAACAACACACACACGCACACAAAGTGACACACACACCAAAATCACTGTGACACACACACACACCATACACACACACACAGTGACACACACACACACACAACACACACACACAAGTATGAATCATTTTTAATGGAAGGACGTAAAAATTGAAGAACACACACACACACACACACACACACACACACACACACACACACACACACACACACACCTGTAATCAGTCAAACGTAAAGAAACAAAAACACGGGTGTTTGCCAAAGGCATCAACAAGCCCTCTCACAATATCCTCACAACGACATAAAACACACTCAGCCCTGAAAGTGGAAAATGTTCTCCACCAGCCTTCTTCTTCTCTTCAGGTAGGATCGACGGAATTGGGTCAAACCGACTCGATGGTTTCCCCTCAAAATGTCGAACCCGTGTTTTGGCTTCGTGCCAAGTGGTCACTGTCTTTGCTTTGTTTTCATTGGTAGTTATTCTTGTTGCTGACCCATCCGGGCATTTTCTTTGTGTAGTAGACACTTGTCCCGTTAGTCTTGACCGATTTTTTTTGTCTACAAGTGGACGCAAGTTCGCGAGTGTCAAGCGCTCCAATTTTTAGGTCTGATTCCTCCGTCGAGCAGAACTGAACGATACATGACTTTAATGAAAATAATAGCACAATAGATTCAACCAATTTGCTACAAGTGTGCCAAATTTGGTGCATGTAAGTTTATAATCTGGTACTTTGCGAGGTTAATCTAATCGGAGGTGTTAGCCTAGTCCAACCATGTTCGACATTTTGTTTTTCTTCTTGCCGAGTCACACTGACGATCGAGTTGATCAATTTTTTGTTATGTAGCTCATGTAAAAAAGGACATCATTTTAAAATGTCGTAACGTTCTCAATTTTCAACCGATTTTGATAATTTGGGTATCATTTTAAAGGTCTTTTCGAGCTCTTTCCAATGACATAAATTTCATTAGGATTTGACAGAAAGTATATTGTTTTTCTAAGGTTCCTACTTCAGGGCCCACGGTCAGTATGCTGACCTGCCTTTGGCTGGTAACTAATTTATTTTACCAGCCAAGCCAAAACCACGAAAATTCTTTCTTCCATTTTGGTAGAAAAGTTTGTTTCACTCTTACCCTTTTTGGGTGATGGCTTTGAACTTGAAGTTGAAGCCGAAGAACATTTCATTTCGAACATGCACTGGCTGGCGAGCACGCAAATTGCGTATTGTATTTCCGGTGCGTGGGAAAACATGGATTGGAAAACATGGATTGGGAAAGGAATCTCGCGCGAGAAAGAACATCGGGTTTTTCCCCACTCGCATTTGGCGGGTGAAGTGAATAATAAACTCGCCCAAAATTGTTTTCACTCGCCACTTTCAGGGCTGATAGTCAATATATCATATATTCATTATATCTGTATTGTTAAAAATTTGGGTCTTTACTGGTGTTACATTGCCTCCAGGGCCGTTCCCACCATCTTTATATCTACTAATGTCCCATATGTGTCTGTTCCAGACCGGAGGACGTTAAACAGATTTTCACACACACACACACACACACAGAGTCAAAGAAAGAGAGAGGGGGAGGGGAGTAAGATAGATTAAAGATCCACCAGATCACATGTCAAAATCACGGGTTTCACGCATGACGCATCTGCGCTCGTAATTGACAGGAAACTGTCTGAACGACTGACGCCGAAGAAGAAGAGAGAACGCACGCACCTCCTGCTCCTGCTCCTGCTCCTCCTGCTTCCCCGTTAGTTGGGTGGGAAGGTGGGATGGTGGGTGGAGGGCGGGGGCGGGCGGGTAGATAGCCGTCGTCGGAACTGACGTACATATCGTTGACGAACTCTTCAAAGTCTGAAACGATAAACACGAAATCAGTGACAGCCATTACATAAATTATGTAGGTAACACTCTAAGGCCGTGTACACATTAGACGGCGGAAACCTCATCCGCAAGTAAGAAAAAAAACCCAACTATAAGGCCGTGTACACATTAGACGGCGGAAACCTCATCCGCAAGTAAGAAGAAAAAAACAACACTATAAGGCCCTGTACACATTAGACGGCGGAAATCTCATCCGCAAATAAGAAAAAAAGAAACACTATAAGGCCGTGTGCACATTTGACGCGGAAACCTCATCCGCAAATAAGAAAAAAAGAAACACTATAAGGCCATGTACACATTAGATGGCGGAAACCTCATCCACAAATAAGAGAAAAAGAAACACTATAAGGCAGTGTGCACATTAGACGGCGGAAACCTCAGCCGCAAATTAAAAAAAAGGGTATAGGTCATTTCTCAGTTAATTCCATTTTTCGGTTTCTGCCTTTCTTAACAAACATAAAGCTGTACTTTATGAACATTTTCAGCTAATTATCTTTGTTCAATAATTAATTGCAGTCATGATAAAGGCCATTATCTAATAGGACCCCCCCCCCCCCCCCCCCCCCCCCCCCCTATGTACTGCAGTACACCGCAGCATTTGTCACAGTCGTGGTTCATTGCGTTTTTCCGTCTTATAGGGGGGGGGGGGGGGGGGGGGTTAGGGTTAGGGTTATTATTCCAAAAAGATAATTAGCTGAAAAGGTTACTAAAATACAGCTTTATGTTTGGTAAGAAAGGCAAAAAACGGAAAAAATAGAATTAACCGAGAAATGCAGGGGGGGTTGCACATTTTTACCTTTACCGAAAAAATAAACACTATAAGGCTGTGTACACAATAGACGGCGGAAACCTCATCCGCAAATAAGAAAAAAAGAAACACTATAAGGCCTTGTACACATTAGACACGGAAATCTCATCAGCAAATAAGAAAAAAGAAAGTAAAACAAGCGCGAAATCGCAATAGTTTGTGGCACGCGGTCTATTTTTACCACTCCAATCATGAGTCACCTCCCCTGGCTTTTCAATAATTTTAATCTGTAAACCAGAATGTTATCTCTGCACCATTTCGTAACTTTTTATATCTTTTGGAAAACATTTAAAAACTATGTATCCTACTTATACTCATCGAAAGAAGCACCGCATACTCGTCGTGTCTGTTGTAGTGTCTGTATTACGTATGTTTATTATTTTGTACGCTTTTAAAATACATCATTTTAAAGAGCGGCGTCAATTTTGAAGTGTAGCCTCGATTTGAAGTGCGACAATTTTGTCAAAAATGTGCGACAATTTTGGACCGACAGACAGACCGACCGACAAAGTGAGTTATAGGTTTTGTGGCTTGAGCCACAAACAAAAACAATCAGATGGGATAAGCGAGTGCGGAAATGCATGCGGATAAGTGCATGATCCTTCTTCTTCTTCTTCTTCTTCGTTCGCTCAGACAGTTTCCTGTCATATGAGCGCAGATGCGTCATGCTGCCGTCATGCGCCTAACTAAGATACAGTTAGGCCCAGCATGTCCGTCCGACTTCGGCTGAAGAAATCTTCGTGAGAATGCATAGGGGGAAAAAAAGGCTAGGAGAATTAGAACCAGTGAGATAGAGGAAAGATAGCAGATGACAGAGAGCAAAGGGATAAGGCAGAGTCAAAGAGAATGACAGAATTCGAGGAAGTTACAAGCACAGAACTTCCAGAAGGTGGGGGGAACTATTTGTACAAGACTCCCCCGGTATCCCCATGGGGGGAAGCACATGATAAACAGACTCTGAACTTTCCGGTCATCATAGTTTCTGCTGCCAGCATAAATATGTCAATTGGTGTGCAAGCACATGTATGTGCATTTGTGAGTGCATGTGTGTTTATGTACGTGCATGCACATATACTGTATGTTTTGGGGCAGTGGGTGGATGCCTCGTGCCTCCATACGGGGAGCTGGACAACCCCGCCCCCTCCATGAGCCTCTCCCTGTGGGGGGATACCGGGGGGTCTTTCATAAAAATAGTTCCCCCACCTTCTGGAAGTTCTGTGCTTGTAACTTCCTCTAATCTGCCACTCTCTTTGGACTCTGCCTTTTCCCTTTGCTTTCTATCATCTACTATCTTTCTGACTTATTGGCCCATTCTCCTGCCTTTTTAAAAAAAAGATCTTCCAAATAGCCTTGTTCTCATTTGAGCTCCTCCGAAATCGGAATGTGTCGGCTGTACGCAGCGGGCAGACCAGTATAAACTGAAAAAACCAGACACATACGTACCTTACCCATTATGGCCATATGGCCTAGGAACACAGAAGAAGAAGAAGAAGAAGAAGAAACTGTATATGTGTAGGCCTACAGAGCTTCAGATTGTTTTCCGGCAAACACCATCATGGGGTTATAATATATAGCCCCTGATTACAGAAAATCATGGGTCAGTTTTTAAACTGACGTGTCACCATATATAAGTACAAAACTTAAATTTTAGTGCAAACTTTATGGGTCATATCATCTGATCCCTGGCTGCACAAAATGAGGGGTTAATGACCCATACTGACCCGGGTCCCCTGACAATTTGAAGCTGTCAAGTCAAGTCAAGTTGATCTTTATGAAGGTTTAAAGAATAAGCTGACAGTGTGTGTGTGTGTGTGTGTGTGTGTGTGTGTGTGTGTGTGTGTGTGTGTGTGCTTCTGATTTACTATTGGCCCTTTCTACAGGCTAATGTCAACCAGCGATAAAAAGCCATTTGATAAAAGGGCTTAACCAGCCAATTAACAAACTAAGTAACCACCTAGCAAACAAACTGGGTAACTAATTGTTAATGTGACGTGTGTGCGCGCACGCTGGCCTCACCCTTTCTTTCTAGTTTGACAGGAAAATCGACCTGAACGTCCAGTCCTTCGGATGGGGACTTAAAAGCTAGTCTGACCCGTGCGCTTTACGCATATAAAAATCCTATGGCAGTTGAAATCCCGCTGCCTGGTATGGCCAAATTGATAGCTAGGTTTTTCAAGTGTGCCCACACACCCTCCTCCCCCTTTGTGGGCCCTGTGCTCCCCCCCTCCCCTCCCCCACAAAAAAAAAATGGGTAGGTGCTGCACTTGCGGCGACGCGCTCTCCGGGGGAGAGCAGCCCGAATTTCACAGAGATAAGTCCCTGCGACTAGAATATGTATATACATATAAGTAAAATTGTTTAAAACTTTATTGTCCCTATGTCTTTGAAACGAACATTAGAATCAAAACCAGTTATATCTAACTTGGTATTTTGATCTATGTTCTAAACCACATAAAGAGTGCTAGTTTAGTTTCTCCTCCTTATTAGGGAGGCAATGGGAGTCTCATCAGCTCGGCACTGGATGAGGTCTTAACCTACCAAGGTGGAACTACTCTCACCTCAACAAGAAGATTGTTCCACAAATGGAATGTCTCTTCCTGTATATTGGTAAAAGGCTCCAAAATGAATTTTAGGTGACCAATTATGTTTCAACTGTCACCGGAATTTGAGTTGCAATAAAAAATAATAATATCGCTATTGAAAAAAGTTCAATTATTTTTGTTGGACTCTCACCTGGGTCTCCATGGCGAGTAGCAGCAGCAGAAGGAGGCCTACCATTGGTGCTGTGAGAATCTGCAACATATAATGTATTATATGTAGACGATACTGAAATCATCTAAAGAGCGAAAACCAACCAACCAAGGAACCAAGCATGCAAAGCAACTAACCAGCTAATTATGTTCAATTCAGTTCAATTCAACAATTTTATTGTCTCCAAAACAAGTGAAGAAATTTGTGTTTTTTCGACATGCACATAAAAAATGAAGACAAAATAAGACATTGTTATAACCTAACAGAAGAGACAATTTGTAAAATAACATAAAAGCACATGTAATTGACATAAAAACATAGTTATCAAACACACACACACACACAAACACCTGAACAAGAACACTGAACAATGTTGTTGTGGTTGTTGGCTGTCGTTTCTGACAATGACTGCCTGAGATAACTAGAGAGGGCAGATACTATTCTGGCGGGCTGGGCGAGAATGAGCTTACAGTGGAGATGCCTTGCCCGGCAGGGTACATCCCCACTCTCTCTCGGCCAAAGGGATTTGAGGATGAGAGTTGGCGTTGGGGAAGGTCCCCAAAAGGCCAACCAATCCCTTTGGCTGCAGCACCAGAAACCGGTTGCATGGCCCCCCCCCCTCGTTCGAGAGTCTTTGTCTTCCACGAAAGACTAAGCTGTACCATGAAATTCCAATGCAGTAGAATAGCAGGCATTATAGTACAGCTCTCATTGACTATTTTACTATTGGCCCTTTCTACAGGCTTACGTCAACCAGCCAATTAACAAACTAAGTAACCAGCTAGCAAACAAACAGGGCAACTAATTATGAATTATTGCAATAAAAACAACAACATTACAATGCTACTACAAAAAGATGGGCCTAATGAAGAAACTAAACAACAATAACAACAAAATATTCGTCTTAAAAAAAGGACTTTCTCAAAGTGAGGTGCTAACAATGACAGTGGTGAATGAATGGTGTATAATCAAAATAACTGCCGGTAATATCACTGACGAATGAACGAACAAAAACCAACCAACCAGCCAGCCGGCACCCAACCAACCAGTCAACCAACCAACTAACCAGCCAGCCAGTCAACCAACCAGCCAACTAACCAACCAACTAGTCAACCAACCAACCAGTCAACCACCACTACCAACTAACAAACCAACCAACCAGCCAACCAACTATAAGTCAACCAACCAACAATCAAGCCAACCAACTAGTCAAACCAACCAACTAACCAGCCAGTCAACCAACCAACTAGTCAAACCCAACCAACTAACCAGCCAGTCAACCAACCAAACTAGTCAACCAACCAACTAACCAGCCAGTCAACCAACCAGCCAACCAACCAGCCAGTCAACCAACCAGCCAACCAACTAGTCCTAACCAACCAACCAACTAACCAGCCAACCAACCAGCAAGTCAACCAGCCAACCAACCAACTAGTCAACCAACCAACTAACCAGCCAGGTCAACCAGCCAACCAACCAGCCAACCAACTAGTCAACCAACTAACCAGCCAACCAATCACCAGCCAGCCAACCAAACCAACCAGTCAACCAACCAACTAACCAGCCAGCCAGTCAACCAACCAGCTAACCAATCAACCAACCAAATAACAAACCAACTAACGTTTTCGTCTCTTCACGACCACAACGACAACGACAACGATAATGACGATAGCCAGGCCTCCTGCAGATGCGCTGGCGATGATGATGATAAGAGTGCCACTGTCACGTTCGTCGTCGTCATCATCATCATCATAAGTGTTGTCCTTTGTTTTATTTGGGCTGGTGGTAGTGGTGGGGGTGCTGGATTTTGTTGTTGAAGATGCTGTTGTTTTGTCTGGGGTGTCTTCAGTGTTGTCCTTTGTGCCATCTGGGCTGGTGGCAGTGGTGGCAGTGGTGGGGGTGATGGATTTTGTTGTTGAAGATGCTGAGAGAGAGAGAGAGAGGGAGAGAGGAGGGGAGAGAGAGAGAGAGAGAGAGAGAGAGAGAGAGAGAGAGAGAGGAGAGAGAGAAGAGAGGAGAGAGGAGAGAGAGAGAGAGAGGAATAAAAGAAGAGAGAGTAAGAAGAGAGAAATAGAGAGAGAGAGAGAGAGAGAGAGAGATAGAGAGAGAGAGAGACGAGAGAGAGAGAGAGAGAGACGAGAATAAGAGAGAGAGAGAGAGAGAGAGAAGAAGAGAGAGAAAGAGAGAGAGAGAGAGAACGAACGAAACGAAATGTTATTTTATTCAGGGTTAATGAGATAAGCTAATTAATTACAGCTGTTTTTTTCACTCAGCCGTGAGGCAAACAACAAGAAAGCAACAAATAAATAAATTTAAGAACAAGAAGGGGGGTGAGGGGGATAGGGGCCTACCAAGAAAAGCAACAATCATAAAAAATTTATTAAAAAAAATAAAAAAATAAAAAAATATCAAAACAAATCACAAGACATTATTTACAAATTATATACATAACCAGCAAGGGGAGATAGGGAATGGGGATTTTGAAAAAAAGGATACTGTAAAATGTGGCTACTCGAGAAAACAGGTGATTATAGCGAAGAATGATTATGACAACATAATTCATACATTGAAATTGGTAAACATAGTAACAAAACATAACATTCCTTTCCTGAAGACAACAAACCTTTAGAAATTGATTCATTGCCAACAAAACTTCTTTAAAGCTGGGATTTAGGTGTTTGTCGTCACTCTGTCAAGCAAGAGCTTTTTGTATGCTATTTTAAATGAATGAAGGCTGTTCTTTTCTTTAATATGTAGTGGAATAGAATTCCACAGAGTGCCACCAGAGTAGATCATGCTGGTTTTGAAGAGGTCGATTCTAGGTTTTCTTATAAGTATATTATTTGTATTATCTTGATTGGTTAAGGGGGAAATTTGCTGTGAGTGATGGGGGTGCTAATCCGTTCATAATTTTAAACATCATTACTGCTCCTCTCTCCTCTCTCTCTCTCTCTCTCTCTCTCAGAGAGAGAGAGAGAAACAATAAACGTCACCAGCAGTGCAAACAGGCCATTTTGATATGAGAGGTAGGGTTTACCACAATTTACATAACATAGACCTAGAGAAGAAGAAGAAGAAGATGAAGAAGACAAGAAGAAGAAGAAGAAGAAGAAGAAGAAGAAGAAGAAAGAAGAAGAAGGAGAAAGAGAGAGGAGAGAAGATAGAGCAGAGAGAGAGGGAGAGACCTGAGAGAGAGAGAGATGAGAGACGAGAGAGAGAGAGAGAGAGAGAGAGAGAAACAATAAACGTCACCAGCAGTGCAACACGCCATTTTTGATGATATGAGAGGGTAGGGTTTACACAATTTTACATACACCTAGAGAAGAAGAAGAAGAAGAAGAAGAATAAGAGTAAGGAGAGGAGAATGAAGAGAGAGAGGAGAGAGAGAGATGATAGAGAGAGAGAGAGAGATAGAGATGAAGAGAAGAGAATGAAGTGGAGAGAGAGAGAGAGAGAATAGGGGGAGAAGGGGGAGGCAGGCAGTTTCAGTTTTGATTGAGGGTCATAAGTTAGTTGTACAGCTCATTTGCATTACGTTCTTATACTTACACACAAACAGTCTTAACACCCTACAAAACCAAATGTATCAATAAAAAAAAGAGAACAACAACAACAACATGAACACAAAAAGAAGCAAAAATTCAAAGGGCAAAACGTTACGGTTTATTAGCAATTAGCATATATTTTAAACAGCCGAGATGCGTGGGACTGCGTGGGCCCTTCCGAGCAAAACCCATCAGAGAAGACACTGCCTTCCAGCTGAACTGACTCCTTTTGATCCGACTGTGCCCAAGGAACGAAGGCCAAACAGAAACGGAAATCGAGGTCATCGAAAGGGCATACGCAAAGCTTAGGCCCCTGTTTGACACGTCCGCGCAACTTAGGCTGTTCCAAACATGCTAATAGCTTGGTGAAGTCGATGCTCATTCATAGCCTTCCCACGCTATTAACCTTTACCGGACTTCTGGGGTCGCCCACGACCCCTTGACACACAAAACATGTTATATCTCTAAAACTATTTAAGCAATCTTCATGAAATTTCATGACTTTGTCAAAAACGTAAATGGCTTTAAGTGTGTTAAATTTCATTAATGTGCATAAAATATAAATGAATATAATTATGATATTTCCGATCGTAATTTTGATATACCTGTCCGGATGACGGGGGTCTCCCACGACCCCTACTTTAAAGAGCACTGCAGTGCATTGAGTAGGGGTCATGGGAGACCCCCGCCATCCGGACAGGGATAAACACATGGTGCCTCTTTGACAAGTAGGGGTTGTGGGAGACCCCCGCCATCCGGACAGGGATAAACACATGGTGCCTGCTTTGACAAGTAGGGGTCGTGGGAGACCCCCGCCATCCGGACAGGGATAAACACATGGTGACTCATTGACAAGTAGGGGTCGTGGTGAGACCCCCGCCATCCGGACAGTATGGGTCGTGGGATAAACACATGGTGACTCATTGACAGGTAGGGGTCATGGGAGACCCCCGCCATCCGGACAGGGATAAACACATGGTGACTCATTGACAAGTAGGGGTCATGGGAGACCCCCGCCATCCGTACAGGGATAAACACATGGTGACTCATTGACAAGTAGGGGTCATGGGAGACCCCCGCCATCCGGACAGGGATAAACACCTAGGAATTCGCTCTTTGCTGAGTAGGTCGTGGAAGACCCCCGCCATTGTGTCTGTGTAGATCAAAAGCATGATCCGGTAAAGGTTTAAGCCGTTTGATATGTGATATCGCGCTATGGCAGAAATGTAGATTCGCTGCCTTGTAGCTCCCTCCCCCCAACTCCCCCTAACCCCCCCAATTAAAAAAAAAATTAATATTTTTTTTTACTAAGCAGCTTTTTGCTTTGCTCAGTTAATAAGATTAGAGTTATTTAATCACACACACCCTAACAACAAAAATTCTTACAAAAACTTCACCAAGAGGCAGCATTTTGCTTTGTTCAGTTAATAGGATTACAGTTATTGAATAGTTAGTTAGTTAGGTCTGTTATAGTCCCGTCAACAGCTATGGTTATCTCAGGACTGTCACCGCATAATAAAATCCACCACGCATAGCAAAACACAAATCACCTATGACGAACGAATAAGGAGTACTTACATACATGTATCAGCCGGTTTAACACAACTTTGCCGCATGTTCAGCGATGGGGGGACGTTGGCTGATACAACAGCCAGGATGAATGAAGAGGGGTGGAGCTATCTAACACTTTAAAGAAATACCTGGGTGTGCGCGGAGAAACAGAGGGGTTGTAAAGTTTACATTTGCCTTACAAGGGAGCGAAAAAGCGTGAAGAGACTGTATGCCAGTTTGTCGTTTCCGACCATGACTTCCAGACAGCAGGCAGACCTGTTTACCCCATATTTTCACTTTTAGTAATACCAAGCCTTCAATTTAGTAATTTGGGGCAACTTTTAGTAATACCAAGCCTTCAATTTAGTAATTTGGGGCAACTTTTAGTAATACCAAGCCTTCAATTTAGTAATTTGGGGCGACTTTTAGTAATACACCGAGCTTTTTTCTTCTTCTTCTTCGCCTCAGGCAGCCAACTTCATCAGGTTGAAGATTCTGCTGCACTTTGGGGGGTAGTAAGAAGACAAGAAATTTAGAAAGCTGAGGAGATAGAAGTAGCCTAATGGAAAGGAAAGTAAACATAAAATAAACCTAGTGTGGATCTGATTTTATTTTTAAAACAAAAACAAAAAAAACAACAACAAAAATCTTTTTACTAAAATCAAAAAATCGTATTTTTTGTTTGCTGAGCGTAATTGGGGGTCTCAAATCGTAGTGATTACGAAAAATTCGTAATACAGTAGTAAACAGGTCTGCAGCAGGGGACATAGCTCTTATAGGGGAGATGCCTTGCCCAAGGTACACCCCTGCCTCACTCAAGTCGTTCCAGCCATAGATGTGCGGAATTAACATATAGCTGTCAATTTGATGCATTTGCTTCAAGGGAAGTAAATATGTGTGCATACGGTCACACCTTGGTCACTTCTAAACTCGCTTCGCTCCCTTAGACCACAATTTTGCCTCTGACTTTGCTTTTGTAGTGGTTTGTTGTGGGGAAACCAATCGGTGTGGAGAGTTTTTCTATATAAAGCTCATTCCCCTGTCATTTGAGACCTTGATAAAGTGCAGTAAATACCCAGCACGAAATATTGGGACAACTATATACACTTGGTTGGGGTTTTTTTCAAATCGGTATTGTTCTTTCTAAAGTCTATATATATTTTTATTTTTATTTTAAAGTCTGATCTACCACTTCCCTATGTCTAAACCTGAAGTAAAAACCTGTAATCTTGTTTCATTTCTCCTTTTGTTTATGTCTGTTTTGTTTGTGTGTATGGCTGGAGTGATTTGTGAGGTTTTCTTAATAATTCAAAATTGTTGCAATGAAAATGAGTAAGGACAGACTTGCAAACAACTGGTGTTGACGAACTAATCCTTTTAGCTGCAGTTGCAGCACTAACAGTCACAGCAAATACTGCACTTCCTGCGAAATTGAACAAAGGGGGAGAACTCCCTTTCTAATTAACTCCCCTCCACCAAAGTTGATTACGATACCAATCACATAGCAATGAGTGGATCAGAGCTAAGGTTAGAAGGCTATGCCACTCTTGGATAGATGTTGATTTGTTTGTATGTTGTCCTCTCCACCATTGTTGATGTGTACTGTGTGGGTGAAGGGTCATAAAGGCAAGCTTGGCACATTCTTTTTTTTTGTTTCCAGAATGATGCTTTGTTTGCCTCCCTTTGGCTCTGATCCACGCATTGCTAGGTGATTGGTATCGTAATCAACATTGGTGGAGGGGGGGGGGTAATTAGAAAGAGAGTTCTCCCCCTTTGTTCAATTTCGTTATCTCCTCTTCTGGCCTCATTATTTCATTCACTGTACTTCCTGGTTTGAGAATTTTGGACTCACCTTCCTTTACCACCAGGCTCAAAGTTGCTGTCCGCATGTGGGGTTTACTGTTGTCCATCGTCTTGTTAATCACGGAGCACGTGCAAGTCATCCCGTTGTGCGTGCTGAGCTCAGGGGTGAAGGTCAAAGTGATTTTCCACACAATGTCCTGGTAGGATGCCTTGGCGGAGCTATTAACCCTGTCACAGTCTAGACTGAGAGACCGGTCCTCGAACAATTTGGGATTACCCGCGTCAGCACGGCATTCAACGGTGACTGGCTGGTTCTCTGTCACCGTCAGCACTCCGTAGCCATACTCAGGGCTTTCGAAATATGGCATAACTGGCAGATCTGGTTGAAAACAAAAAAGGTCCATAACAAACATTCATCAATCTTGTTGAAAACCAAAATAATAATAATAATATTAATAATAATAATAATCATAATAATATTAATAATAATAGTATAATAATAGTAATAATAATAATAATAATAAAGACATTTATAGAGCGCACATTCTAGACAGACTACTCATGGCGCTTAACAAAACTAAAATTCACTCCACATGCAAGATTACATCATACATATCGAACATACTCAGACGCGCTTGCATTCCCACCGTTACCCCCACGCAAAACATACTCATAGATATACAAACATGCACACGCATATATATATACACATTGGTATACACAAACTGGTCAATAACATTCATCACTCTTGTTCACAACAAAAAAGGTCAATACCAAACATTCATCAGTCTTGTTGACAACAAAAAAGGTCAATACCAAACATTCATCAGTCTTGTTGACAACAAAAAAGGTCAATACCAAACATTTATCAATCTTGATGACAAAAAAAAAAAGGTCAGTAACAACCATTCATCAACCTTGTTGACAAAAAAAAGGTCAGTAACAACCATTCATCAACCTTGTTGACAACAAAAAGGTCAGTAACAACCATTCAACCTTGTTGAAAACAAAAAGGTCAGTAACAACCATTCATCAACCTTGTTGAAAACAAAAAGGTCAGTAACAACCATTCATCAACCTTGTTGACAACAAAAAGGTCAGTAACAACCATTCATCAACCTTGTTGACAACAAAAAGGTCAGTAACAACCATTCATCAACCTTGTTGAAAACAAAAAGGTCAGTAACAACCATTCATCAACCTTGTTGACAAAAAAAAGGTCAGTAACAACCATTCATCAACCTTGTTGACAACAAAAAGGTCAGTAACAACCATTCATCAACCTTGTTGACAAAAAAAAGGTCAGTAACAACCATTCATCAACCTTGTTGAAAACAAAAAGGTCAGTAACAAAACAAGCGCAAAATCGCAATAGTTTGTGGCACGCGGTCTATTTTTACCACTCCAATCATGAGTCACCTCCCCTGGCTTTTCAATAATTTTAATCTGTAAACCAGAATATTATCTCTGCACCATTTCGTAACTTTTTATATCTTTTGGAAAACATTTAAAACTATGTATCCTACTTATACTCATCGAAAGAAGCACCGCATACTCGTCGTGTCTGTTGTAGTGTCTGTATTACGTATGTTTATTATTTTGTACGCTTTTAAAATACATCATTTTAAAGAGCGGCCTCAATTAATTTGAAGTGTAGCCTCGATTTGAAGTGCGACAATTTTGTCAAAATGTGCGACAATTTTGGACCGACAGACCGACCGACCGACAAAGTGAGTTATAGGTTTGTGGCTTGTGCCACAAACAAAAATCATCAATTAAGTCAAACAAAACAAAACAAACAAACAAACAAACAAACAAACATTCTATCTGACCCTCAAACAGGGACAACACTTGTCCAAAATTATTTGGCCAAATAAATTCTACATTTTCTTCCCACTTGTCTTGTTCTCTCTTTTGTTTGAATGTTATTTATGACCATGAATGAACCTGTAACTTACACACCAACAATAAAAGAAAAGGTCCAGCTCAGTGCGTGTCTTAGAAAGATAGCTAATAGGCCTCATATTTTGCAAATGCTTTAGATGTCAAAACATTGAAGAACGAAAAGACGGTGTAGAATGTTCTACTTATACATCGGCATACATGCCAATTACAAAAAAACCCACTTTAAATCGAATCATTTTGTTACCCAAAAAATAAACAGTGTAACATTTTATAGCAACGATCCGCATTTATATTATCAACCTACCCTCTTTCTTACCAATTGTATCCGCCCGGCCTCCCCCATGGGGATACCGGGGGTCTTTTGTATCAACAGTTTCCTCACCTTCTGGAAGTTCTGTGCTTGTAACTTCCTCTAATCTGTCATTCTCTTTGACTCTGCCTTTTCCCTTTGCTTGCTGTCAGCTACTATCTTTTTGTGTAACCGGTCCATACTGCTGCCTTTTTTTTTTTTTTTTTTCAAGAAACGCTTTAAAAAGATTTCTTCCAGCTGAAGTCAGACATGATGGGCCTAACTATTTCTTACTTAGGCGCATAACGGCAGCATGACGCATCTGCGATCATAATTGACAGGAAACTGTCTGAGCGGTCGAAGAAGAAGAAGATGCATATCTTTCACTCTGTGACTCCCCATCGTAGCATCCTCATCTTCCTACCCCCCACCCCCTCCGCCCCCCACCCCTCCTCTATGCTACCCCACTCCCGCAACTCCACACCCACAAAATCATTCCAAATGCATGTTCACTAAAGTAATCCACCGTCTTAACGTCATCGTCCCAACATCCCATCTCCCCTTTCCACTCTCCCACCCACCCCCCCCCCTCTACCCCTGCACCCCCCACCACCCATCCCATCACTTACAATAGACGTGCAGTGCGTAATCCACCGTCTTCACATCCACATCCACATCATCCCAGCTTCCCCAGTGCTGGGAACATGTATAGGTGTGGCCGTTCAACTCTCGTCCAACGTTCCTGATGGACAATATGTTATGGACTTCTTTGAGGTCTTTTCTCCACGTCACCACAGCCCCAGGCACCCCTGGCTTGGTGGAAGAGGGTCGACAGCGGCAGTGGACGTTGTCACTTTCATTCCAGTGACCCGGGCAATGATCGAGCTCTGGATCATGGCTTGGTTTCTCTAAGGGCAAAAAAAATAAAATAATAAAGTTCACGAAAGCTTTTGGCCGGCAGATCAGATGAGAGTCTTGAATCACTCTTGATGCGATATGGACTTAACTAGGCATAATGAGCGAAAGTGAAAGGGCTGCTATGGATCCGCTTGAAATAATTGGGGATAGTTTATTGCCTAAAAGCGACACCCTGACGGATAAATGTTTGCCAGAAACACGTTGAGATCACCAGAAAGACAGCCTTTTCAAGAATCGGAACACTCACTTTGCTCTGGTTTCCTAGAAATCAAACTGTCAAATCGGAGATTCCTCCTTGGCGGAGGTGCTGGAAGTCAAATTCTTTCACCCAAAGAGAAGGCATGTGCTGTCTCTTTTCTAATGGCCGCCAAATCGTTTGCACGAAATTTTCGCAATAGAAGCCATTTTATTATTTTAAATTTTTTTTATACAGTGTATCTACCTAAAGGAGTTTCGCTCACAACAAGGAAATAGCTCCCTTTTTTTTTTTTTACTGCACTACAAAAAAAGAAAACGCCTCAACCACAATGAGTGACCTCCACCCACCCCATCCAAAATGGCTTCTCTCTCTGCCAAGGAGGAATCGCCGTTTTGACGGTTTAATTGCTAGGAAACCAGAGCAAAGTGAGTGTTCCGATCCTTGAAAAGGCTGTTTTTCTGGTGATCTCGGCGTATTACTTGCAAAAACTCATCCGTCAGGGTCCACCTTTAAGCTAGCGCTCTGTCTCTTCGCTTCATTTTTGCTTGGAAGAGCATGCCGCATTACTTGGCATCGCATGACGCAAGTTTATGGCACAGGCACATTTCAAGTAAGCCTTACGCCCGGAGCCACTCCATCCCTATAGCCGCTGTATTTCTGCCCACCCTCCGCAGCCCAGCAGCGATGCTACACATGCACAGATGGATACAAGACGTTCAATGCTACACTTGGTCATCTCCAAATATGGAAAGTGACGCCATTCGCGTGACAATGTCGGTTTTCTGCGAAACTTTAGAATGTGTATCTTATAACCAATCCTAACCCTAACCAAAACCTTAACCGTCAAATACACAAAAAATAAAGCTTTGCTAAAAATTGAGTGTTCCATGTTTGGAGATGACCAAGTGCAGTCTTGAATGCCTCGTCAGCTGGATGGCTCTCAAAGCGAACAAACAAACAGACGAATAAAATTTTAAAATGTGAAATATATGTCGAAATTGTACATCTGTGTTCGATGCTGTAACGTGCTTTCGTTTGAAGCCAAATACACCACCTGTGTACAAGCGTTAATTGACAGACACACTGGCATCAGTTTTGGCGTGCTGCACACACAACATCCGCTCAGTGGATCGCTCGATTCCTTCATTCCACTCACGTATGGATCCGTGCAGGGCATCAGCCACTGTGCGGTTCGTCAATTGACATTGACCATACAATAATTAGTAAACAGCCAGGATAGGGATGGGGTTTGAAGCAGGGTTGGGGTAGAGTTAGAACAAGAACCCCCCAAAAGCCTTAAATAACTCGCACAGTTTGTTCTGTGCATTTGGGAAGCATCGTCTTTCGCTAACTGCACCAAAACTGCAAGCCGCCATCTTGATTGTTTACAACTTACACAGGCCTAGCTTTCGCTTTTGTTCTTTCAGCTGGAGTGCCTTCTTTGTTTGTGTTTCCTTGGGTTAGGTTTGGTTTTTTACTTACAACTTAACTCCAACCATCTCCTATCCATCTCCAGGATTGCACTGTTTATCCGTGAATCGTGCCGTGGCTGATGCCTTTCACCGATCCACACGTATTCCACTCTTTCTCCAGCCTCGCCCCCCCCCCCTCCACCAGGCCCCCATCTCCCCCCATCCCCCTCCTGGCCGCCCAGAGCCGCTGCTGTATCATCTTGCCCGTGTCATCGCTTGTATGCAGCGCGAACAAACACACATGCAGAAAGAGACAGACCGTGAATTTTATGAAAGGGGTAATATCAATTTGCGACAAATAGAACTCGCATACAAGAACAGAACAGACAGACAGACAGTTGCATGCACATACAAACACACACACACACACACAGACACATACACACACCTCGTGCGAATGTGCACACACACACACACACACACACACACACACAGTTACATACATGATACGTATCAGAGATATGAGGAGAGATACTCACCCACGTGAATTGTTTTAGCCAGAAGCCATATTTTCCCTCCAAAAAGGAGTATTTGAAGATCGAAAAATGCGCTATTCCAATGGCTAGGGTCCAGGTGGCGACACTTATCAAATCCACATCGCATGGTGTACCCGTCTTCTAATATCACTGTGTCGTTGTCTTTCTCGTAGACCTGAAATGAAACGCAACGCAGGCCTACACGACAGAATTCCACACAACCAGAATAGAAAGGACTGACACAGGGCAACTCTGTGGCAACTCTCTCTCTCTCTCTCTCTCTCTCTCTCTCTCTCTCTCTCTCTCGGAAACAAGATAAAACAATCAAATAAACATGACACATTTATGAGAGATCAACCTCAGTGACAGTGTCAGTCAGACAGACAGATCGAGGACTGAGAGGCGTGTGCGTGTCTATGTGTGTGTGTGTGTTGTGTGTGTGTATGTGTTGTGCGTGTGTGTGTGTATGTGTGTGTGTGTGCGTGTGCGCGTGCGCGTGTGTGTATGTGTAGGCCTATCTGTCTAGACATTTACATTTCTTACTTAACCTTTATTGTAATACTGACTTCCAAAGAAACGCGAAAATGTCAGACCCTGTTTTCAGTAACTACAAAAGAAACGCAGCAATGTCAGACCCTGTATTAGGCCTGTAACTACAAAAGAAACGTGAAAATGTCAGACCCTGTATTAGGCCTGTAACTAAAAAAAGAAATGTGAAAATGTCAGACCCCCGTTTTAACTAAAATAACTAGAAAAGAAACGCGAAAATGTCAGACCCCGTTTCAGGCCTATAGCTACAAAAGAAACGCGAAAATATCAGACCCCGATTTAACTGCAATTCC
>CM065709.1:10559343-10658514 GCA_017654935.2 Phymorhynchus buccinoides | reverse complement strand
TGAATGTAAACTTATTTTGGGCTAGAGTGAATTTTCCCCTTCTTTTTCTCCCATTTTATAATCAGTGACTGTCTTCATACGATTTAACCTGGAGTGTGGTATGGCGCGTGCAAATCTGTCGTGCAAATCTGTCGCTCATGCAAATCTGTAGCTCGCTACTATGAGGGTGTGTATTTGCGACAACCAGACATTTTACTTTTTCTGTACTTTAACCATTTAACTTAACCCTATCCCTAACCCTATCCCTAACCCACGGAAAAAGTGAAATTTAATTTGTGGTTCATGCTCAATGTCGCTAAATGCCGCAAATACAGGACTCCTCATATGTAGCGAGCTGCAGATTGCAACGAGCGACAGATTTGTGCACGCCACCATGCTCCTCACAGCCTATTTTAATTGAGTCCATGATTGTGTTTGATAAAGTGAAGTAAATTTCCGAAATATTGCCAGCAACAACGTGGGCGGTCGGGTTTTTGTTCATCTCTTTCTTACAGACCCAGAGAACAAAGTGAAGAACTGCCGTCTGCAGTGGAACACCGAGAACTCTGATGGATGGACCGTGTCTGGCTCCTGTGACGTGGACAGGATTGAAGGCAGTCCTCCTGGCCAGTACAGGTGTAATTGGAGACTCGCGATTGGAGACCAAATCGTTAGTTCGAACTTGGTTGAATATAATTATGTGTGTGAATCTCATAATATACCCACCCCCACCTCCACCCCACCTTCCAAAACGAATGTGAACTAGAAATGCATTGTGACATGACAATCCGGCCAGAGTTAGGTCGCTGCCACCCTCACCCCTGCACCCGCACCTCCCCACACACCACTTCCCTCCCCCTACGCGCCTCTCTCTCCCCCTCCCTCTCTTCTCTCCTATTCAAAGGGACTATACTCTTGCTTACCTCTTTGCCAAATCCCTTGTACCTGGAATTGCTTCCCTTTGACAACAGTGCTTGAACCCATTTAAAAACAAAAGAAAACCAAAACTTCAAGGTCAAGATAATCACAGTTATAATTTTTTTTTACCGAACCCTCCCTGCACTGTGATACACCACCACACAACAGGGGTATAACATTTGAAGCGATTCTGTTCACTGGCTCATGAGATACAGCTCAGAAATGAAATATGTAGAGGAAATTTCGGCTTTTGAAGGTCAAGGTCAGGACATTCATGAATATTGAAAGGAAACATCCTTTTTGAGATAGCTACCCCTCGACCAAATTTGATTAAAAAACATTTGTCTAGTAGTTTTTGAGAAAATCGATACACAGACACACAGACAGACAGATAGGCACACAGACAGAAAACAATACCCGTCATTTGGGTAATAAATTACATGTTTCTTGAACGGTTAGTTCATCTTAGTTGATCACAATGTGTTTGAAATGAATCTCATAATAGAAGGCTACTCCCCTCCCCCTACACTCTTCCAAAATAAACGTGAACGAAATACAGGCATTTGTCTTTAGAAAGAATAGGTTAAATAAATCAAACAATCATGGTCATGAGAACATGATTGTGTGAGCATTGAAATTTGAATCAGGGGGAAAAAGAACACTCAGTGTTTTATGACGAGTGTGTCTGGTCACTTGATCAGGTTCAATTATAAAACAAAAAATCAATGTGATAATTTACCACCAAAAAAATGTACAGAATGTACACTTTGTTTTTGTTTGTTGTTGTATCGTCAAGTAAAGACTCCCGTGATCATCCCAACAGCCGAAGCACTTGAACACTATGGTACAAATGCACCAGCTAGGGATGAGAACATTACGTGTATGTCCCATATGTGCCTTCCCAGGTCGAGAGGACGTAACATTCTAGATAACTGAGAACATTACGTGTGTGACCGGTTTTTGTATTACCCCGCCACGTGGGCAGCCACGCTCCGACTTCGGAGGAGTACAGTTTAATTCCTTCACAGAACCGTGGGGCCAAATTTGGTCTGACACATAGAGTGGGACTGACTTCAGGCAGCTGCGCAGCTGCATTTAGGTCTGTCAGAAATCACACAATCATCTCCTAAACATGGCGGTTTTGCCTCGCTTTGATGGCACGTGACTAGCTGTTTCCGGTGCAACAACTGCAACCCTGAATGTGGTGGGTGTCGCATGAAAAAAAAGGTAGCTCGTAAAAATACCTATGACGGTGTGTATTTGCGACATTGAGCATGAACCACAAATTTCACTTTTTTCTAGGGTTAGGGTTAGGGTTAGGGTTAGGTAAATGGTTCAAGTAAAGAAAAAGTGAAATTTGTGGTTGTCGCAAATACAGACTCTCATAGTAGCGAGCTTTTTATTTTTACTAGCTACCTATTTTCATGCGACAGTGGGAGCTTCGTTTTCTTCTTCTTTGTCGTTGATCGCTCAGACAGTTTCCTGTCATATGAGCGCAGATGCGTCGTGCTGCTGTTTGAAAGTTCGTTTAAACGTCCCCTCCGGCCTGGAACAGCGCACACATGGCACATTAATAACTATAAAGATAATGGGACGATCCTGGAGGGTACTGCAATACCAGGGAAATTCCCCGAAGTTTTTTTCAACAATCAATATGTGTAAGATACGAATGACTAGTCATGCTGCTGTTATGCGCCTAATTAAGAAATAGTTAGCCCCAGTGCATGTCGGAGTTCGTCTTTGCCTGGAAAAAATCTTTGTAAGAATTTCTAGAACAAAGGCAGGAGAATGGACCAGTAGACTAAGGCAGAAAGATAGCAGATGGCAGTAAGCAAAGGGAAAAGGCAGAGTCATTAGATGAAGTTATAAGCACAGAACTTCCAGAAGGTGGGGGAACTATTTGTACGGAAAGAACACACACACAGTATTCCCCACGGGGATGGATAGGGAGGAGGATGGAAGGGTGGAAACAAAAGGAAAGGGAGGGTGGAAACTAAATCTTTCATTACAGTCCCAGCCTCTCTGACGTCATCATCAACCTCAAAATGACCGCCAGATTTAGCTCTTTTTGGCTAAGTCTTTGGGTTCTTCTCTTCTTCTACCAATAATGTCCACCTGCCGTAACCGGCAATTACTGACATGTACTGGGGTTCAAAGAATTATGCAGCGCAGGAAAAACAAAAATAAAGCTGCATAAATAAGAGGCTGAGCACCTCTGTCTAGTCCGAGAACACCCATCCGCACACAGAAACAAAAGAGAAAAAAGGGTATTGTGTTTTTATTCAGGGAGCTCCAGCACCTTCGAGATGAAGGAGCTGAGCGTGGGGGACTGGACGGTTTCTGGTGGTAGGGAGTTCCAGTCGCGGGCGGTTCGGGGGAAGAATGAGTTGTTGCGATAGTCGGTCCTAGAGGGGATTCTTTGGAACTGCTTGTTGTGGTTTTGTCTTCTGCTGCTGAGGGGCATGGGTTTGAGGGTGCTGCATTTCATACAGGCCAGTCCGTTTGTGATCTTATAGATCATGGATAGCCTGGAAGCACGGTAGCACTCGGCCAGTGATGGCCATTCGGATTGTAGCCGGTGGAGCATGGAGCTGACACTGGATGTATTTCTGTGTCTGTTCAGCACATATCTTGCCGCCCTGCGTTGGACCTTCTCTAGGTCACAGATCTGCCTGTCGGTGTGCGGGTCCCATACTGTGCTTGCACATTCAAGAATGGGCCTGACCATGGCTTTGTAGGCTAACTCCTTGGTAGCCGTTTAACACACCTTCTGGTTTCTTAAGAAGCTAGAAGCCTAGGGTTTCTTTTTCGTGTAAATGATAAGGGTTATTAAACATTTTAGGGTGCGGTTTTATTCACTATAATGATGTCTGAATACTACTAATAAATACCAACCCTTTAAAACTTGTCAGATGGTCGCTCTTTTTGGATAAGTCTTTGGGTTTCTTTTTCGTGTAAATGACAACCATTTTAGGGCACGGTTTTATTCACTATTGTCATTTATGATTAATTTGTCAGATTGGCGTGCAAGTGCATGCACCCCATTTGAACGTTTCACGTGCCGTGTTGACAGCCTCTCAACATCGCATTATTAGATCTGATCACACATTTGCATTGCACAACGGATCAAGCCTTAGGATAAAATGTTACATACTTATTCACAGAGTATAGGAATTGCAGTTAAAACGGGAGTCTGACTGACATTTTCGCGTTTCTTTTGTAGTTACAGGTCTAAAACGGGGTCTGACATTTTCGCGTTTCTTTTGTAGTTACAGGTCTAAAACGGGTCTAACATTTTCGCGTTTCTTAAGCCTTAAACGGGGTCTGACATTTCACATTTCTTTTGTAGTTACAGGCCTAAAACGGGGTTTGATATTTTCGCGTTTCTTTTGTAGCTACTAAAAACGGGGTCTGACATTTTCGCGTTTCTTTGGAAGTCAGTATTACAATAAAGGTTAAGTAAGAAATGTAAATGTCTAGAGAAATAGGCCTACACATACACATAAACAAAACACACATACGCACGCGCGCACGCGCACACACACACACACACGCATACACGCACAACACACACACACACACACACACACACACACACACACACACACACACACACACATACACGCCTCTCAGTCCTCAATCTGTCTGTCTGTCTGTCTGACTGACACTGTCACTGAGGTTGATCTCATGTCATGTTTATTTGATTGTTTTATCGTGTTGAGAGAGAGAGAGAGAGAGGGAGAGAGAGAGAGAGAGAGAGAGAGAGAGAGAGAGAGAGAGAGAGAGTTGCCCTGTGTCAGTCCTTTCTATTCTGGTTGTGTGGAATTCTGTCGTGTAGGCCTGCGTTGCGTTTCATTTCAGGTCTGTGAGAAAGACAACGACGCAGTGATATTAGAAGACGGCACCATGCGATGTGGATTTGATAAGTGTCGCCGCCTGGACCCTAGCCATTGGAATAGCACATTTTTCGATCTTCAAATACTCCTTCCTGGAGGGAAAATATGGCTTCTGGCTAAAACAATTCACGTGGGTGAGTATCTCTCCTCATATCTCTGCTACGTATGATGTATGTAACAACCGTGTGTGTGTGTGTATGTGTTTGTGTGTGTGTTTGTATGTGTGTGTGTTTGTGTGTGTGTGTATGTGTTTGTGTGTGTGTTTGTATGTGCATGCAACTGTCTGTCCGTCTGTTCTGTTTTTGTATATGCGAGTTCTATAAATGTTTGTAGACAAGTGGCGTATTTGGCTTCAAACGAAAGCACGTTACAGCATCGAACAAACATGTTCAATTTCGACATAATATTACATGTTTTAAAATTTACCATTATTGGAGGCGGTCTCTTTTGGAGGCGGTCAAGAGACCGCCTCCACTTTAGCGTCGGGCAGGATATCACATGACTTTTGACTGTGGATGGTCACGTGATTTTGGGCCAGTTCCATAGTATGTGGAGGAGCACGTACCTGCTGGGCGCATCAGAGTTGTCTTCCCTTTGTCATTGAAGTTGTCTGCCCTTTTTAATTGAGCGTGCGACTCTACATGTAATGTAGGTCCGTGCGCTGGTGGATCATTGAGAACTTCATGAATATGCATCAGCCTAACAGACTGGTGACCAGAACATGTTAGCCTACAGAGTTAGGCTGTGACTGCGTCTCTCTCTCTCTCTCTCTCTCTCTCTCTCTCTCTCTCTCTCTCTCTCTCTCTCTCTCTCTCTCTCTCTCTCTCTCGCTCTCTCTGTGTGCTTTGACTCACTTTCATTGTCCTTCTCTCTCACATACTGCCTCTTTTTGTCTGTTTCTTTCTTTCTGTCGCTTTCTGTCTCTGTCTCTCTCTCTCTCTCTCTCTCTCTCTCTCTCTCTCTCTCTCTCTCTCTCTCTCTCTCTCTCTCTCTCTCTCTCTCTCAACAATGTCTCCATCTGTCTCTCAGGTTCTTTTGTTTCATTACTCAGAAACAAAACTCTTTCTTTCTCCTCCCCCCCCCCCCCCCCCCTACCCACCCTGGGGGTGTGCCTGTGTAAGTGTTAGCCTACTGTGCTGTGATGTTGAGCCATGCTTTTTCTATGCCTAAGTCTCTTATAGCTTACAACAATGCCTGCGTGTGTGCGTTAGCAGCCTTGTTTCCACTGGAGTTCGTGTCGTCTGCTTAAACTTGCATGTCCACACTGCTAAACAATTATGATGTATAGCATACGAATAGCATGCAAAAGATTTGCAGAATTTTGAAAGCCAAACGAGTTTACATTAAAGTTGTGTATTACGCTTCTGCAAAGAGTATTGTGAAGAAAACAAATTTTGTGTTGTCTTATAGTAAAAACCAGGCGTGAATTGTATGATGATAAAACCACAAAGGTACTATAAATAGAGTTAACGTGACCTCATTTTCTTGAAGCCACTGCTCCGCAAAGCGGTGCCATTTTACGAAGATCTTGGCAGCAGTAGCAACACACTCACAGTAGGCTCTACGCCTCTGTCTCTGTCTGTCTCTCTCTGTGTCTGTCTCTCTCTGTGTCTGTCTGTCTCTCTCTCTCTCTCTGTCTGTCCTCTCTCTCTCTCTCCTATGTCTTCTCTCTATCTGTCACTCTCTCTCTCTCTCTCCCTCTGTCTGTCTCTCTCTCTGTGTGTCTGTCTCTCTCTCTCTCTCTGTCTGCCTGTGTCTGTCTCTCTCTCTCTGTCTGTCTCTCTCTCTCTCTCTCTCTTCCTCCCTGTGTCTGCGTCTCTCTCCCTGTCTGTATCTCTCTCTCTGTGTCTGTCTCTCTCTCTCTGTCTGTGTCTCTCTCTCTATCTGTCACTCTGTCTCTCTCTCTTTCTCTCTCTCTCTGTCTCTCTCTGCCTGTCTGTATGTCTCTCTCTCTGTGTCTGTATGTCTCTCTCTGTCTGTCTGTCTGTCTCTTTCTCTCTCTGTCTGTCTCTCTCTCTCTCTCGCTCTGTCTGTCTTTCTCTGTCTCTTTCTGTCTCTCTCTCTCTCTGTCTGTCTCTCTCTCTATCTCTCTGTCTGTCTCTCTCTCCCGCTCTCTCTCTCTGTCTCTCTTTTTCTCTCTGTCTGTCTGTCTCTCTCTGTCTGTCTGTCTCTCTCTCTCTCCCTCTCTCTCTTTCTCTCTCTCCGTGTCTCTCTGTCTGTCTGTCTTTCTCATTCTCTCTATGTGTGTCTCTGTGTATCTCTCTCCATCTCTCTCTGTCTGTCTCTCTCGCTCTCTGTCTCTCTCTCTCTCTCTCTCTCTCTCTCTCTCTCTCTCTCTCTCTCTCTCTCTCTCTCTCTCTCTCTCTCTCTCTCTCTCTCTGTCCTCGCTCTCTCTCTCTGTCTGTCTTTCTCTCTCTGTTTGTCTCTCTCTGTCTGTCTGTCTGTCTCTTTGTCTGTCTCTCGCTCTCTCTCTCTGGCTGCGACCCGCTCTCCAGGTGGGAGCAACCCAAATTTCACAGTGACGCCTTTGTGACTAATAAGTACCTAATACCTAATACCTTCACTCACCCTATTCAAAATGGCTTCTCTCCGGTACATCTGCTTAGGAGGAATCACGCTGTTTTGACAGATTAATGTCTAGGAAACCACAGCGAAGTGAGTTTTCTAAGCCTTGAAAAGGCTGTCTTTCTGGTGATCTTGACGTGTTTCTTGCAAAAACTCATCCGTCAGGGTCCACCTTTAAACATTCTTGCTACCCCCCCCCCCCCCCCACTCCACTTGCCAATGGCTAACTATACTACTGTCGGCTATGCTCCACCCCACCCTACCCCTTCACTCCACTGACGTTCGTTTTGTCTGCTTAAACTTTTGCAAAATCACGGAAGTGCCTTGCCAAACTTTTGCTATATCACAGCAAGTGCATTGTCAAAAGAGATAAAAATGCATTCTTCATAATAATAACAAAAACAAAAATAAAATGACTGCAGACTTAACATTTTTATTTTTCGCCGTTTTGGCAGGATAATCCTTTACAGGGCCTCAAAACAAAGCGAAATGTGTCATGTCAAATGGATTTCATTTAGCAGACAATATTCGCTTGGGGAAGGTGGGGGGGGGGGGGGGGATACTGTGAAGGAAGGCTGTTCATTTTGCTATTACTCGGATATTAGAAACAAAACATTTTCTTTCTATATTGCTTGGCATTGTAAATTCATCAAACCCTTTATTTTGAAGAAAGACTTACGGATGGATTTTATATTCTTCTGTCCTCACATTCATTTATCAGTTGACTATTCCTTGCCCCCCCCCCCCCCCCCTTTTTCATTGATGCACACACGACCGTTGAGAGACTCATGAATATGCGTTAGCCTAGCAACTGACCGAAACCGTTAGGTAGGCCTAGTGATGCGACTCTCTTTGTGCTGTGGTGTTGAGCTATGGAAGCAGGGTCAGTCTCTATAGGCCTAGTACAAAGGTTAGCAGACGGACACAATCAGGTGACAGTGAAAGACGACCTTGAGCCAAGCTGGTTCTTTTCAGTTTCATTCACACAACTGTAGGCTGAGCCTAACCCTACTCTCTTTGTGTTTATGACTCTCTGTCTCAAAAGTCAAAGTCTGGTTTCTTTCAGTTTCATGACAACAACCATAGGCTGATCTTAACCCTATTCTCTTCAGACTCTCGATATCAAAGTCTGATTATTTTCAGTTTCATGACAACCTGAGGCTGATCCTAACCCTATCCTCTTCGTCTTTATGATTCTCGATCTCAAAGTCTGGTTCTTTTCAGTTTAATGACAACAATTGTAGGCTGATCCTATTCTTATCCTCTTCGTGTTTACGACTCTCGATCTCGAAGTCTGGTTTTTTTCTTCAGTTTTATAGCAATAACCCTAGGCTGATCCTGGCCCTATCATATTCATTTTATGGCTCTCAGTGTCAAAGTCCGGTTCTTTACAATTTCACAACAACCCTAGGCTGGTTCTTTTCAGTTTCATGACAACTCTAAGCTGATCCTAACTCTATCCCCTACATGTTTATGATTCTTGATCTCAAAATCTGGTTCTTTTCAGTTTAATGACAAAAACCCTAGGCTGATCCTAGCCCTATCCACTTCGTGTTTACGGTTATTGATGTCAAAGTCTGGTTTCTTTTAGTTTCATGGCAATAACCCCAGGCTGATCCTAACCCAATCTTCTTTGTGTTTATGACTTGATCTCAAAGTCTGGTTCTCTTCAGTTTCGTTACAACAACCCTCCCTGTCAACAACTTAAGGCTGATACTACCCTTATTCTCTTCATGTTTATGACCCTCAATCTCAAAGTCTGGCTTCCTTCAGCTTCATGGCAATAAACCCTCGCTGATCCTAACCCTATCCTCTTCATGTTTATGATTATCGATCTCAAAGTCTGGTTCTTTCCAGTTTCATTACAACATCCTTAGGCTGATCCTAGCCCTATCCTCTTCATGTTTAAGACTGTCGATCTCAAAGTCTCGTTCTTTTCAGTTTCATGACAACAAACTTAGGCTGATCCTAACCATATCACCTACGTGTTTACGACTCTCGATCTCAAAGTCTGGTTCTTTTTAGTTTCACAACAACAACCCTAGGCTGACCCTAGCCCTATCCTATTCAATGTTATAGCTCTCGATCACTCAAAGTCTGGTTCTTTTCAGTTTCACAACAACCCTAGGCTGGTCCTAACTATATCTTCTTCATGTTTATGATTGAACTCGATCTCAAAGTCTGGTTTCTTTCAATTTCATGACAACCCTAGGCTGATCCCATCCTTGTCATGTTTATGACTCCCGATCTCAAAGTCTGATTCTTTTCTGTTTCACAACAACAACTAATCTTTCATTTGCAGCAATATGATCTCACTTTACTGTGTTGAACTTCTTTTTTGTTCTTGTCTGAGCGGTGGATGACGAACGTATTTTATGACATGTTCATATTTTATGTAACTTTTTTTTCTTCTTCTCTAAAGTAGCCAACTGCATCACGTTGAAGATATTTTGAAAAGACATATATGTTCATACACTTTTGAAGTGCAATACACTTCTACATAATGTTAACACTGTTTTCTTCCTTTAGTTGATATTTATCAACTGAATTTCTTGTTCATCTTTTGTTTTTGTTGGCTTTGAGAGCCATCCAGCTGTGTGTGTGTGTGTGTGTGGGGGGGGGGGGCTGAGGAGGGGGGGCAGAAATAAAGCGGCTATAGGGATGGAGTGGCTCCGGGCGTAGGGCTTACTTGAAATGTGCCTGTGCCATAAACTTGCATCATGGGATGCGAAGTAATGCGGCATGCTCTTTGGAGCAAAAATGAAACGAAGCTTAAAGGTGGACCCTGACGGATGAGTTTTTGCAAGAGACGCGCAGAGATCACCAGAAAGACAGCCTTTTCAAGGATCGGAACACTCACTTTGCTCTGGTTTCCTAGAAATTAAACCGTCAAAACGGCGATTCCTCCTTGGCGGAGATGCCGGAGAGAGTAGCTATTTTGGATGGGGTGGGTGGAGGTCACTCATTGTGTGGTTGAAGCGTTTTCTTTTTTTGTAGTGCAGTAAAAAAAGAATTGGAGCTATTTCCTTGTTGTGAGCGAAACTCTTTTAGATACATGGCCATTAGAAAAGAGGCACACGCCTTCTCTTTGAGTGAAATAATTTGACTTCCAGCACCTCCGCCAAGGAGGAATCACCGATTTGACGGTTTCATTTCTAGGAAACCAGAGCAAAGTGAGTGTTGCAAACTCTGTAAAGGGTGTTTTCCTGGTGATCTCGACGTGTTTCTTAGAAAAACTCATGCGTCCCTTTTAAGGCAATAAATTGTTCCCAATTATTTCGCTCATTATGCCTAGTTAAGTCCATATTCCATCAAGAGTGATTCAAGACTCTCATCTGATTTGCCGGCCAAAAGCTTTTGTGAACATTTTTTTTATATTTTAATTTTCGTCCTCAGAGAGACCAAGCCATGGTCCAGAGCTCGATCATTGCCCGGGTCAATGGAATGAAAGTGACAACGTCCACTGCCGCTGTCGACCCTCTTCCACCAAGCCAGGGGTGCCAGAGGCTGTGGTGACGTGGAAAAAAGAGCTCAAAGAAGTCCATAACATATTGTCCATCAGGAACGTTGGACGAGAGTTGAACGGCCACACCTATAGGTGTTCCCAGCACTGGGGAAGCTGGGATGATGTGGATGTGGAGACGGTGGATTACACAGTGCACGTCTATTGTAAGTGATGGGAAGGGTGGTGGGGGGTGCAGGGGTTAGAGGGGGTGGGGTGGGTGGGAGAGTGGGGCAGGGCAGATGGGATGTTGGGACGATGACGTTAAGACGGTGGATTACTTTAGTGAACATGCATTTGGAATGATTTTGTGGGTGTGGAGTTGCGGGAGTGGGGTAGCATAGAGGGGGTGGGTGGGCGGAGGGGGTGGGGGTGGGGGGTGGGGGGGGGTGGGGGGGTAGGACGATGAGGATGCTATGATGGGGAGTCACAGAGTGAAGGATATTTATCTTCTTCTTCTTTTTTCGATCGCTCAGACAGTTTTCCTGTCAGTTATGAGCGCAGATGTATCATGCTGTCGTTATGCGCCTAATTAAGAAATAATTAGGCTCAGCATGTCCGACTTCAGCTAGGAGAAATCTTTTTGAAAGTGTTTCTTGAAAAAAAAAGCAGGAGGAGAATGGACCGGTTAGGCAGAAAGATAGTAAGATAGAAAGGGGAAAAGGCAGAGTCAAAGAGAGTGACAGATTAGAGGAAGATACAAGCACAGAACTTCCAGAAGGTGGGGGAACTATTTATACAAAAGACCCCCCGGTATCCCCACGGGGGAGGCCGGGCGGATACAATTGGTGAGAAAGAGGGTAGGTTGATAAGAAAAATGCGGATCGTTGCCATAAAATGTTACACTGGTTTAAAAAAAAAGATTGAAAAAAAGATTTGATTTCAAGTATAATTTTTTTGTAATTGGCATGTATGCCGATGTATAAGTAGAACATTCTACACCGTCTTTTCTTTCTTCTATGTTTTGACATCTAAACCATTTGCAAAATATTAGGCCTATTAGCTATCTTTCTAAAACACACTCTAGGCTGGAACTTTTTTTTTTATTGTTGGTATGTAAGTTACAGATTCATTCATGGTCATAAAATCAATAACATTGAAACAAAGGAAAAAAACGGAGAAATTTTTTTAGAAGTTTTTGGCAAAATATTTTCGAACTAGTGTTGTCCTTTGACGATGCCTATCTCCTGTTTTAGGATCAGATAGATTTTGTTTGTTTTTTGTTTTGTTTTTGCTGTTTGTTTATTTCTGTTTTACTATTGTTTTATTTAAGTGATGAATTTTTGTTGTTGACCTTTTGTTGTTGTTTGTTTTCAACAAGGTTGATCAATGTTTGTTACTGGCCTTTTTGGTTTCAACAAGGTTGATCAGTTTGTTACTGGCCTTTTTGGTTTCAACAAGGTTGATCAATGTTTGTTACTGGCCTTTTTGGTTTCAACAAGGTTGATCAATGTTTGTTACTGGCCTTTTTGGTTTCAACAAGGTTGATCAATGTTTGTTACTGGCCTTTTTGGTTTCAACAAGGTTGATCAATGTTTGTTACTGGCCTTTTTGGTTTCAACAAGGTTGATCAATGTTTGTTACTGGCCTTTTTGGTTTCAACAAGGTTGATCAATGTTTGTTACTGGCCTTTTTGGTTTCAACAAGGTTGATCAATGTTTGTTACTGGCCTTTTTGGTTTCAACAAGGTTGATCAATGTTTGTTACTGGCCTTTTTGGTTTCAACAAGGTTGATCAATGTTTGTTACTGGCCTTTTTGGTTTCAACAAGGTTGATCAATGTTTGTTACTGGCCTTTTTGGTTTCAACAAGGTTGATCAATGTTTGTTACTGGCCTTTTTGGTTTCAACAAGGTTGATCAATGTTTGTTACTGGCCTTTTTGGTTTCAACAAGGTTGATGAATGTTATTGACCAGTTTGTGTCTACCAATGCGTATATAATGCGTGTGCATGTTTGTATATCTATGAGTATGTTTTGAGTGGGGGTGACGGTGGGAATGCGAGCGCGTCTGAGTATGTTCGATATGTGGAGTGAATTTGAGTTTTGTTAAGCGCCATGAGTAGTTCGTCTAGAATGTGCACTCTATTAATGTCTTTATTATTATTATTATTAATATTACTATGAAAGGTGAGTCAACAAGATTGATAGTGAAGTAAACGATTCTCAAACTAGGACCGGCTCTTAGTACTGCAGCTGAAGAGATTAGAGTAGAAATGGTTGTTGCGTACCCCTTAAGGCATTGTCGTAATATGACGTCAATTTGTGGATCGCCAGTTGGATATTGGAAAAGAAGGTGGGGGAACTATTTATACAAATAGCTCATCCAGGCTGTTCTGTCAGCCACAGGCATGGGAATGGGAAAAGTTTTTTTTTTTTAATCTGAAAAGCGGGGGGTCTGGGGGCAGCAGGAGGACCCTAGCAGGGGTCCAGGGGGTAACGCTGAAGCTTTTTGTGGGTAATTGAAGCCCTAAGGCCGTGTACACACATAAGCGGATATTCCATGCAGAAACCCGTGCGCAATCCATAAATAAGTGAAACAAAGAAGGGAAAAGATTTGCGCACGTGCCCGAATTTCCCCGATGTGCGTAAACTTTTATCCTTCTTTCTTCCACTTATTTAGGGTTTTCCGTACGGAACTTACGCGTCAAATGTGAACCCGGCCTAAAACAGCATTAGAATGGTTTCATTTAGTTAATTTTGGAGTGTTGGTGGGTGGGTTGGGTTTTTTTTGGGGGGGGTGGACAGACTTTTTTTTGACGGAAAAGCAATGTCATTTTGGCAGAAATTTGCTGTTTGGCGGACAATTCTCATCCCTGCAGCCAATGACTCCCCATCGCTGAACATGCGTCAAACTTGTGTTAAGCGGGCTGATAGGTGATTCAATAACTGTAATCCTATTAAGTAAGCAAAGCAAAACGCTGCCTCTTGGTCAAGTTTTTTTAAGGAATTCTTTTTGTTTTTGGGGGTGTGTGTGTAATTAAATAACCGCAATCTTATTAAGTGAGCAAAGCAAAACGCTGCTTCTTAGTAAAAAAAACAATGGGGTTCGGGGGGGGAGGAGGGGGGGGGGGTGTTTACAGGGCAACGAAACTACATTTCTACATAGCGCGATATCACAATCAAATGGCTTCATAGCGTGGGAAGACTATGAATGAGCACCGACTTCACCAAGCCATTAGCATGTTTGGAACAGCCTAAGTCGGTGGCACGGACGTGTCAAACAGGGGCCTAAACTTTACGTATGCCCTTTCGATGACCTCGATTTCCGTTTCTGTTTGGCCTTGGTTCCTTGGGCTCAGTCGGATCAAAAGGATTCAGTTCAGCTGGAAGGCAGTGACTTCTCTGATGGGTTTTGCTCGAATGGGCCTGACTTATTTTGGTGTCAGGCAAAAGTCAAGTTTTAGATGTCCATGCTCGCAGTCCCACACACCTCGGCTGTTTAAAGACCCAGTGACGTACCACGATTAAGTCCCTTGTTTTTTTCTGGGTTGCTGTGACCCACATAAGAATTTCCCCATATTCAAATCGAGGCTGCTCTTTAAACTGATGTGTCGGTTCGAATTTGGGGCCATTTATATGGGAGTCAGACTTGGTCAAAACAAGATTTCTTTCCAGTTATAAGAGGGAAAACATGTGAAACCCGTGATTTTGACACGTGATCTGGTGGATCTTTAAAATATATGCTAGTGAACCGTAACGTGCTGCCCTTTGAATTTTGCTTTTTTGTTGTTGTTGTTGTTGTTGTTGTTGCTGTTGTTCTCTTTTGCTTATTATTGGTTTGATTTCGTAGGGCGTTAAGACTGTTTGTGTCTAAATATAAGAACATAATGCAAAGGAGCTGTATAACTAACTTATTACCCTCAAGAAAAACTAAATCTGCCTGCCCCTCCCACCCCTCCCTCCTCCTCCTATTCTCTCTCTCCTCCTCCTTCTTCTTCTCAATGTTATATAAATTGTGTAAACCCTACCTCTCATGTCAAAATGGCGTGTTGCACTGCTGGTGACGTTATTGTCTCTCTCTCTCTCTCTCTCTCTCTCTCTCTCTCTCTCTCTCTCTCTCTCTCTCTCTCTCTCTCTCTCTCTCTCTCTCTCTCTCTCTCTCTCTCCCCTCTCTCTCTCTCTCTCTCTCTCATCTCTCTCTCTCTCTCTCTCTCTCTCTCTCTCTCTCTCTCTCTCTCTCTCTCTCTCTCTCTCTCTCTCTCTCCTCATTTCAGCCTCTGGGCCCCAAACAACCGACACCCCAGACAAAACAACAGCACCTTCAACAACAAAATCCATCACCCCCACCACTACCACCACTACCACCACCGCTGCCACCAGCCCAAATGGAACAAAGGACAACATTGTTGATGATGATGATGACGACGACGACAGTGGCACTATCATCATCATCATCGCCAGCGCATTTGCAGGAGGCCTGGCTATCGTCGTTATCGTTGTCGTTGTGGTCGTGAAGAGACGTAAGTCAGTTTGTTATTTGGTCGGTTGGTTGGTTGGTTGGTTAGTGTTATTTAGTGTGGGGTCAGTTAGTTACCTAGTGTCCCCATCATGTTGTTATGCTTTTTTTGTTTACTTTTCTTTCATGATTCCTGTGTACTGATTTTACTTGTTGCAGCCAATACTACTTCATTTAAATGTTTTGAGCACCCAGTATAAGCTCTAAGCTTGTTCAAGAGCTCTGCGATCTTCGTGCTGATGCTGCTTTATTACATGATTGTTATTTACGAATAAATGTGTTTAAAACATTTAGTTAGTTTAGTTTAATTAGTTTTAGTTTAGTTAGCTGGTACGTTAGTTTAGTAAAGTTAGTGAGTTGGTTGCTTGCTGGTTAGTTGGTGGGTTGGTTGGATGGTTGGCTGCTGGATAGTTGCTCGTAGGTTGGTTGGTTGCTGGCTGGATGATTGATTGGTTAGTTGGTTGGATGGTTGCGTAGTTGGTTGCTGGATGGCTGGGTGGTTGGATGGCTGCTGGTTGGATGATTGACTGGTTGGTTGGTTGGTTAGTTGGTTGGATGGTTAGCTGGTTGGATGATTGACTGGTTGGTTAGTTGGTTGGATGATTGACTGGTTAGTTGGTTGGATGATTGACTGGTTAGTTGGTTGGATGATTGACTGGTTAGTTGGTTGGATGATTGACTGGTTAGTTGGTTGGATGATTGGTTAGTTGGTTGGATGATTGACTGGTTAGTTGGTTGGCTGGTTAGCTGGTTAGATGATTGACTGGTTAGTTGGTTGGATGATTGACTGGTTAGTTGGTTGGATGATTGACTGGTTAGTTGGTTGGATGATTGACTGCAGGTTAGTGAATTAATTGGTTAGCTGATCGATTTGTGGATTAGTTTGTGGATTTCTTGAGTAGCTGTTTGGCAAGTGGGTTTAGTCGTTATTTTAGTTAGCTAGATGGTTGGTTGGTTAGGTATGATTCCATTTTTTCGTTTGGTTGGTAGTTATTTAGTCTTGTGTGTTTGTGTATGTGTGTGTGTGCGTGTGTGTGTGTGTGTGTTGTGTGTGTGTGTGTGTGTGTGTGTGTGTGTGTGTGTGCATGCGCGTAGTTAATATAGTTTCTGCTGTGCTTTTTTGCAGGATGATGTGATGTTGACTTCCCAGCTTAAAGTATTTGAAATATGCACACCTAGGAATTTAAATGATTGAATCTACTTGCTCAACTACCTGACCTTTAACAGATAATGCTGGAAGAGGAGTTTTCTTTTTCCTGAAATTAAAGGGTTATGTTTAGGGATAGGGTTAGTATTCCAAAAAGGTTATTGGCTAAGAAGGTTAATAAAATACAGTGTATGTTTGGTAAGAAAAGCAAAAACGGAAAAATTGCAATTAACCGAGAAATGCAGGGGGGGGTGGCACATCTTTACCCTGACCAACAAATGGAATAAAAGGAAAATTGTTTAAATGTATTAAATGTATGTATACTGTAGTTAAAACAAGAATAATGCGAGGTGGACAATTGACAGACTACATAAATTGTACCAGAGGTGTATAGCAGGGAGATATTTGCAGCCCTGTTCTATTTTCCCTATTTATTAACGAATTCGCCATAGATATTATTAATTCACAACTGATTATTTAGACTTGTTTATTATGTTACTTGCAGACGATATTCTTTTGCTCTCAGAAACAGTTGTTGGTTTACAAAGACAGTTAAACAAGGTAAAGGTAGCTGCTGACCAATTACAGTTAAGGGTTAATTTGAACAAGAGCAATATCATTGTTTTCAGAAAAGGGGGTTACTTATCAGCAAGGGATAAATGGTTTTACAATGGTTTAATAATGCCAGTAGCGAATGTTTATAAATATCTAGGAATCTTTTTCTCCACTCGTTTGAGCTTTGTAGTTGCCTGTAAAGAGCTTTATAGTAGAGCAAAAACAGTTTGATGTACATTATGAGAAAAATTAATAAGTTAAATAACACCTCCTTAGACCTTTCTGTGAAATCTTCTCTCTCTCTCTCTCTCTCTCTCTCTCTCTCTCTCTCTCTCTCTCTCTCTCTCTCTCTCTCTCTCTCTCTCTCTCTCTCTTCTCGAGAGAGATGCACACAAATTGTTTTTTTCAAATATTTCTAAACAAACTGAAAGCCTCGGTACACATTAACATTCACAAACTATCTCTATTTCTCCATGGCAACAGTGTTGGGCCACTCATAATATGACTTACAACATAATTGTTGCCATGGGGAAATACAGATATTTTGTGAATAAGGTTAACGTGGACCGAGACATTAACCAGATAAACTGAACAACTGTATATTCTATTCACATGGTTATTTTTTAACAGGTGACCCCCTGTATGCTCGTCCATCCCGAAACAGAGAACAAGAACATGTTTATTGTGAAATGGGCAACGTCTCTCCCAATCAAGGTTTGCGTATGTCTGTCTGTCTCTCCGAATGTGTGTCTGTCTCTGTCCGCCTGTCTGTCTCTCTGTCTGTGCCTTTCTGGCTGGTTTTATCTCTCTCCCCCTCTCTTTCCGTATCCCCCACTCCTTCCTCTCTCTTCTCTTTCTACATTCTCCCTCTCTCTCTCTCTCTCTCTCTCTCTCTCTCTCTCTCTCTCTCTCTCTCTCTCTCTCTCTCTCTCTCTCTCTCTCTCTCTCTCTCTCTCTCTGTGTCTCTCTCTCTCTCTGTGTCTCTGGTTTCAGTCTGAGGTATCCACAGAATCTCCATGTCCTTTGCGTGGTGCCGTTTTAGACGATGAAATACATTTTCTGTTTCAGTGTAGCTAATTTAATGAACTTTGTAAAAAATATACGTTTTTCAATTCGGAAACAGCAGGGCAAAACGAGCTTTCCGCTTTGCTACTATGTGAAAATGAAAATACAATAAAAGCAATTTGAAAATTAATTTCAGAAGCACTAAAATTAAGACATTTTGTAACGAGTAGACAAACTTAAATTTCCTTTTCTTACATAACTATTTGTATTGAGAAATGCATGTAGTATTTTGTTTAGTAATTAGTCGATGGTCCAGAGAGACTTAACTTTTATTTTTTTCACCTTTTTGTTTTCTCATGCTGGAATTTCATTCGCTTTTGTACATTGTTTTTGAAGCCCGTGGTACAAGGAGTAGACAGGCGTTTTGTTATTTTCTTGATGTTCAATGTTGTTATATTTGATTTGTCGTTGATTTGAACAAACGCAAATGATATAATATGCTTTTGCCCCCCCCCCCTCCCTTGTCAAAAGACCCCCGGGTAATGACCAGTGTCTGTGTCCATGTCTCTCTCTGTCTCTCTCTCTCTCTCTCTCTCTCTCTCTCCATGTCGACCGATAAACACCCCAACAACCATTGTCATTTGCCTGCTGTTATATTTTTATGTCTATTTTTTCTCTCTCTTTTTGTTTCTCCCACTCATTGTGTGTGTGTGCACGTGTGTGTGTGTGTGTTGTGGTGTGTGTGTGTGTGTGTGTGGTGTGTGTGTGTGTGTGTGTGTGTGTGTGTGTGTGTGTGTGTGTGTGTGCATGCCGCGCACACGCACGTTTCAGAACAAAGCAACAGAAATGATGAAGCGGGCCTTGATAACCGGAACCGCCACCAGGAGAACGCAGCCCGTGTTGTCAGAAGAAATGAAGCGTCATTTCCTGTGCGCACTGTGAGGCAGGTTGACGAGGGTGGCTACGAAGTCCCCGTGAACAGGAGGCACACTGATGACCAACGACTAGAAGGTATTCAGGGCTTGAGAATAATGCATGAGGCATTGTAGTCATGAGTGCGTCTTAAAACCCTTTCATCGCCACTGCCGCCTCTTGGCACCACAATGGTTTAACACCCTTGTCACTGAAAGGCATCAAATGAGGGTCTGCTGACCAATGACCTTACGTTCTTAATTTTGGGAGGTAAGGACAGGTCCTATTTTATGCATGTCAGAGAGGAATCCCCAATATTGCAGACAAACTCTGTTTTCTACCCGGGTAAGTTTTAATGGTAAATTTTGGCTGAGGAATGGCTGGCGTTGAAAGGGTTAAACAATTAACACGGGTAGTACTTGTAGTATGTAAATTAGACTGAACTGCCAATCATTTTGGGAGTTTAGACTAACTTACATACTTCTACTCGTGTTATCTGCTTAATTAAGACGCACACATGTTTACGGTTCTTGATACTACTTGACTGAACTGAACTTTCAAAAATCGGTATTGTAATTTGAAACTTGAATGAAAAATAATTTAAAAAAATAAAAAGCACGAGAGACGATTTGATTAACTGCGGTCCGATTTGGACATTTGTGAGACATGATTCTTGTGACATTCTACTGTCTAATCTGATGACTCTTCCATAATCGGGATGTGTCGGCTGTACGCAGCGCGGAGACCATTGAAATGTTAAAACGGAAAAATACATGCTTTACCCATTGTGGCCTTGGAACGCAGAAGAAGAAGAAGAAGAAGAATCTGATGAAATCCTACTAGTTACGTTCACTACATTTGTAGTCCCCCCTGTACACGTATCTGATATCATATGAATGGCCTAACACTTTGTTGCCATGGGGAAATAGAGATATTTTGTGAATGATGTTGACGTGTACGCAGACCTTTATGAGAGGCCTAACACTTTGTTGCCATGAGGAAATAGAGATATTTTGTGAATGATGTTGACGTGTACGCAGACCTTTATGAGAGGCCTAACACTTTGTTGCCATGGGGAAATAGAGATATTTTGTGAATGATGTTGACGTGTACGCAGACCTTTATGAGTGGCCTAACACTTTGTTGCCATGGGGAAATAGAGATATTTTGTGAATGATGTTGACGTGTACGCAGACCTTTATGAGAGGCCTAACACTTTGTTGCCATGGGGAAATAGAGATATTTTGTGAATGATGTTAATGTGTACACAGACCTTTATTAGAGGCCTAACACTTTGTTGCCATGGAGAAATAGAGATATTTTGTGAATGATGTTAACGTGTACACAGACCTTTATGAGAGGCCTAACACTTTGCACTGTGTTGCTATGGGGAAATAAGAGATATTTTGTGAATTGTGTTAAGCGAGACCTTTACAATATGCAGAGCAACTTATCAATTATTTGTCAACAGATGACCCCGTCTGTGCGGGTCCAGCCCAAGACGGAGAAGATGGAGATGATGATGAACCTTATTTGGAGCTGATCGATGGTTTGTTTATAATATATGCCTGTCTGTCGGTCTGTCTTTCTGTCTATCATTATTTCTCTGTCGTTGTCTCTCGTTCAATCACTCTTTCTTTCTTTCTGCCCTTTCTGTTTCTCTCTGTGTTTCTGTCTCTAATTCCGTCTGTCTGTCTATGTCTGTCCGTCTTTGCCTTTCTGGCTGCTTCTCCCTTCTTCTCTTAGTATTATGTTGTCCTTGTCTCTCTCTCTCTCTCTCTCTCTCTCTCTCTCTCTCTCTCTCTCTCTCTCTCTCTCTCTCTCTCTCTCGTTATTTTCGTGCTACTATATAGGGTTGTATTTTGCATTCTTTATATTGCTTTGTCTGTGCTCATTTTCCTTTTTCATTTCTACTTTTATATTTGTAAAATCTCTCTCTCTCTCTCTCTCTCTCTCTCTCTCTCTCTCTCTCTCTCTCTCTCTCTCTCTCTCTCTCTCTCTCTCTCTCTCTCTCTCTCTCTCTCTCTCTCTCTCGCAGATTGCAAGAATAGGTGTTGCCTAAAATCTATATCCTTGGAAAATAAAGTTTAGGTTTTCAAGTTCTCATGTTCTCTCTCCCCCCCCCCCCTCCTCTCTCTCTCTCTCTCTCTCTCTCTCTGAGTTTTGTAGGCTCTGTGTGTGCGTACGTGCGCGCAAGTGTGTGTGTATGTGTGTGTGTGTGAACAGAACAGAACAGCTGTTTATGGCCTTAGAAGTAAACAAGAGGCAAAGCCTTCAAGGCTCACTCGAACAGGCACATGTGGGACAACAGCAAAGATTGAGGGGGGTGTTTAAAGTACAAGATTGCCAATAAAATTTTAAAGTACAAATGAAGCTATCGTTAATGGATACAACTAAAAAAAAGAAAGAAAAAAAAGTGCCTGTGCCGAGAATCGGACCTGGAACCATTGGCATGAGAGACAGATGCTCTACCAATGAGCTAACGAGGCATTCAGTGTTGATGAGTTTCTTAACTCATGTTGCCTGTTGAATACTCTCTAACCCACTAATCTAAAATGTTATCTGTTTGTTATTTGTTTACAGTGTTGTTTTAAGTATTTCATTATTCAAATCATTATTGTTTGAAAGTTGCATAAACATCTATGTGTATTGAAAGTTTGAACAATGTATGCCTTCTATTTCCCGAGAAAATACCAACGTTAAAGTTTGGAGATTAGACCACGGACACACACACACACACACACGCACACGCACAGGCACAGGCACACACACACACACACACACACACACACACACACACACACACACACACGCTGACACACACACACACGCACACGCACACACACACACACACACACACAATTGAACAACTATCATACTATAGATTCACTTCGTGTTCACTTCGTTAACACGAGTGAGCCAAAAACAATAAGACTTATTTGGCACACAGCAATAACAATTTATACTAAGACGATTGCTTCTATAATTTTATATGTAAAAGAGGAAAACATGTTTATAGCCATGATCTTTGTTTAGTAGGTCTATTGTTTTGCTCTTTCTTTAAAACAATCGTAAATGAATTTTGATATTTCTTTTTGGTAGCATTTATATTTAATTAAATCACTTATATTTTCATCAATCAATAATCCAAAATATTTTTTAATATGCATAACAAGATTCTTTCTTAACTCATCATATTTTGTACAGTCGTTTAAAAAATGAAATTCATCTTCGATCTTATTGCAGGATACGCGTTTTCTATTTTCCCTCGTTTTGGTTTTGGTGTCTTCCTTTTTCAATCATAAGATCATGGAAACTTGTATGTAGTTTTGTAAAAAGAATCCGATGTTTTTTGCTTATATTGCTTACTAAGTTTTGTTCCATACCATAATATTTTGTTATAGCATTATAGAAAATTAGTCTAGGTGTCTCTTGTTTTTTTCTATTCCAAAACTGAATTTATAAATCTTCCAACTTCTTTTGCATTGCATAACATAACCGTTTAATATTTAGTGTATTCTGATTGTCCCAAATGTGTTTGAAGCCTATTGTCCTAAAAGATTTCGAACTGTTCTTATCCGTCTGTCTTTATCACCATTTTATAAATATGATTGTAAAGTAATTTAACGTAAGAATTCTGAATTGAGTCAATTTATATGGAACCAGAATGTTATCACCTGATGCATAATCGTAAATATAATCGGGAATCTGCCTAGTTCTCCTTAAGTAGGCAACATCATCGCTTTTTTATGTACACCTAAAACCTGTCTACAGAACTTTGCATGCATATTTTTAAATGTAAAAGAACCTGATAAGCATTTCGTAAACACTTCATTTATATCCAAATTATCCTGCCAGTTAAATGTTACTGGAAACCATACTTCAGCACCATAAGTTAAAACTGGTTGTGTCATTCTATCAAACAATTGTAATGTTATATTAGGTTTCATGTCTTGTAGCCCATGTATTGCTTTTCTAATAGCATGAATAGCTTTGTTACTTTGTTTCAATAAGTGAGCTTGTGCCAAATTAAACTTTCCACTTTGGTGAAAAATTACCCCAAGATATTTGTATTGCTCAGTTGTTTCAATTATATTGTCACCACAATAAAAGAAAAGGTTAGTTTTAGGGGCTGATTTAGTAAAAATCACCACCTTTGTTTTATTAATATTTATCTTTAATCCCCATTGTACGCAATATTCATGTAATGTATCTAACGTAGCTTGTAACCCAATCTTTGTTGTTGAGAGCAATGCCAAGTCATCAGCATATAGGAGACATGGTATTTCGTCTGTTGTAGTTATGTATGGTGAGTCTGTATTTCCTATATATTCAACAATATCATTCACATAAACATTAAATAGGGTTGGGCTTAAGGTGCTGCCTTGGTGAACTCCTTTCTTTATAAGTATTTCGTCTGAATAATTATTGTTGTGCTTTGTACAAATTGTTTCATTTTCATATATATTTTGAATAATTTTAAACACATTACAGTACCACTTATTCCAATGTTGTTAAGTTTTACAAATAGAGCGTCATGCCACACATTATCAAACACTTTCTGGAAATCTACAAAACAACAATAAAGTCTCGAGTTCTTTGTGTTTATAGCATTTTCAATAAACAGCTTGTTCTTTAATGAGACTATTATAGTGTCTTGCAAGTAATCTGAGATTCTCAGATTTAATATTTGACAAAACAATTTTCCCACAGAATTTATTAGTGTGATTCCTCTTTAGTTTTTTTTGATTAAATGATGATCCGTTCTTATATATAGCAAACACTTACACCCTTTTTCCATGCTGATGGGTATATGCCGGTATCTAAAACAGTGTTAAAATATATTTTAATATTTTAATTATCTCGGGAGTGGCACATTTTATCATTTCATTTAAAATTCCATCTTTTCCAGGCAATTTCTTGTTCTTTAATGTTTTAATTGCTTTTCCCATTTCTGCTTTTTTAATTGGTTTGTTTAATATTTGATTTTCAGTGTGAGATAAACTATCATGCAGGTTCTGTATTTCTTCTTTTCTTTTTTCGTTTATATCAGGTTCTGTTCCAATAAGATTTCTTAAGTGTTCCAGCCATTTAATATAACTAAGATTATTTATGCTTGTTGATTGTGCATCTTCACATTCAATTAACTGCTTTAACGTTTTCCATAATACATTTGTGTCCTCGTCTATCATATCGTGTAATTTTGATACCAATGCCTGTTTAAATGTTCTATTTTTATGTTTAATATATTTGTTGTACTTTTTGCTTTTGGAAAAATATTTTTGTTGTAAACCACGCTTAAATGGATTTCGGTTTTCACTTCTTATCTCATTTTAAAGCACTCTAAATTAAGCCATTTCTTATCTCGTGTTCTTTTGGTTCGTGTTTTCACTGGCTTAGCTTTTAGGCTTAACGTTGCCGTTTCAGTAAAAAAGCAATGACATGTCCTCAATGCATGTATCGAAATCACCTTGTAGTTGTTTCATATCACTTTCTTTTGCTTTTTTTGGTTATTTGTATGTGATAATGTAATTATTTGAGATTTGAGTTGACTCATTTGTGACTGTACTGTTGGTAGTTTAAATGCATTTTGGAAGGAATCTTTAAATAATAAAATGTGTGTGTGTGTGTGTCTGCATGCATCTGCATCATGGTATGTCGGCAAAAAACAATTCTGGTATGTGCGTGTGCATGTGTGTGTGTGTGTGTGTGTATGTGCGTGCGTGCGCGTGCGTGTGTGTGTGCGTTTCAGAACCGAGGGCCAGCAACGATGAAACCGGACTCTACAACCGGAACCGGAACGTCCATGACGTCACAAGAGATGAAACGTCATCCCCGGCTCAGGCCATGCCACTGAGATGGACTGATGAGAATGGATACGAAATTATGCAACCGGGAGGGTTTGTCTTTAAAAAAGGCGGTCAAAACATTTAGACAACAACAACAACAACAACATTGGCCTACCATTATTTATAGCGCAAATATTGATTAAAAAAAGAAATTAAATTGTAGCGTGCACATAAGGTAAGGGCCCCAAATATCCGGACGCAAAATAAATCTCATAAAAATCAGAATAAATAACGCAACAGAAATTTCAAAGATTACACTAAAGAAAATACAATTTTCTATATTCCTGCTAATTTTGGTCTCGTAATCTCCAAAAAAGCAACTGTTTTTCTATGTAGAAACTAAACTGCCCGACATTTTAGGCCCCCTGGGGTCTAAAGTCCGGACAGTGACACCTACCCCTGGAAAACTTAAAATTACAGCAAATCAATGACTAGCTGATATCGACCAGAATCACTAAGAAATGAAGAAGACATTAAATGCATATTTTGGTCAGAAAAACATTCTTATTCTTTACAAACAAAAGACTCAAAATAGAACCAAAATTATGTAAATTTCATTTTGTAAAAACTCTTTTTTTTGCTTATTAAAGAGAGAGTGAGAGATTTTCAGTATTTAATACATCTGTTGAATCAGTTTATTAACATAGAGAGTGAGAAAGATTTTTATTACATCTCTTGATTCAGTTTATTGAAATAGAGAGCAAGAGATTTTCATTACACGTCTTGAGTCAGTTTATTAACATAGAGAGTGGGAGAGACTTTCACTACATCTCTTGATTCAGTTTATTAAAATAGAGAGTGATGGAGACTTTCACGACATCTCTTGATTCAGTTTATTAAAGTATAGAGTGATGGAGACTTTCACGACATCTCTTGATTCAGTTTATTAAAGTATAGAGTGATGGAGACTTTCACGACATCTCTTGATTCAGTTTATTAAAATAGAGAGTGATGGAGACTTTCACGACATCTCTTGATTCAGTTTATTAAAATAGAGAGTGATGGAGACTTTCACGACATCTCTTGATTCAGTTTATTAAAATAGAGAGTGATGGAGACTTTCACGACATCTCTTGATTCAGTTTATTAAAATAGAGAGTGATGGAGACTTTCACGACATCTCTTGATTCAGTTTATTAAAATAGAGAGTGAGAGAGTTTTTGATTACATCTCTTGATTCAGTTTATTAAAGAGAGAGTGAGAGAGAGAGAGAGAGATTCATTACATATTTTAATTCAGTTTATTAAATACATAGAGAAATTCTCGCTATATGTGTTGATTCAGTTTATTAAAGAGAGAGTGAGAGAGATTTAAAGACCCAGTACGTCACGTGTCAAAATCACGGTTTTCACGTGTTTTCCCTTTTATAGCTGGTAAGAAATCGTATTTTGACCAAGTGTTGCTCCCATACAAATTGCCTCTTGCACGAAAACGAGACATCACTTTAAAGAGCAGCCTCGATAGTATACGAGGAAAGTCTGAATGTGGGCTACACCGACCCAGAAAAAACCAAGGGACTTAATCCAGCCGGCTCTGTGGGTCTTTAAAGAAATAAAAAGATGGTAATTGTATACTTATTGTCTGCGCAAAGATATAGCCTACATTGATGAAAGCGAATATAATCTACAGCCTGAAAGAAATAGATTGCCCCCTTCTTGCCGGAAGTAAGGAATAAGCTGTAGGGTTATCCATCTTTGGACCATTGGCTAGCATAAGTTACATCGCGTTTCTTACACCATCGTTTACCCACAGCGTTCTGCATGCACAGAGCGGGCACAAAGAATTCTGTCCTTAAGCCAGAAAACTGACCTTAGCTCGAGGTTTAAAGCTACACTCATGCCAAAACGTTAAGTGATCTTTTTGGAAAACGATGCATTTTTTTTTGTCTGAATGAATCGCACTAGCTTTGTAAATCAATACAAATTTAGCTTATGGGTGGTTCTCAAAAATGGGGTACCAGAAATGGGATATTGGTGGACAAAATAAATATGCCTAAAATGTGAAATGGTTTATGGTTTGGGATGGCTTAGGATGTAAACTGAACAGTTATGTATATATTCTCAAAAATTGGGTACCAGAAATGGGACATTAGTGGACAAAAAATGAAATGCTTAAAATGTGAAATGCTTTATGGTTTGGGGTAACTTAGGGTGTAAACTAGACACTTATGTTAAAAAAAATATAGTTTGATGTAATATGCACGAAATAATTATGGTTTGTAAATAATCCACGTAAAACTGAAATCTGTCTGTCTTCGTATCGAGATCAAACTTGACAAAGCCCTGAAGATGCTTGAAGACTTCAGGAACAGGAAGAACAGTTTTGAGAAAAAGCACTCTGAATGCAGTGTTGAAACAATCGACAATAATCTATTTAGTTGACACTGTTAAAGATAACCGGGATGAGTAGGCCTACATGCCTAAAATGCAAGAGACAGAGAGAGAGAGAGAGAGAGAGAGAGAGAGAGAGAGAGAGAGAGAGATTAACATAATAGTAGCAAACTTATACCATAAAGTAAGCCTGAGACAAGTGAAGAAAGAAACAAAGGATAGGAACGGGGACAGAAGGCTGGTGGCTAAAGATCACTGTCAAGGTTAAAGATGTGGATGACACAGTCAGACTAGGTCCCTTAGAGTAGAGAACAGCGCAAAACCAAAGACTACTGAGATTGTCAGTTAAAACAGACGAGACCAGAAAGAAAGATTATGAAGAATGTCGTTAATCTCAACAAGCTTGTGGCCCCCCCCCCCCCCTCCCCCACTAAAACAGAGTGTACATTGATGATGACTGCACTCCAAAAAAAAAGGAAGAATTTCCTTTTTAACCCTTTTCACCGCCAACCATTTTTTAGCCAAAATATACCATTAACTCAACAGGGTAGATAAAAAATTTTTATCAGCAATATTGTGAATTCCTCAGTGACGTTTATTATTACATTAGGCCTATCCTTACCTCCCAAAATTAAGAAAATAGGGTCTTAACGTAACAGGCCCTGATTTCATGCCCTTTAGTAACATGGGTGTTAAACCATTGTGGTGCATAAATGCGACATTGGCGGTGAAAGGGGTAAAGCTCAAAGAAGGAATACAAATCTCAAAAGGAAGCAGGAGAGCAAAACCTAATCATAAACTATAGAGAAAGGAAGATTGCGACCACACAGATGAAAGGCGACCAAAGGACAGTGACACGGACAGAGGACAGCCAGACTCCGTCTCATTGCATCAGCCCAGGCTGAGAGGGAAAGGGGATGGCAAGTCTGACAGACATTGACTTGACACTGCGACACATGCACATTGTGTAGATAAACCTGTTAAGATTGAGACTAAAATTATAGCCCCGTTAATAATAATGTAAACAAAATCTAATTTTTTTTCTTGTTCTGATACTTTTGGAGATTCTTTTAAGGGGGTAGACCTACCCTACGAGGGGTCACTAAATTCTTTTAGTCATAAAAATAAATCTGTGATCCATGAAAATGAAATTATCCCAAATTTAGCCTGAAAGTAAGACAGCCTAAAAACACACAGAAACTTATGAATGGTTGAAAATGATATATGTCTGTTGAACTCTTAATGCACTGCATCGAGTGATTGTTTTGCTGAGCAGACTATCCATCTCCTTGGGATTGAATTTGTGCAAGCCTATTTGTAGTCCCTTTGTTCTGCAATAGATTACTGCTGTGTATGTCCTTGACTAAATTGTCTGTGTAGAGATGGTGTAGGTACTATTATTGCTGCATTTTTAAGCGTTATTCTTGCCTCGTTTTTCAACTGATTATGTCTTGATTTAAAATGTGTTTTAAATGTATTTTTTAAATGCGTTCTGCTTTTACTGGATTATTTGTTCGTATTTGTCCAGTTTGTTAATTACAATATTGCAATGTTATTAGTTTATATTCTTTAATTGTTGTTGATAAATGTGTTTATTGTTGTTTTTGTTATGTGCACCTGGCTGCACTTTCTGTGTTATGAGATAATAAAGATGATTTGGATTTGGATATCTCAACAAAATAAAAATGAAATAAAAAAGTACCCGGTGGTGTTTCTAAAAATAGCATATATAACCTTTGCATTAAAATGTATAAGAACAAATTTTCTGATGGCTTTGAGTTTTGGTGTACACATAAATGGATGCCATAACTAGATTATATGTGGTAAATTTCACATTTTATGATTTAATGCATGAATAGATACACAGATTATTAAAATAAATACATGATAATTATGTCATAAAATAAAAACTAAACAAATGTTTTCAAAACAGCTCTGAGAAGATCCAGATAATTTGTTTGTACAGCTGTATGCCACATTTCAAACAATTGTCTTTTTATAGCTTTTCAAATATATTTTCAAAATGGCAAAAATGCTCAATGTTTACTAACTTTTTGACGCAAGAGATTTTGGTGTACTTTTCCGTTTTTTAATGCAAAATGTCACACACAATCCATGATACAAAGAACATTTTCAAAAATGAAATTATAATCATTTTAAGTACACTGTACCACAAAATTCAATATAACTTCAAAATAGAAGAAAAGGTGATTTTTGTTCTTTTAGTTATGCACAGCAATGTTGATAGTTTCCAAAGCAAAACAAGATGAGTATCTTATGCCCCAAATGGCCCTTTGGCCCAGAAGGCGTAAAATCTCTATTTTTCTCTCTCATGAGTATCTTACAAGACTAAGTGATGTTAAACCAAATAGGTTTTTCTGAAATACAAGCAATAAAACCAAGTCTAATCTTTCTGCGCCTTGGAATATGACGTACCAAACTATATGATTTCTAAAAAAATTAAATAAAAAAAGGACTCTGAAAGAGGCTTAACTTTATATTTTGATAAGACACTGATATTATGCTAGAGAGTTTGAAGAGCTAAGCAATTCATATTTTAATGAGAGTCTCTGGTGTAGCTTTAGAGGTGCTAATGATGAGTCAGTGCTCATTGGTTGTATATATATCGTAGTCCTAATTGGAAAACAATGCAAACGTTTTGTCTGAGTGAATCGCACTAGTTTTGTAAATCAATACAAATTTAGCTTATGTGTTCTAAAAAATGGGGTACCAGAAATGGGATACTGGTGGACAAAAATAAAAATGCTTAAAATGTGAAATGGTTTATGGTTTGGGATAGCTTAGGATGTAAACTAAACAGTTATGTATATATAATATATCGTACCTTGAAACAATTCGTACCTTGAAATGGGACATTTGTAGACACAAAATAAAATGCTTAAAATGTAAAATGGTTTATGGTTTGGGGTAGCTTAGCGTGTTAACTAAACAGTTATGTACAAAAAAAGATATTTTGATGTAAAAAAAACAACTACCGGGAACATTTTGATTAAACTTTGGAGTATGTGTATATGTCTTGCTGCCTTGTTTCTGCAAAATTATGTGCCTTGGCTATTTGCGAATATTTCCTATTATCCCATTTTGTTCCTTTAATGTAGTTCTACAACCGTACCACTTCAATTTGGCCGTTTCTGCAGATTATTTCCTAAAAGAAAACCTAATTCCCGAAAATTAACGTTTTTAAAACCATTTTGGAATGTGTACAGTATGTTGGCATTATTGTTTATGCTGTGAATTCCTTTTTATTTTTGGCTTGAACGTTAGTGCATAGTTCATTGCACGTGCATAATAGAATTATATAGCTAATTATATATTTTCAGAGTTTGTGTGTGTATGTATTTATTGTTGTTTGTTTCACATATTTTGTAGTCACGGATTATCGTTTTTGTGAAATTCGGGTTGCTTCCGTGTAGAGAGCCAGCACAGCACTACCCCCCCCCCCCCCCTCCTTCTTTTCTGTCCCATCCTTTAAAGATCAGTTTATCCAACAATGGTTTTCACAGCTGGAAGAAAAACAAGTGTTTAGTAACTATAAATTGTATAAAGAAAAATTATCTTGCGAAGATTATTTTAAAACCCTACCTGAACACTTAGCATTGATATTTGTCAAATACAGAACCCTAAATCACAGGTTACCCATTCAAACTGGGAGAATCCAAAACATCCCACACAATGAGAGACTGGTGTAAGTGCATTTATCACGTGCTTGGAGACGAATTTCATTATATCTTTGAATGTGAGGCATTCAAGGATACAAGAAAGACGTACTTCATAAACTATTACTTGAAAAGACCAAATGTAATAAAGTTTAAATCTCTATTTCAGAAAAAAAATAAACGAACCCTTACCCGCTTTTATAAAGGCTATTTTAAAATAATTTTGAGCATTATTTAACAATGTGACCCATACTGATTTAGTTTCACAAACCTGGTACGCATAGGAAGTGTTGTATATCCCACGGATGTTAAGCTTACTAGCAACGTTTTTTGTTTTTGTTTTTTTATCTTTCTAGAAATTCAATAACTTGGGAGTGTTTGTGTGTATGGGCGCATGTATGCGCTTTTGCAGATGATTATTGCAAGTTTATGTGTCTGGAATTGTGCACTGGTATGTTATTTAAAGCCAATATGTGTGAAATATTGTTCATTGCCGCAACAGAATTGTGATTTTTTTTCTTGTGCCCCTAGGGTTTTTTGGAAAATAAACTTGACCTGACTTCTAGGCCGGACATTGGCGGTGCTCCCACGCCGCACATTCCAAATCCCAATTAGCAGCCACATCCTGGCACAAGAGAGTGGCAGATTAGAGGAAGTTACAAGCACATAACTTCCAGAAGGTGGGGGAACTATTTTTCACGAAAGACCCCCTCCCCCCCCCGGTATCCCCACGGGGAGAGACTCGTGGAGGGGGCGGGATCATCCAGCTCCCCGTGTGGAGGCACAAGGCATCCACCCACTGCCCCATATTTGGTTCATATCAGCAGGTAGTGGGATTTCTCCCTCCTCTTATCAACTTTTAACTGCCATGTGGGTTTTTTATATGCGTAAGTGCAAGGGTCAGACCTGCTTTAAATCCCCATCCGACAGTCATAATTTGTGTCAGCAACAACGCCTAATGTCAATGGACAGATTAGTTTTGTTTGGAAAGCATTCAGCAGAAACAATTATACTTTTCTTTTGCAAAAGGATATCAACCGACAGCAATATACACATTTTTTAAATTTTCTTTACCATTTGATTTTATGTAATAATAATTATTATACATTGCTTATTATTTATTGTTGCTGTTGTTGTAACCGCTGTTGCTGTCGTTGTTGTTGAAGAAGAAGAGTAAGAAGGAGGAGAAGAAAAGGAAGAGAGAGTGCGCTTATAACTTGTTGTGCTCATAAAATAATTTGTGTACACTGCAATGTATTATGTTAATAAACTTTGTTTAAACCAAAAGGAAGAGAAAAAAAAAAAAAAAAAAATTAGGAAAGAAAAAGAAGGGGGGTGGGGTGGGGTGGGGGTGGGGGGTGGGTGTCTTGGGGACTTTGTGCACAACTGAATGTAATAGTGTAGTGAAAGGACATAATGTTATACTTGGTTTTTTAATTTTGTTTTAAATTTTGCTTGCAAAAATTTGATAATCCAGAATGTGTAGGCATAATTATACTTCTTTTTTATATATCACCAACGTTCATTTTTGTTATGTACGTAATATAAACTGAGATTCTTATGGTTGACCAAAGATCAAAATAGCGAGAGGTTAGGAGACCAGATAGTGAAAATGAACAAAGGTAAGAAACTCTCCATCAATTAACTCCCCTCCTCCAAATTTGCTTACGACAACTCCCGCCTAACAATGTTGTTGGGTTTGTTCCCCTTTGGCTCTTATTTATGCACTGCTGGTGGAGGGGATTTAATAATGGAGAGTTTCCTACCTTTGTCAATTTCGTCTTGAGGTTTTAGGTCCCTACCACGATCTGGGGATCAAACTTTTTCATTTTCACTGAATTTTGTATTCATATATCACCGCCCGCATGCAATGTACAATTGGTGGAGGGGATTTAATAACGTCACTCAATTTGTATCGATTTTGAGATTTTTTGCTTATACATAGTACAAGACAAGGCGCACCAACTGCATTAACCGCAATTCCAAAAGATAAAGACGCTGTAGTCAAAATAAGCTTGTTGAACTTCACGCACTTGCTTCAAAAGCTTCCACAAAACACAATTGTCTGTCATTTGACGTCATTTTACCTTTTCGACGTCATAATTTCAGAAGAAGATAAACAAAACATTTGCCTTTAGCGAAAACTAATGGCTTTAAAAATTCGCTGCCCGCATGCAATACAGACGTAACTCAATTTTGGGTGGGATTTTGAGATTTTTTGCATATACTTAGTACAAGACAAGATGGTATGTAGTGCACAGTGCATGTGAGTTTTTTGTTTGTAGCTCAAGCCACAAACCTATAACTCACTTTGTCGGTCTGTTGGTCAAAAATTGTCGCACATTTTGACAAAATTGTCGCACTTCAAATCGAGGCTACACTTCTGGCCGCTCTTTAAAATGATGTATTTTAAAAGCGTACAAAATAATAAACATATGTAATACAGACACTACAACAGACACGACGAGTATGCAGTGCTTCTTTTGATGAGTATAAGTAGGATACATAGTTTTAAATGTTTTCCAAAAGATATAAAAAGTTACGAAATGGTGCAGAGATAACATTCTGGTTTACAGATTAAAATTATTGAAAAGCCAGGGGAGGTAACTCATGATTGGAGTGGTAAAAATAGACCGCGTGCCACAAACTATTGCGATTTCGCGCTTGTTTAATCATTGTTTTGTTGAATTTTTTCCCCAGAAGACAAAAACCAACAAATATGTTTGACAATTTCTCCCATTATTTTGTATTTAAAAATAATCATATATAGGAGGGCGTATTGGAGTGCCAAGGTATTATTCTCAACAATGCTTTAAAGCTTTTATTTTGGACTAAAATTAATTTTCTTCTCAGTCTAAAACCATGATTTTGGGGCAACATTTCTTATGTCAATATTACTTAAATAAGTCGTGATTTATTTGAAAACTGAAGTGACAAAGTTATTTGATGGTTTGAAATAAAGCCGTATAAAAAAATCTGAAGCAATTTGACTTGAAATGACCGAAATAATCAGTTTTGTGCTTCTCCTGTGAAGTGACGTCTTTCGACTTACGTCTGTATTGCATGCGGGCGGCGATATATTCAATGAATGTTTCCGAGTCAACCTTTGCTACTGGTGACAAAGGTTGAAAACATAAGCAGTGTCAAACTCAAAGTCAAAAATTGTTTATTATCTCGTTAAGAGAAATTACAGTGTAGTCTCATACATATACAAGCACAGTACAAACAAGGAAACATATTCATGCAATATAAACGAAAACAAAACTAAGAAATGCCTTGTTTATGTACAGTCGTTTCATTTTTGTGCAGCGAAATATATGAATGTGCATACCTAGGTACTTGTTATCAAATAAGGATGGCTAACATGTTGGGATTGTTATCTTTTCTATTTTGTGTTATTTTTGAGGTTGTATATTCAACTTTGTATACTGCGATTTGCTGTTTCCTGAAATATGTTTTTCCGAGTGTCTGCATATTTGTCTGACTGTCAGTCTATCTGTCATTTTTTCCTTTCTCTCTCCCCCTCTCCGTCTCTCTCTTGCTTCCTTTGTCGTCACCTCTCTCTCTCTCTCTTCTGCCTTCTCTCTCTCTCTCTCACTTAACTGAATTTGGTGCTTTATTGATTGGCGTGTTTCTTCATTGCTTAGTGAATTAGAATATTCCTTGCTTATTACGTAGAATGGCTGATTGGATTGATTGCTAGACTATCGGATTGTTGAATGGTTTAATTAAATGACGGGTGATTATCTGTTTCCTGCTAACCAAGTGCGTTGTTAATGGCCGATCACTTAATATAATTGTGGAGCGTTGATTTCATTGTTTTGTGATCTTTGTTCTCTTTGTTCACAATGCGCCGTCCGTGGGCTATGAACATGAGCGATTGTTTACTGTATATCATTTTTTCTGTATTTACCTTTTATATTTACTTGTGTTTTTTCTTTCTTTGGAACATTCATATTTTACTTAAGTCGCTGTGTGGCAGAATGTCATTGTTTCTTTTTTCCTTTATTGAATCATTACTGTTCTTTGGTGCCCTTGCCCATTTTCCGAGGACTAAGTCACGATGTTGTGTACAGTATCTAACGATGATATGTGTTAGCTTTTGCTGTGCTCGTTACTGTGATTATTGTAATGTTTATGTGGTATTAGACTTGTCTCTGCTACTGTTTCATTTATATTTAACAAAATACATTTGTTATGGTCCATGGGAAAAACCAGGCATGGGAATTGTCAGAGACAAAAAACTCTGAAAAGCCTGAAAAAGCCCCCCAATTGAAGTATTTAGTAACAAAAACGAAGTATTTAGCAACAATTTCCCAAAAAAATTCGCGGAAATCTGCGTATTCGCGGACAATTCCCATGCCTGAAAAACCTACATAAGTCGCTCAGAATGTTTTGAGCAAAAGTAAAAATAGTCAACAACCCCCAAAATATAAATTTTCTATTTAGGGCATATTTACGTCTATTTTTATGTATTCTACCAGTATCCACAACATGAAAGACAATTTTGGATGATTTCTTTGTTTATTTGATTGTTTTCTAAATCAAGTCAATAGAAACAAAGAGGCAAAATTGTATCTTCTATGCCCAATTTCTGCAAATGATCTATTTCAAATGCCAAACTTCAAATAATTATAAAATAAAAACTAGACAAGATAACTCAATTCGGTTTTCTGTGTATTAACAAGGAATCTATGCTCCACCATGAATAATTAATTTATGCCAGAATTCCATTATGTCTGGTTTTCCCACGCACTGTCAAATATGCATAAATACGAAGGAAAGTTTTCCTCTGTCGATTTTGCCATGGCTGAACCAAAGCATACACCATTTAAGATGTTATCATATAACTGTAACGGGCTTGGTAATCATAAGAAAAGAAAAGATGTATTCGATTATTGCGAGACAACCCCTGCATTCCTCGATTAATTCCATTTTTCCGTTTTTGCCTTTCTTACCAAACATAAAGCTGTATTTTAGGACTAGGGTTAGGGTTATTATTCCAAAAGGGCTGAAAAGGTTAATAAAATACAGCTTTGTTTGGTAAGAAAGGCAAAAACGGAAAAAAATTGAATTAACCGAGAAATGTAGGGGGGGGGGGGGGGGCACACATCTTGACCTTTACCCAGAAAACATGATAAGAGCCTGCTGGGGTTATAACTGCTATTTGTCTGGGAAAGATACCAATAAGAATGGGGTAGCTATTTTAGTCAATAACAATTTTGAACACAAATTACATAATGTACTTAGAGATCCAGAGGGATGCTACCTAGTCTTGAATACTGAGTTTATAAGTACACGCATTACCTTAGTTAATTATATGGAAGCAGTAGCAGAGATTACTTTCAGTTCTTTGAACATATTTGTAATGTTGTGGAAAATGTGGGTATCAAAAGTATCATTATGGGAGGGGACTGGAATGTCGTGCTTGATCCAAGGTTAGACGCAAGAAATTATAGTAGTTATATTAATCGCCCGCAAAGTCGAAATAAAATAATTGATATGATAGGATATATGCAGTTCGTTAATGTGTGGAGAGATCTTTATCTGGATAAGAGGGGTTACATACGGAGAAGGTTCAATTCAGTACAACAGAGCAGACTGAATTTTTTCTTAATTTCAGATTCTCTTCTCATTGAAACAACTGGGGTCAGATCACTCTATGGTCTCCCTCGAACTAAAAGGTAACTTGAGAAAAAGAGACACGCAACATTGGAAATTCAACAATTCCTTTCTCAGAGATATCGAATATGTTAATGTTGTTAAACAAGTGATTAAGAATATTAAAAGGCAGTATGCTGCCTTAGTTTATGATTTTGATAATTTGGATTAAATTCCTGACGAAAATATACAATTTCAAGTAAATGACCAATTATTCTTTGAAACTCTTATGGAAATACGAGGGAAAACTATATCATATGGTGCGTATAAGAAAAAAGAATGTAAGGAAGAAAAACAGCTAATAGAAGATATTAAAATAATAGAAAATAGGTTGGATTCAAGTAATGTTGAAACACTTCAAGAGAAAAGAGTCAGACTAGAGGAAATTCGAAGCAAAAGATTAGAAGGAATGCTGGTAAGATCAAAAGCCATATGGCTCAAGGAAGGTGAAAAGATGAGCAGAAATTTTTGTCATTGAAAAAGAAAAAAAATTATTCATGAAACGATGTTATATTCTGAACAATAGTGGTGAAACAATATTTGATGACAGACATTTTAACAGAAACAATGGGCTTTTACGAAAATGTATACATGGAGAGAGAGACCATTGATGTTAATCTAAATGAGCTATTTTTGTATGCACCAAAGCTGGACGAAGACGAAAAAGAACTTCTGGAAGGTGAAATCACATATGAAGAGGCCTTGAAAGAAATGAAAAATAACAAAAGTCCCGGTAGCGACGGTTTTACGAACAAATTTTATAAATTCATTTTCCGTGACATTGGCACTTTTCTAGTTAGGTCATTGAATTTCGGCTACTCTTCAGGTCTGATGTCAGTTACCCAAAGAGTTGGTATCATTTCTATGATTCCAAAAGATAATAAACCGAAACACTTTCTTAAAACCTGGCGTCCAATTTATTTACTGAATACAGCATACAAGATAGTTTCATTGTGCACCGCAAACAGACTTAAGCCAATACTACATATATTAATCAATAAGGATCAAACTGGATTTACATGGAAGAAAACATCCGTCTGCTCTACGATGTATTGTTTATGACAGAACAACAAAATATTCCTGGACAAATTCTAACTGAAGACTTTGGAAAGGCATTTGATTCGGTTTCATGGAAGTTTTTGGATACTGTTCTGGACTTCTTTAATTTTGGACCTTGTGTAAAAAGATGGGTAAAACGTTTTATCATGACATAAAAACGTGTGTATCTGTTAATGGAAGTTATACCCCATAGTTTAAAATTTCTAGAGGAGTCCGCCAGGGAGACCCACTCTCTCCATATTTATATCTTCTGTGTGCAGAAATGTTGTCTTTACTTATGCGTAAAAATGATCGCATTAAGGGAATTTCTATTAAAGAAAAAGAATATTTACTCTCTCAGTTTGCAGATGATACAACTGTTTATCTTGACAGCAGTGAAATTTCATTTAGAGAAGCCATTAAATTACTAGAACAATTTGCACTAATGTCAGGCTTGAAAATAAATCTTGAAAAAAATAATGTAATTTGGATAGGTAGTATGAAAAACTCTCCAATAAGATACATGTGGGACAGGAATTTTTGTTGGGATCCGGGTATTTTTTCAGTATTAGGAATAAAATGTTCTACTACTATTGATAGCATTGTGAACATAAACTTTGAAAATAAAATAATACAGATACGAAACATTTTGGCAAAATGGAGAAAAAGGAATCTAACACCTATTGGTAAAATTGCAGTTTTAAAATCGTTAGCAATTTCAAAAGTTGTACACTTATTTAGTAATCTTCCAGACCCTAGTGATAACTTTTAAAAGGAACTTGATTCATAGTTTTACAACTTTTTGTGGGACGGGAAACCCAATCGAATTAGCAAAAAATGTGTTTGTCAAGGCTATAAAATGGTGGATTGAGAATGGTTAATGTTTTTGCATTTTTGTCTGCTATCAAGGTATCTTGGTTAAAAAAGAATATTTTTTGATAATTTAAGCAACCTTCAAGAGCTAGCTTTTTCCTTTGTTCCTGGATTAGAAAAACTGGAACTACTAGGTTCTGAATATATATCAGTGTATTACTTACAAGAACACATAACCAGTTTTGGAGAGATGTTTTAAAACATTTCAAAAAGGTGTCACTAAAATGTATTTTGAGTGACATTCACGACTTCGTTTCTAATTGTATTCATTACGATGTCAATATTTTAAGAGAAAATAAAACATTTTTTTTATAAAGCAATGGGTTGAAGCAGGCATATTGCAAATAAGACATTTAATTAATGATGAAGGACGTTTCCTTTCATTTGAACATTTTTGTCAAAAATTTCCTAACGTTCAAACTAACTATTTGCTATTTGCTGGCACCATGGAGGCAGTGAACAAATACATAAATAAATTACAATGTGATTTGACCCCTAGATACAAAATATTAGAACCTCCTAACTGGGCAGTCATTTTGAAGGGGAACAAATACGTTTATTCAACTCTTGTTAATTCAGAAAAACGTCCAGCTGGTATTAGTAAATGAAGCAGAAACTATGACAACCTGAAATGGAAATCAATTTTTAAAAAGTGCTCTTCTTCAAACACTGACACACAACTCAGATGGTTCCAACATAGATTATTACTTAGAATACTTCCCACACGCAGATACCTTTTCATACGCAAAACAGTTGACCCGTCCTCATGTGCCTTGTGTAACGAGGAAGAAGAAACTATTGTGCATTTATTTTGGCATTGTCGAATTGCAAGACATTTTTTGAATGATTTGGAAATTCTTCTGAAAAACGCTTGTGAAAATTGTGCAAATCTAAAGTTTTCTGAAACTCTTATTCTTTTTGGTACCAGTGAAGGTGTTAAGACTGACATAGTGCTGGATTTTATAATTTTACTGGCTAAATTTTATATCTACAAGTGTAAAGGGAATAATAATAAGCCTTGCACTACAGTATTTCTTAGGATGTTGAAAAACAGATTCTTTATTGAATGTTATCATAAAGCAATGTGTGGAAAGAAAGATCTTTTTGACATTCAGTGGCTTCAATTTAAACCCGTGTTGGATAGGACATAGCTTTTAGAATACTATTGTAGTATTTTTGTTTTTGCATTAATTACGGACTTATCACAAATCTTTATTTATACGTGTATAATCAGTTGTTTTTGTTTTTTGTTGTTGTTTTGTTCCAGTCATTCTTGATTTCACGTGTACATATTTACTTATTTATTATTACTATTCAATTGTTCGTTTTAAGTTTCTTTATAGTTTGTTCGTTTATTCCTGTGGTTGGTTTTTTTGCTCCTCATGATATCGTTATTTAATGTTTTTGATTCTCTCAGCGCACTTTCCTCTTTTTGTGTATTTGTAATTTCCGATATTGTGAATAAAATTTATTTAAAAACCTTTAAAAAAAATTGTTTTAAAGAAAATGAAAGGACAGCCAATCATAATTCACAAAAAGTTGGACATAAATTTGAAGTCGATGTTAGCATCCTTCCCATCACATTGAAAACCGCCCTCCATCCCCCGCCATTTCTTTCCTTGCATTCTGTTGTCCTTCCCTCCCTACTTCACTCAAATATAAAAGTCAGAAAAACAGAGTTCTTATTGTCGCATGAAAATAGGTAGCTCGTAAAAATAAGTAGCTCGCTATTATGAGAGTCTGTATTTGCGACAACCACAAACTTCACTTTTTCTGTACTTTAACCATTTAACTAACCCTAACCCTAACCCTATCCCTAACCCTAAAAAAAGTGAAATTTGTGGTTCATGCTCAATGTCGCAAATACACACTGTCATAGGTAGCGAGCTACTTATTTTTACGAGCTACCTATTTTCATGCGACACTTATTTCCATGGAAAAACTCGAACTCAAAGTAGGGGGAAATCTAATGAAAGAAGTGTGTGTGTGTGTGTGTGCCTTTTTTCCTGTTTGAACACGACTTTAATCTGGCAAAGCAAGAGGTTGATGTTTCGAGAAATAGGTGGCTTTTGCACTGATTAGAAGCTTGATATTAGAAGCCTGTTATACACATGGTACATCATAAATGTGTTTCTTTTTCATGCTTCTTAATAACATCATCGTATGTAAAACACCATGAATGGATTATACATGCCCCAATCTTAAATTCAACAGCTTCATGATCTACATTTCACTATATCACTGCTGCAATACCAAGTAAGAAGGTTAGGATGAGTGATGTCCCTTGTGTGTGTAGTTTCCGGTTGACAGTGGCTATTTAACCTCATGTGGCTATTTCCCCTCACATTGGTGCTTTAAAAAAAAAAAGATACAGCAGCTTTGCTTAGTCTCATTTCCTATGATGACATCACATATTTATTTGGGTCCATTTGGTCCAAACTTTCCAAGCATTTCTGTCCGACAAGCATTACATTGAGTCTTTTGTCAGTTCATCACTTAGGAAATTGGGTACACATTTTGTTGCGCATGCGAGCATTCTCACTGGAAGATGTTTACGCATTACCTTTTCTATTGTACTGAAAGAAGTGTCGTTCTTCTCACTGCTTTCTCTCAGTCTCATAATATGGATCTTCATCAGTGAGTTTCTTGAAAAAAAGGCATATTTTGCAAGTTCAGGACTGCAAAAAATGACCTAGGGTGACATTTTGGAAGATCAACTTTCCAGGATTGAAAACTTCAACACATTTGCACATTGTAGTAGTCCCTGTCCAATCAACTGTAAATATATCTCAAATAGGAATTATTTTTTAAAATACAATATAGTTCCCAAGTTTCATCTCTTTGAAGTTACAACAAGTAAACCAGTCAGCTCAAGAATACAAAAATGTTGGTCACAGATGCCTACATCATATTTTCGATGACATCATACACTCGCGTAGGACAATGATGTGAGGATCGTTGCCAATTACAAACGTAGGATTACAAATGTGAGGATCGTTGCCAATATTTAATGATCAACCCTCGTATTGTCCAGTTTGACCACTATTTCACATTTTGTTCTTTGGAAAGTGTGATTCGTAAATCATTCCATATGGCTGTTGATCATATTCACACACACACACGCGCGCGCGCGCGCACAAACGCACACGCGCCCATGCACATCTACAGAGCAGCAGTTTTTATTTCCAGTGATGATGATGACAATAATGATGATGATGACGACGAGGATGATGATGACGATGACGGTGATGATGGTGGTGGTAATCATGATGATGATGATGGTGGTGGTGATGATGATGACGATGATGATGACCTTGGAAGTTTAATGCTCGGGAAGTTTATTGTTCCTAGTTTTAAAACATTCTTTATATCGGTCGTGCTTGCATATATAGTTCCTTTGAGCTATCCGACCCCTATGCAAACCATTTAGTAGGCCTACTCATTCTTTGGTATGAATCGTATATTTGTAAATAACATTTTAAAAAGCTTGTAAGAAAGGGAAAAGATCGTCTGCAACGCGCGGCGTGATGGAAGATGCATGGGTGTCGTTATTAGAGTTTGTCACTGTGGCTTGTACCCACGTGTCGTCATATCCGGCCACAAGGAGCGCCATATCATGGGAGACCGCCATCTTAGTCAGTAACTTTCTTTGAAAAATGCTAGATCGATGCTGCGTATTTGGCTGTTCCAATTCGAAACTTATCTAAACTGTATTTATAACATCTGGATGTTTTCTTTACACATTTAGATAACATTTTCACTTTGTTTACACACAAATAAGGACTAAGATGGCGACACTTCCGTTGGAAGGGTCGAGATGCGCACGCAGGTGGGGGGGGAGCCATTAGAGTAGTACAGGTGAAAAGAATTCTGATAAGTCTATATGTATTATACTTTTTGGGTACAAAAAACAAACCGTTAGAATATAGATGTTTATCTCATTTAGAAATGTGTGGTCATAAACAAAGTATTTCCCACATTCCTTCCTTTTCTGGAACTTTATTTTGCTTATTTACCGTAACACACAACGCGTTTTTTTAATTTCACACTTTTGTAATCCAAGCTTGGCTGGATCTGAATGGCTTTTGATGTAGACTGGATCTCCTACCTATTGCGTGTAGGACTAAATATGCCTTGCGCGCGTGCGTACTGTAATGACGTCAAGCGTCAGGGATCATCAATGCTATTTGTCAATGGCTATATAACCTCATGTGGCAAAATAGAATTCAGAGTCTCACTCTCTGTCTCTCTATATTCCTTTCTCTCTCTTTGTGTCTCTCTGTCTCTGTATTTCTCTTTGTCTCTGTCTCTCTCTGTGTCTTTCTGAGAGAGAGTCAGACATGGGGAGAGAGAGAGTTAGGGACATAGAGAGAGACAGAGACACACAGAGAAAGAAAGGGAGATACAGAGACAAAGAGAGACACGAACAGACACACAGAGAGAAAGAGAGACAGAGACTGGAACAGCGAGAGACAGGCACAGAGAGAAAGAGAGATTAACGGAGACACACATGAAGAGAGAGAGAAAGGGGTCGGATGGGGTGGGAACAGAGTCACACAGTGAGAGAAAGACAAATAAAAAACAGACACAGGTAGGGACAATGAGAGAGACAGAGAGAGAGAGTGAGACATAGAAAGAGAATCAGAGACACAGAGAGAGAAAGATATGGAGAGACATTGGAGAGAGGAATACAAAGAGACACACACACAAAGAGAAAGACAGAGACAAAGAAATACAGAGAGAGAGGGGAAAGATAAAGAATAAGAGATGCATCAACCCATAGAGAGAGAAAGAGATACAGAGAGCATAGCCCAAATTATATTTAGCCACATGAGGTTAAATAGCCATTGCCATGCTAATTAGCCATGTATCATCGAGGAAAGCTTCAGCTGGAGATAATGGAACGTGTGTGTGTGTGTGTGTGTGAGAGAGAGAGAGAGAGAGAGAGAGAGAGAGAGAGAGAGAGAGATTGAAAACTTGAAAACAAACTTTATTTTCCAAGGATATAGATTTTAGGCAACGCCTATTCTTCCAATCTGTCCTTGATACATATATACTTAACACAAAATACAAACACGGCAAGGCATACTATTACACATACAGAGCTGAATACAAAGGTAGCAAAGCAGTTGATATTATGAAACATAGATAGGCTGAAATATGAGAGAGAGAGAGAGAGAGAGAGAGAGAGAGAGAGAGATGACCAGACAGGGAGTGGCGGCTTCATCACACACTGTAAACATTTACCTCAGACAGTAACAGGAAAAGCTATATGCAGGCATACTTTGTTATAAAGCTTTCGCCTATCCGTCTTGGATATGCGTAAGGGATGTTAAACACACTTTCAGGTATCAGAAGTTTCGTTTAACCGTCGTTTCACTTATCCATCAGAAAGTTAGTCTTCCAAAGAAGGGCTTTGGTCGGGAAATTAAAATTGCTTTCAGGTATCCGAAGTTTCGCTTAACCGACTTTCAGGTAAACGTACATGCACTGTACATTGAATTTCATAATGGTGGTGGTGGTGGTGTGTGTGTTCGGTTCGGTAGTTTAATTTAACGTCTTTTCACCAATAGTGATATTAGACACAAAAAATAACCCAAAATGTATTAATAATTAACAAAACTAATGCATAAAACAGACCTACAACAATTTTTAGTAACAAGGCGTAAAAAAAAATCATAACAATTTCAGAATTTGCTATAATAGTAGACGAAAGACGAAAGGGCTGGATAATATTTGACTGTCATTCTCATAATTCACTTTTTTCTATAAAGTGATGTTAAAATTGGGCATTCTTTCAACAAATGATGTACTACTAGCGCAACGCTGAGTACCGGTAACGCCTAGTAACGGTAACGCCTAGTAACGGTAACGCCAAGTACTGGTAACGCTGAGTACTGTAAATTTGAAGCGATTCGGTTAAGAAACGGCGAGTTATAACTAATATAAGGCCCTGTTTCCCGTTGGCTCTGCTCTGAGAGTGATGCGCTCTCCCTAGTAATGGTAACGCCTAGTAACAGTAACGCCAAGTACTGGTATTGCTGAGTACAGCAAATTTGAAGCGATTCGGTTAAGAAAAGGCGGAGTTATAAGGCCCCGTTTCCCGTTGGCTCTGCTCTGAGAGTGACGCGCTCTCCCTAGTAACGGTAACGCCAAGTACTGGTAACGCTGAGTACAGCAAATTTGAAGTGATTCGGTTAAGAAACGGCGGAGTTATAAGGCCCCATTTCCCGTTGGCGCTGCTCTGAGAGTGACGCGCTCTCCTGGCCACAGCAAGCCTGACAGCAAATTTGAAGCGAATCGGCTACGAAACGGCGGAGTTATTTGTGAAAAGGTGAAGCGGCGTATATCACGCGCGTTTATGAATCGATTCGCTTCCGGTTTGGCACATCGATAGTCACCGTCCCCAGTCATGTACCTGCCAAATTTGAAGGCAATCGGTCCAAAAATACCGGAGATACAGGCGCCGAGAGGCCGGCGGATACGCGTTTCGCGCATTTGCCAAACCGCGCAAATGACGCACACACACACAAACCCCCCACCCCCACCCTAACCCCCCACCCCCCCACGCACGCACGCACGCACGCACACACACACACACACACACACACACACACACACACACACACTTTTATTATATGATTCTGAAACTCAATCAGTTAACGTTATCTGCACCTGCTCTTGTGTGTCGGAGTCACCACAGTAATTTCCGGTTTGAGCAAAAATGGCTTCGCCTAGGAAGAAGATTCGCTCTTCTGGTCGACAGTACTGTGTGGTTTGTTCAAATTACAGGGGCAAAGTACTTGAAGGTCGAATTGTTAAACTGCACAAACTACCCAAAGAAAAGGCGCTACATCGAGTATGGGAACAACGGCTAAAGCTGATACGAAAGGACTACAGTTCTGTGAAGTATCCTAGTTTGTGCTCAGAGCACTTCGTCGGCAGACAAGGACCACAGCCTGGGGACAATGTGCCGTCCATATTTCCGAATCGGACATTCAAAACTTGCACGGTAAGAAATCAGCAATCAGTAAGTTCATATTATAATATGATATATTATAGTACATTGTATTTCCAGGTCACCCACACTCTGCTGAGTGGTTATAAAAATTAAAAAAATATTTACTTTTTGTCAAATTGTGAAATTTATGTTATTGGAAAGAGCCCGACAAGACCTTTAAAATGATACCCAAATTATCAAAATCGGTCGAAAATTGAGAAAGTTACGACGTTTTAAAATGATAGCTTTTTTGACATGAGCTATATAAGAAAAAGTTGATCAAGGTTACCGGCCCTTACCGTATCAAGGTTTGGATGAATAAAACAGCCATAACTTATTTATTTTCTTACCAATAAACAAAACATTGGTGCCAAAATAAAGCTTATTCAAACTCATCAAAGGGGCAACATCAATCCCAAACATTAGACAGGTTAGGCCTAAGCTTTTTGTGCGACTCACAAGATCGCAACATCAACATGAACATGGCAGAAAACAACATGTCGGACAGGCTTCGACGTAACACCTCCCGACTTGTGGAGACCTTGAGCAGCATTGAGCTGTATTCTAGATGCACCAAATTTGGTGTACTTGTAGACAAATAATCAAATGTAACTAAGTATTTGTTTAAAAAAACCAAGTAGTTACCATTCAGAAATGGTAAACAAATGAACTGGACCCAAATATTGGATCGCTTGTCTCTCGCGATCGGTCGTCTTCGCGTAAAAATAGATCGTTCCCGAATGACCCGGTAGGTATCTGCTTCCACAAAGAAAAAAAGTCGGATGGTCAGCGCCAAGAATAACCATCAGTAAAAACAAGCAAAGGAAGTGACCGTTTGGCACATGGCTAAAATCAGGGTTCGGGATTTTGACAGGAATAATCGCTGCAGTTTGGCCTAATTCCGTTGTTCCTACTAATGTACTATATCATCAGAATCTTCAAATCGATGAAGGCGGATGAATAATGGAAGAAGAAGAAGAAGAATCAGTGTGATGTAAAGCAATTATCTTAAGAACATGGAGCCCCCCCCCTGTACCCACCCCCCCAAAAGGCCCGGATTATGTTATTGGTTGGCATATTACATAATAGTAGTTTATCCTGGATGTCACACATACTGACATAGTGCTAAGAAATGAATCTATGTCAGTAAAAATAAACACAGTAGCTATGGGTATGGCGTTGCAACACTCTGACCAAAGACGCAACGTAGTGGTAAATGAAGGACAGGAGCTGTGCCGGTTGGGGTTCACCCCCAGGGACCGCAACAGTAGTTGGATTGGTCCTGGCTAGATACTGCAAAATAAAGGTATGGTCCTTTTCGCATGCAACATGTGCAGCCTTACTAGTTACTACAGGTCATGCATGTCCCATAAAAAGAAAAGCTTATTAGAGGTTCCTGTTCCTGCAGATTCAGCATCATCATGTGAGTTCCCACTGAACGGGTCTTGACTGGCTGGGTCATTGTTAATTAGGGTGACATTTAAAATTTTACTTTAAATTCATGCCCGACTTCGGACCTTGACAAAAATTAAAGTGATTTCAGAGGTTTTTTAATTTATATTTTGGCCTAAAAAGTACCTCTGTTTTAAGTGTATTATTAATATTATGCATCCAATTATTGGAATTTATGCTCATGTCCTTGTTCATTTTGTCTTTTTGGTCACTACCTACCTATTAACCTTTACTGGACTTCTGGGGTCGCCCACGACCCCTTGACCTACAAAACATGTTATATCTCTAAAACTATTTAAGCAATCTTCATGAAATTTCATGACTTTGTGAGTTTGTCAAAAACGTAAATGGCTTTAAGTGTGTTAAATTTCATTAATGTGTATAAAATATAAATGACGTAATATGACGCGTAATTGTGATATACCTGTCCGGATGACGGGGGTCTCCCACGACCCCTACTTTAAAGAGCACTGCAGTGCATTGAGTAGGGGTCGTGGGAGACCCCCGCCATCAGGACAGGGATAAACACATGGTGACTCATTGACAAGTAGGGGTCGTGGGAGACCCCCGCCATCCGGACAGGGATAAACACCTAGGAATTCGCTCTTTGCTGAGTAGGGGGTCGTGGAAGACCCCCGCCATCGTGTCTGTGTAGTCAAAAGCATGATCCGGTAAAGGTTAAATTAGTATTTTCATGTACTAATAAAGTGAAGTTCCCCTTTTCCCCCTGCCTTCCCTCTCCCGGCCCCAACTCCTCTCCTCCCCTGCATAGCCACCTTCCACGCACCCCCGGCCCCCTCGTTCACTTCTCACCTGTCTGCTCATTTGCCAAGTTCGCCATCTCCACCCTTTCTCTCTCTCTCTCTCTCTCTCTCTCTCTCTCTCTCTCTCTCTCTCTCTCTCTCTCTCTCTCTCTCTCTCTCTCTCTCTCTCTCTCTCTCTCTCTCTCTCTCTCGCCCCTTTCTCTCTCACATTCTTTTATTGGTGGTTGATTGCCTGTCTTTCCTCAAAGAATGTACAGGGGAAGATAAACATCCGGTCTCTTTTCCCTATATGAGTAGTGAGGACAGAAACACTGGTTATGTCCCTTTGAAACGTGACACATTTTACACATCGATAGGCCAGTTGAATTCTCCGTTCAAGTTCCAGTCCGAGTTTTTGGATAGCCTCCACTGTGAATAGTGTACACGTCTGCACTAACGATAACTCTATCAGCCCGGTTCGCCGAGCTTTTAAGTAATCCATCTTACCCTTTTAGAATATCTTTGCTTTCCTTTTTTCCTTTTATGTTATTTTCCTAGTTTCTTGTTTTTTTTATGTTTACATCTACAATCAACTCTTTTCCCCCTATATGTTACACTTTTCTTGGTCTTATGTGCCATGTTTTCCAAGTTTTAATCACTTACTTTATTTGGATCAAATTACTGTGTTTTTACAATTTTAGGGCAATAAATGTGTTTATCAGTTGGCTAACATTTTAACTCATAAAACTAGAAGGTTTTAAAATAAGTGTTGCTGGGTGGGTGTTTTTTTTAACCCTTTTGCCGCCAGCCATTTTTTAACAACAAAATTCCGTTTATCTTACCTGGGTAGAAACAAGAAATCATATGCAATATTTGGGATTCCTCTGTGTGACATGTATAAAGTAAGGTCTATGCTCAGGGCTCCCACGAATCCCCATTTGAAGCACTAAATTTCTAAAGGACTCTCTAAAAGAATGTGCTGGGGTTCCCAGGGATGCACGAAAAAATTTAATTTTAGCATTTGCAATGCCACTGGGACCATCTATCCTGCCTCTAGGAGTAGGACCCTCTATGGTGTAAGTGAAGGAGTCCCCGGGACCCCTTGTTTTTGCAGGCTGATTGGAGCCCAGGGACGGTATTCATGTCGAGATAGCATGAGACTTAGCATGATGCTAACTTAGAAGCTCTTCCAAAAGTCCTATTAAATCCTATAGGACATTGGAAGAGCTTCTAAGTTAGCATCATGCTAAGTCTCATGCTATCTCGACATGAATACCGTCCCTGATCTTTACCTCTTAAAATTATGAAAATAAGCTCTTTGGATAAAGACCCTGGTTTGAGGCCTTTTCATAATTAAAAAAAATTATGGGTTTTAAATCATTAATATGACATAGGCGGTGAAAGGGTTAATCTGTTATTTAATATTTGATAATATTGTCTTGACACAGAGAGTAAGCTCGGTGAAATTCAGGTTACTCCCACCTTGAAAGCGCATTGCAACTAGAGCTGCACCACCTTTTTTTGTGCATGCGGTTTTGTGTGACTGATGTAGTGATGTGGAACTTGAAGGGGAGTAAATTTTGACAGACTTTTGTGTTGTCACTGCCCCTGGGTTCTTTACTAGTTTGACATGAACAAAGTGCATGGGCATTCAGAACCTCGGTTTAGTTGTCTTAGGTTAGGTTAGGTACATTATAGTCACAGAGGCGTCTCTGTGAAATTCGGGTTGCTCCCACCTGGAGAGCGCGTCACACCCAATTTAAAAAAAAAAAAATTTTGCATGCGATTTTTGTGTGATTGATGAGGAAGGAAGGGAGGGGGGTAAATTTTGACCAAATGACAACTTTTTCGTTGCCACTGGGTTTAACGTGTGCTAAGTGCATGGGCACACAGGACCTCGGTTTATCGTCTCATCCGAAAGACTCCACGTTCAGACCGTAAGGCCTAGTGCAAAGTGAGAGGAAAAAAATCCCCTGTACCCAGGTTCAAATTCAGGTTTACTTTACACGAAGCGAACGCGCTACCACTGTGCCACTCTACACTCTACACTGGTCTGAAAGACTGAGTGTTTGGTAAAGGTAAAGATGTGCCAGTTAACTGCCACCCCCCCTGCATTTCTCGGTTAATTCTATTTTTTCCGTTTTTTGCCTTTCTTACCACACATAAAGCTGTATTTTAGGAACATTTTCAGCTAATAACCTTTTTGGAATACTAACCCTAGCCCTAACCCTAGCCCTAAACCTAACCCTACCCCCCACTATGTACTGCAGTACACCGCGATTTGTCACAGTTGTGGTTCGTTGCGTTTTTCTGTCTTATAGGGTGGGGGGTAGGGTTAGGGTTAGGGTTAGTATTCCAAAAAGGTTATTAGCTAAAAATGTTCCTAAAATACAGCTTTATGTATGGTAAGAAAGGCAAAAAATGGAAAAATAGAATTAACCGAGAAATGCAGGGGGGGGGGGGGGGGGGGCACATCTTTACCTTTACCAAACGCTCAGTCTTTCAGACCAGTGTAGAGTGTAGAGTGGCACAGTGGTAGCACGTTCGCTTCGTGTAAAGTAAACCTGAGTTCGAACCTGGGTACAGGGGATTTTTTCCTCTCACTTTGCACTAGGCCTTGCGGTCTGAACGAGGAGTCTTTCGGATGAGACGATAAACCGAGGTCCCGTGTGCCCATGCACTTAGCACACAGTAAACCCAGTGGCAACGAAAAAGTTGTCATTTGGTCAAAATTTACCCCCCTCCCTTCCTTCCTCATCAGTCACACAAAAATCGCATGCCCCCCCCAAAAAAAAAAATACTGTAAGAAAGGCAATAACGGAAAAATAGAATTAACCGAGATAGGTAGGGGGGGTGGCACATCTTGACCTTTACCGAGCGTTCATATCATACAGTCTAGTGGAAAGTGAGCAGAATTTTTTTTCCACACTGTGGCCCAGGAATGACCCTAGTGGTTTGTTGCTTTCGAGGCGAACCAAAGACTCTAAAAGGGTAAGATGGACTACTTAAGAGTTACGGCGAGCCGGGCTGATAGAGTTATCGTTAGTGGGGTAGTTACACCGTTCACAGTGGCGGCTATCCAAAAACTCAGACTGGTATTTGAACGGAGAATTCAACTGACCTATCGACGTGTAAATTTGTCACGTTTAAAAGGGACATAACCAGTGTTTCTGTCCTCACTACTCATATATAGGGAAAAGGGACCGGATGTTAGTCTTTTCTTTTCAGTGTCTTTGGGCGAACGCATTAATCTCTGAGCCACTCTACCGCTCTGTCTCATTAACCCTTTCGCTGCCAGCCATCTTTCAGCCAAAAATTTCCAGTAAACTTACTTGACTACAAAAAAGTTTTTGTCTGCAATATTGTGGGATAAATTATCTGTGACACATTAATAGGGTCAATCCTTACAGCCCAAGTTTAGGAACACAATATCATTGAATAATAGACCCTGATTTCAAGAGTTTTAATGACATGGGTGTTAAGTCATTGTGGTGCCAAAATGCGACATTGGCGGTGAAAGAGTTAACACAATGTGGTGTTGAACCTAGCGTGGCATTTAATGTGCTGTCAATGTAAGTGTTAATGTAGATATGATAGGGTACACAATATTATTTTGTTTCCTTACAGGTATACTTATTCATATAATTTTCTTCTTGTTTACCTTAACCCTTTCGCCGCCAGCCATTTTTCAGCCCAAAAATACCATTAAGCTTGTCTGGGTACAGACTTTTTTTTATCTGCAATATTGGGAATTCCTCTGTGACATGTATAACATTAAGCCTATCCTTGCCTCCCAAAATTAAGAGAATAGGGTCTTCGGATAACAGGCCCTGATTTGATGCCTTTTAGTGACATGGGTTTTAAACCATTGTGGTGCATAAATGCGACATTGGCGGTGAAAGGGTTAATCAGCATCTCTGCTAGTAGGGAAAAACAGGAAATTAAACAAAATGTTTTGTCTTCCTGTGTGTATATATATATATACCTTTACTTTGCTCTCTTTTTGTTCTTGGACAGATTTCAGACCAGCCTGACAGCGAAACTCCAGGAGACGACCATGGACCTCCTGATTCATTCTCAGATGCTTCTACTTGGGAGTCCCTAGAAGACACGCAGCAGGCTACTGTTCAGCAAGGCAGCTTGGCTCCACGTGCATTCTCATGTATGCTGCATGATTATTGTGGTCCAGTGCAGCAGTCTTCAATCTTCATGCCTACACACCAAAAACAAATGTGCGGACCAGATACGCCCCATGTAGGTGTGGGTGCTGATGTGCAAACAGATGCGTTTATTACTTTTTTAAGAAAAATGAGTGGCGAAGCCAAGAAGATGCAAAGCAAACGTGTGCTCAAAGCACAAAGGGCCCGTTCGAAATATAACTAGTTTCCAGATCCTCAAACATATGAATTTGCATGAGACCACTAGTAAAAGTATGTGTGTGTCACTGTGTGTGTGTGCGTGTGCGCGCGTGTGTATGAAATGTGTTTATTTTTATTTTTTCCAATATGTTGCCACAATCCAGTAGTCGGACATAACTGCGATGGGGGGGAGGGGGGGGGGGGGCATGATGTTGATTGACTGTTAGCTGTCATTTGAAGACCTCAACGAAATATGTGTCACTGTGTGTGTGTTGATGTGTGTGTGTGTGTGTGTATCTTCTTCTTCTTCGCTGTGCGTGGCCAATCAGCTCTTTGATTATTTTTGCTATGGAACCGGGTGGTTCTACCACTTATGCCGGAAAAAAGGCTCAAAGCCTGAGAAGAAACTGAAAAGTTAGGCCTTAGACAGAAGAGATGAAAGATAAAGATGAAGTGTTTGCATTGGGTTAAGACCATTAAATCCCCCAGTTCAGTCGGGAAGGAACAGGCCCCACTTCCAGCAACAAGCAAAAGCAGAAGTGAAGGGGGAAAAAAGGAAGAAGAGAGTTTGCGTTGCGATGAATAAATGTTTAATAAATATTGGTATCAGAATGATGTTTAGCTCCAAGCTTAGCAAGACTATCTGCTGTTTCATTCCATTTCAACCCACAATGAGAACCCAACAAAAATGTACATTTACTCCCTTCATCTTCATAACATGTATATGATGATGTAACCCATACAAGTCTTCGTGTTCTTCTTCACCTCAGGCAGCCAACTTCATCAGGCTGAAGATTCTGCTGCACTTTGGGGGGTAGTAAGAAGACAAGACATTAGAAAGCTGAGGAGATAGAAGTAGCCTAATGGAAAAGGAAAGTAAACGTAGAATAAAACCTAGTGTGGATCTGTCTTTACAATATATATATAAAAAACAACAAAATGGACACACGCACGCACGCGCACGAACACACACGCGCGCACACACACACACGCACGCGTAAACGTCTGAGGTCAGCTGATGATTCTGATGCTTTGGAACTTAGGTTGCTGCCCATTTGATCAGCTCAAAAGGGGGTCAGTTGGAGGAGGAGGAGGGTTGGGGGGGTTGGTGCAAGTGTGGTAGTGCACCAAGTCTTCTTCCTATCCACCTTTTCCACGTTCGTGGCATCATGATGTCATTTCCGTTTTTCAAGGAAAACATGTCCGCCTTTGAAGTGAAAAGGAAACCTGCTGGAGTGATTTGCATGTAACGAAGGTATTCTTCATATTCCTCTTTTTCTTTCCGGTAGCCAACTTCATCACGTCGAAGACCTAGGTCTACTGCTCTTTTCTGAATTCAAAATGCTGGGTGTTGAATGCTAATGTCATTGGTTGTAGAAGCATAAATATAGAAACATAAGCCTCACATAAGTAATACTGTACTGAAAGCAAATCGTATCTCAGGATTACTAGTCAGAACAATCACTAACTAGTCTAAAGATAGTGTGGTTCCTCTATTCAAATCTCTAGTAAGATCTGTTATAGAGTATGGAAATCCTGTGTGGTGCCCACACCTAAGAAAGAATATAGATTTAGTTGAAGGGGTTCAGAAAAGGTTCACCAAGAAAATTCAGGGCACCAACAATATGAGTTATCAGGAAAGACTGACTTACTTAAAACTACGAAGCCTAGAAATGAATACAGAAAATTTAGAGGTGATCTTATAGAAGTATACACAATTCTCCCTGGGCTTTATGACTATACTACCACAAAACAATTACTAAGTTTGTGTGAGGATGAAAGAACCCATGTTCATACTAATAGTTACTCATACTTTTAAACTATTCAAAAAAACTACTAACTTGCACAAACCTTTTTCACTAACCGTATTACTAACGCATGGAATAACCTTCTAAACGAAGCAGTAAATGCATCGTCACTAAATGCATTCAAGAACTCAATATCGATATTTTCAGAATATTGTGTAATCAGTAAATTTAAACAAATTAGACCAATAAAGCACGACTGCCTAAGTAGTCGATCAGTAATTGAAAAATATAGTGGTGGGTTGGGGAAATCCAAAACACTAAACAAGAAAAATAAAAACAAAACCGACATTTCCGAGCATAACTCCTTCATCTGGGTATACATACACATGAATGAAACATAGTGTTTTACATCCTCTCGGCCCGGCAGGGCACATATGGGACATTTGTAATCGGATAGTTGTTTGAAAATAAAATAAAACAAACACAACAAAGGTGGACGATACAAAACGTGGACGAACAGCAAACATGAAAATGGGGTAGTGGGAGAATTCAAAAAGCACAAGTCAAGTTATCATTTAGAAAATATATAAAATTTATAAAAGGTTTAATTTATTATTAATGTTTGATAAAATAGCTAGAGATATATAAAAGAGTTACATTAAATATTACTTTGTTCTTTTGGCCTGAGGTGAAAGAAACCAACCCTCCCAAGCTGATTAAAATTTCAGGGCTATGAGTTAAAATTCAAACTTTTATTTTATTATTAAAAACCTAATATGGCCCATATATTATGTTAAAATAAATGTTTTGAACAAATATTTACTTTTATTAACAAAAATATACATTATTGCTTTTATTTACAGAATATGGAAAAAAAGTATATGTCCAACCGGGGGGAGCAAACTCCTCCACCGGGACTTCCCTGTCTAAAGTGCCAGGGGAGTGTGTACATACACATACGCACACAAAGGCCTTTGTATGGTTGTGTGTGTACGTACCCAGAAGAAGGAGTTAGCTCAGAAAGGTCTGTCTGTGTGTGTGTGTGTGTGTGTGTGTGTACCCAGATGAAAGAGTTATGCTCGGAAACGTCGGTTTTGTTTTTATTTTTGTTGTTTAGTGTTTGGGATTTCCTCAACCCACCACTATATTTTTCAATTTTCCTGAGACTTTGTGAAATCCTGCGGTTATTTATTTTTGTATTACATATTTCCACTAATCCATTTGTTTTTCCTTCTTTCTTTTACTTATTGATTATAAATCTGGATGTATTGTGTGTATGTGCACTTAGGACAAAATGTTAGATACATTTGTGAGCCTGAAAGCATGCATGTAATACTACAAGGAGGTGTATGTGTGTGTGCAGTAGTGTATGATTTGATTTGATTGATTTAATTTAAAGTCTGTTCACAACAATGGTGATATTAGACTTAAATAAATACATTAATTAAGCAAAAACAAAACAGACATAAACAAATATTGAATTAAAATGAGGTGAAAAGAGTGTGTGTGTGTGTGTGTGTGTGTATGTGTGTGTGTGTGTGTGTATTAGTGTGTGTGTGTGTGTGTGTGAGAGAGAGAGAGAGAGAGAGAGAGAGAGAGAGAATGTCTGTGATGGGGGAAGGAGAAAAAAAAAGAAAAGATTTGGGGCAAAGTAAAGAACATTAATATTAACTAACGTATCAATTATAGTAATTTTGCAATTCCAGAGCTGGATATGACAGAAGCTATTTTGATCATTTCATGGCTGTAAACTACATCTTGTAAAGTTCCTATATTTGCTACTTGAATCCCAGACAAGGTGTATAGAGATATTACAAAAAGTGTGCAGGAGTGTATGCACTTTGAGTACATATATCATTTATATGTGGTTGTGTGTAAAGGTTGGTGTGTTTTTTTGCATTTTTTTTATGCATGTTTAATTCACAGAAGCAGGAACCAGCACGGTCCATGGAGGAAGACTCACCAGATCAGCCCTCGGCTGTCTACAGCACAACACAGCCCATGTCTGACAACACTTCACTGCTGTCTCTGAACACAAGTTATGTGTGTCAGCACTGTTCTGCTGCCTTTGTGCTGGTCAGCAGTTTGGAACTCCACCTGGCGTCAGTTCATGGAGAGCCTCTGCCATTCCCTGAGTGGACTGAGAGTAGTGATGGACAAGTGAGTGTGACTCTATGCATACCTGCCAACCCTCCCGGTAAATCCGGAGCTTCCCGGATTTTGTCACCTTTCCCGGAATTCACATGAAACTCCCGGATTTCGAAATTTCCAGCTTAGATTACCTCAGAAATGAGTGTTATGAAACCCGAAAACCGAAACTGGGTTTCAGGAAGCTTCGCGGAGCAGAGTTCGTACTGCGCATGTCGGAAGCGGGGGCTACTTCCTCCTGCAATCCTTTGTTTGGCAGCCTTTAAGCCTGTCTCATGCCGCCATTGAAGTAACATCGCCACGAGAAGGAGAAGACGAATAAATGGAAGACCGTCTTTTCAGACGAATACAAACAATTTGACCAAAAAAAGTTTCTCAGTGACTCCCCCCTCTAGGATTTTGTTTGGGAAAAGTTGGCAGCTATGCTCTATATTACTAACAGTTAGAGTTTTACTAGAAGAGCTAATTTTACCCCTTCAACTGAAGAATCAAGACATCATCGCCTGAGGCAGACATCATTACTGGCCTAGGGTTGCCTAGAAGAAGAAAAAAGTATCGTATTTTACGGACTTCAAGGCGCACCTGATTATAGGGCGCACCTCCCCTCCCATCCCCCCCAATTCTACACAAAATTAGATGTTGTTGTTATAGTTTCTTACTATATTATCAGTCACATTATAGGGTGCAGGGTCTCAGTCTCGGTCTTATAGTCCATAAAATACGGTAATGTATAAAAAGTGCAACAAAACCCCACCACTGTCTGAATCTGTTTTGACAAAAGTACTGGTTGATCCAAGTTTTAATTTCCACTTTGAAATCACTGTTACTTGCGTTAAAATTGGAATTACTTGTCTCCTTATTATTAATCCTTGTTCATTAAATTAAAACTTACTGCAGTATTTTCAGAGGTTCGTGTAGGGACGATTATTTTGGAAATTTGTAACATTAAAAAGTGAAAAAAAGAAGCACCAAACATAAGTGATGAAGAGAAATGACTCGAAAAACATGGTTTGGATTGAGAAAACATGGATTCAGACCAGTTTTAGACTGTTCCGAGTCCCCGTGAGGATACCGGGGGTCTTTTGTAAAAATAGTTCCCCCACCTTCTGGAAGTTCTGTGCTTGTGGAAGTTCTGTGCTTGTAGCTTCCTCTAATCTGCCACTCTCTTTGACTCTGCCTTTTCCCTTTGCTTTCTATCATCTACTATCTTTCTGACTTAATGGCCCATTCTCCTGCCTTTTTTCAACAAAATATTCCAAATAATTTTTCTCCTTTGAGCTCCTCCGAAATCGGAATGTGTCGGCTGTACGCAGCGGGGAGACCAGTGAAAACTGAAAAACGGACACATGCGTACCTCACCCATTATGGCCATGTGGCCCGGGAATGCAGAAGAAGAAGAAGAAGCTGTTCCGAGAATACTCAGAATTAGGCACTCACTGGCGTGCTCCAGTTCTCAGCATACTCGGAATTCTTCCAGAATGAGTCGACTCATTCCACCTTGCCCCCAGCAATTTGTCAGGCACACTAGTTCACCCGCCAGCACATACACGCAGCAAATTGTCGGGCGGGCACTTGTTGTCCATTCTGCAGTGCATATTTGCTTATATAGCCTTTTTTAATGTATTTTAGCTTACTAGTATGTATTTGTTATCCTTTTTTACTGTTTTTTTTAACCTGGATCCGATAAATAGAGTAGCGTGGCTCCACGTTTCCAGCACTGTGTGGACTTATGTGCTATAGGGTGCAATGATGGAGGTGTCATGTTATGAATTGTACTGTATGCTTTGTTGTTTTCAGGTTGTTGAACGTTGGTAAGATTTATTGATGAGTGTTTTGTACTACATGGTCAAACTTTACGCGGTGACAGTCCTGAGATGACCGTAGCTGTTGACGGGACTATAATGGAAAAAATAAAATAAATAAATAATACCTCCATTCACTTTCCCTATCAATCTGAAAACTATAGATAATTAAGTAACGGACTCTTGTATGAGAGTTTAAAACATTTGCAAGCATTTTATCGTCAGGACTTTTGCTGTTGTTGTAATCTTTGTCTTCATCGTCTTTTGCGTTCCCAGACCAAAACGCCAGAATGGAAAAAAGTATGTATGTGTTCGTTTTCAATTCTCACTGGTCTCCACGCTGCGTACAGCCGACACATTTCGATTTCGGAGGAGCTCAAAGGAGAAAAGTTATTTGGAATTTTTGTGTGGAAAAAAGGCAGAACGGGCCAATAAGTCAGAAAGATGGTAGATGACAGAAAGCAAAGGGAAAAGGCAGAGTCAAAGAGAGTGGCAGATTAGAGGAAGTTACAAGCACAGAACTTCCAGAAGGTGGGGGAACTATTTTTTATGAAACACCCCCCCCCCGGTATCCCCACGGGGAGAGCCTCGAGGAGGCTCCCCGTATGGAGGCATGAGGCATCCACCCACTGCCCCGTTGTTGTAATCAAACTAGTCCCTAGTGCTCTCTCAGAACCTGCAGGAGTGCAGAGTGCAGTCCGCAGGGGGAAATAGCTGTAGGGCACAAAACATTAAGAGAGAGAGAGAGGTTAGGAAGACTTTTGAACTCTCGAAGAATCAACTGTGGCGGTACCATAGCCGATGAGGTTTCACTGAGGCATGGTTACCGCTACACCTATCTATAATGTTAAAAACTCGGGACTTTACTGGTGTTGCACTGCCTCCGGGCATTGCACCCAGTATTGTTCCCAACATCTTTGTATTTACAAATGTCCCATATGTGTCTATGACCGAGAGGACGTAAAACATCATTTTCACCATCACCAGAGGTTAGGAAGAAAACTATCATTAGAACGGAAATGGAAGATTAGAGGCAGAGACGCATAGTGAGAGAGAGAGAGATTAGGAAGAAAACTATCATTAGAACGGAAATGGAAGATTAGAGGCAGAGACGCATAGTGAGAGAGAGAGAGATTAGGAAGAAAACTATCATTAGAACGGAAATGGAAGATTAGAGGCAGAGACGCATAGTGAGAGAGAGAGAGATTAGGAAGAAAACTATCATTAGAACGGAAATGGAAGATTAGAGGCAGAGACGCATAGTGAGAGAGAGAGAGATTAGGAAGAAAACTATCATTAGAACGGAAATGGAAGATTAGAGGCAGAGACGCATAGTGAGAGAGAGAGAGGTTAGGAAGAAAACTATCTTTAGAACGGAAATGGAAGATTAGAGGCAGAGACGCATAGTGAGAGAGAGAGAGATTAGGAAGAAAACTATCTTTAGAACGGAAATGGAAGATTAGAGGCAGAGACGCATAGTGAGAGAGAGAGAGATTAGGAAGAAAACTATCATTAGAACGGAAATGGAAGAGTAGAGGCAGAGACGCATAGTGAGAGAGAGAGAGATTAGGAAGAAAACTATCTTTAGAACGGAAATGGAAGATTAGAGGCAGAGACGCATAGTGAGAGAGAGAGAGATTAGGAAGAAAACTATCTTTAGAACGGAAATGGAAGAGTAGAGGCAGAGACGCATAGTGAGAGAGAGAGAGATTAGGAAGAAAACTATCTTTAGAACGGAAATGGAAGAGTAGAGGCAGAGACGCATAGTGAGAGAGAGATTAGGAAGAAAACTATCATTAGAACGGAAATGGAAGAGTAGAGGCAGAGACGCATAGTGAGAGAGAGAGAGACCAAAAGAAAAAAGAAAGACTATGGAGTGAAGAGGTGGGGGCATCCGGATTTGGGAAAATAGGTCATTTGCCACGACTCTTCGCACTCTATACTAGATTACAAACGTGCCCGAGCTCGTTCTGCCCGGGTTGTGTTGACCTCGCTAATTCAACTCCCTAAATTCCACTCAGTGAAATTCAAGGTCGCCGGCATGCGGATAAACACTATTTGGTCATACCAGGCAGCAGGGTGTCTCCCTGCTCTTACCATCTTCTGACCGCCATGGAATTTTTACGTGCGTACGTAGGTCAGACTAGCTTTAAGTCCCCGTCCAAAAGACTCGGCACGCAAGTCGTGTTTTCCCGTCAAACTAGAAAGAAAGGGCGAGGCCGGGATCCGAACTCGGGTCACTCACGGCATTGAAATCGGCAGGCGAATGGCTTAGCCACTCTGCCACCTTTTCTCCCTGGTGGATCTCCACTTCTTAAAGTAAATCCCACCCAACCATCTGAAATAGCAGCTGCCTCCTCTGTTATCTGGAAGTCATCAGGCATCAAAATTGTCATAGGATTAAGAATTTCTGACAGAGGTTTGGCTTCAACTGTCTTCGCCAAAGTTGCATTTTAGCACCACAGTGCATCAAATTGGGGTAAAAAAGGCATCAAGTTGGGGTCATATTATCCAAAGACCCTATTGTCTTAGTTTTGGGAAGTAAGGGTAGACCTTATTTTATATATGTCACAGATGAATCCACAATACTGCAGATGGATTTTGTTCTCCATCCAGGTAAATTTAATGGAAAGTTTTGGTTAACCTTTATCGGACTTCTGGGGTCGCCCACGACCCCTTGACACACAAAACATGTTATATCTCTAAAACTATTTAAGCAATCTTCATGAAATTTCATGACTTTGTCAAAAACGTAAATGGCTTTAAGTGTGTTAAATTTTATTAATGTGTATAAAATATAAATGACGTAATATGACGCGTAATTTTGATATACCTGTCCGGATGACGGGGGTCTCCCACGACCCCTACTTTAAAGAGCACTGCAGTGCATTGAGTAGGGGTCGTGGGAGACCCCCGCCATCCGGACAGGGATAAACACATGGTGCCTCTTTGACAAGTAGGGGTCGTTGGAGAACCCCGCCATCCGGACAGGGATAAACACCTCGGAATTTGCTCTTTGCTGAGTAGGGGGTCGTGGAAGACCCCCGCCATCGTGTCCGTGTAGTCAAAAGCATGATCCGGTAAAGGTTAAAATGTGGTTGGCGGTGAAAGGGTAAAGTGATTTCTCACTGCATAAAGCCTTTTTGGTCATGTTGGGAACTGATGTCAGTGCTGTCCCTTGGGCCTTGAAGGCCCTTTTACCGAAGTTTTCAGAGAATTGGACCAGACTATTCTGATGCCTGGTCATTGTCGTATATACAACAAGCTGGCACATATTATGCAGACGATTCTGTTGAAAAATTTAGTACATTTTTGCTGTCGTTTTTTTTCTTTCATTGTAGATGGACGGGGCGCGTGGGAAATCGCTGACGGAAATTACAGACCCCGGCGAGAAAGATTGTACCGACCCTGAGCTGGATTATATTGTGGTAAGTTTTGTAGTACAGTGGAACCTCCCTTATAAGACCTCCCATTATAAGACTCCCTCCCACATAAGACCTACTTCTCTGAGACATTGTCCTTCTTTGTAAGTATTAAAATGACCTCCCTTATAAGACCCCGCCCTTATACAACCTCAATTTTGATTATTTATTAAGGTCTTGTAAGGGAGGTTCCACTGTAGTAGTTTTGTGAGACAGTCAACCTTTGCAAGCAGTTTGCAGTTCTTTGTTTTATTTGATAAAGGTTTTAATACAAGTTAGCATTTCCCACTCTTTCCTCATGGTGGCACAGTCTTCTTCTCTTCTTCTTCGATCGCTCAGACAGTTTCCTGTCAATTATGAGCGCAGAGGCGTCATGCTGCCGTTATGCGCTTAACTAAGAAATAGTTAGGCCCAGCATGTCCGACTTCGGCTGGAGGAGGAAATGTTTTTGAAAGTGTTTCGTGAAAAAAAAGGCACGAGAATGGACCGGTTAAGGCAGAAAGATAGCAGATGACAGTAAGCAAAAGAAAAAGGCAGAGTCAAAGAGAGTGACAGATAAGAGGAAGTTACAAGCACAGAACTTCCAGAAGGTGGGGGAGCTATTTATACAAAAGACCCCCCGGAATCCCCCCACAGGGGAAGGTGTCAGTGATAGCCACTCATAAGAAAAATCTGTGATAGCCACTCATAAGAAAAATCTGTGATAGCCACTCATAAGAAAACTCTGTGATAGCCACTCATAAGAAAAATCTGTGATAGCCACTCGTAAGAAAAATGTGATAGCCACTCATAAGATCACTTGCATGTCGCTGTGATGCCATGATTAGGGAAAGAGTGACAAATGCTAACTTGTATTAAAACCTGTGATAGCCACTCATAAGATCACTTGCATGTCCTGTGATGCCATCATTAAGGAAAGAGTGACAAATGCTAACTTGTATTCAAAACTGTGATAGCCATTCATAAGATCACTTGCATGTCCTGTGATGCCATCATTAGGGAAAGAGTGACAAATGCTAACTTGTATTCAAAACTGTGATAGCCACTCATAAGATCACGTGCATGTCGCTGTGATGCCATCATTAGGGAAAGAGTGACAAATGCTAACTTGTATTCAAATCTGTGATAGCCACTCGTAAGAAAAATGTGATAGCCACTCATAAGATCACTTGCATGTCGCTGTGATGCCATCATTAGGGAAAGAGTGACAAATGCTAACTTGTATTAAAAACCTGTGATAGCCACTCATAAGATCACGTGCATGTCGCTGTGATGCCATCATTAGGGAAAGAGTGAAAAATGCTAACTTGTATTAAAAACTGTGATAGCCACTCATAAGATCACTTGCATGTCGCTGTGATGCCATGATTAGGGAAAGAGTGACAAATGCTAACTTGTATTAAAAACTGTGATAGCCATTCATAAGATCATTTGCATGTCGCTGTGATGACATCATTAGGGAAAGAGTGACAAATGCTAACTTGTATTAAAACCTGTGATAGCCACTCATAAGATCACATGCATGTCGCTGTGATGCCATCATTAAGGAAAGAGTGACAAATGCTAACTTGTATTCAAAACTGTGATAGCCACTCATAAGATCACTTGCATGTCGCTGTGATGCCATGATTAGGGAAAGAGTGACAAATGCTAACTTGTATTAAAAACTGTGATAGCCACTCATAAGATCACTTGCATGTCGCTGTGATGCCATCATTAGGGAAAGAGTGAAAAATGCTCAAACGCACAGCGACCTTCAGCTGGAATGAAGCAATTCTAGCAACCTTTAAAGACCCCCCCACGTCACGTGTCACATTCCCTCTTATGCTTGGAAGATTCCTTACCAGCTGTAAGAGGGAAAATAAGTGAAAACCATGATTTTGACACGTGACGTGCTGGGTCTTTAAGAGGATGGGGGTTGGGAAGGGGGTTGGAAGAAAAGTAGTGAGAGTGTGGGTTTTTGTTTGTTAGTTTTTTCTTCAACTGATTTTCAGCAGGAATGGAGCAACTCTAGCAACCGTTAACCCTTTCACCGCCAATGTCGCATTTTTGCACCACAATGATTTAACCCCTTCAGTGCCGCCTACTACTTGCGCATGCGCCGCCGGCTTGCCGCGCGATTTTTGAACACGGCAATATCGCTGCTTAGCGGCGACGTATATATACGTCGGTGGCAAGTACTGAAGCGCTATAGAGGACGTATATATACGTTGTGGGGCAGCGAAAGGGTTAACACCCATGTCACTAAAAGGCATCAAACCAGGGCCTGTTATCCAAAGACCCTATTTTCTTAATTTTGGGAGGTAAGGATGGGCCTTTCTTTATATCCGTCACAGAGGAATTTCTAATATTGCAGATGATTTCTGTTTCTCTACCCAGGTAAGATTAACTCTTTCTATACTAACCTGCGCTCTCGTCGCAGGGCATGCGCACAACGCCTCGTTACTAAGGTAACGGGATATCGCATGTGAACTTTAAAAATTCATAGTTCATAGGTTAACAGTCATGCGTGCTTCAAATTGGCTCGGAGGGCTACTACTACGTTTCATTCATGCCTCTAACACTGATTGGCTGGCTGCCGGTTATTTTGGGACCATAAAATTATATTTTCGCTATTATGAGTGTGCCTGGCTTGACAAAACATGCATTTATTTTAAAATATCACAAATAAAAACTAATCAAGTGGATGCTTTGAAACTATTGCAGGTGTTAGTACTGTATATTGTGTACATATTGCCTAAATGTCACGTTTGTATCTGTTACCATTATTTAGAAAATAATTATTTTGCAACCTATGCAAATCGGCCAGTACAGAACGCTTGCAAAGGGAAGCAACTGGCCAGCATGGAATGAGTTAATGGTTATTTTTTGCTGAAAAATGGCTGGCAGCAAAAGGGTTAAGAGGAAGGGGGTTGGAAGAAAAGAAGTGACAGTGTTGTTTTGCTTTGTTTTGTTTGTTGTTGTTGCTTCAACTGATTTTGTTTCGTGAGTTTGGCAGATACACTTGTTATTATATTTTCTTACTGTATTTACTAGTCGTATTATAAGGCGCGGGGGTCTCAGTCTTGGGAAGAAAATACACCGCCTTATAGTCCAAAAAAGACATTAACCCCTTGACTGCCACCAACGTATTACGTACTGACCTGATGACATCACTGATGATGTCATCAGATGAAGAAGAATGACCCTGATATGCTGGCTTTTGCTCTAACATAGTCAAGAGAGTAATATCCCCAGACCATTTTGCCAGGTTGGCTCTATCAGTTGTCTTTTTCATGGCATGATTTGCCCAATGATTTTTTCTTTAATTTTCTCTGGCAGTCAAGGGGTTAATAATTCCACATCTGAGATGTTTGCTTTTCTTATTCACAGAAAGAAGAACCGTCCTGGTCCGGGGAGGAAGACCCACCAGATCAACCGTCGGTTGACCACGGCGCAACATTGGCGAACTGGAGCAACGCGACAACGGAGAAGAAAAGTGTGGGCACTGTCGTCGACATGGACGAAGAATTTAGCGAGGAAAAAACGACGCAGGAAAACAAAGGCACCATGGTAAACATGGGGAAGGGATCGGCGAACAACAGGAAGGGAAAGGCCAGCGGGAGTGGACCACCATGTATAAGGAACAGACAAGCATCAATTCCTAACAGTCAGCACAGGGTCATTTTGTTGGACCCCAACACAAAAACTGTTCTTCCACTGGTTCCTTTCTCCTCTGGAAGGCGCATTCCAACAACCTGCGACGTGTGCCAAGAAACCTTCAGAGACGTGGGTTCCATGCTGAAACACAGGGTGTACCATTTCGACCGCAAGCCCTTTGCGTGTGGTGTGTGCAAGAAGCGGTTTGCATCATCTACCGGTCTGAAGTTGCACAAAACTGTCCACTCCAGTGAGAGGCCTTACCAGTGCCTGCAGTGTGGCAAGGATTTTAAGTGGAAAAGCCATTTTAACGCGCACGCCAGAACGGCTCATACCAACGAGAAACCATTTGTGTGTGATGTCTGTGGGGCAACTTTTGCCAGCAGTGCGGGCTTTCGAGAGCATATGAAAAGACACGAAGGTGTAAAACCATACCAGTGCTCGCAGTGTGGGAAATGTTTTTTCTCAGCTTTCGGTTTGAAATCTCACGGTCTGTCCCACAGCGGGGAGAAACCTCACTGCTGTCCTCACTGCCCGGCCGCCTTCAAGTCAGCCCAGTATTTGAGGACCCACATCGGGAAGAAACACACAGCTGAGTGAAGGATAGGACTGCTTCACTGCTTCAGTACATACTGTGTAATTAAACTTTGCAATGTGATGTTTAAACGTTGGCGAGGATTCACATGGGCAAAAAAACCCACGAGTCTGAGTACGCTGTGCCATTGTCGTCATAAAAATAAACTGAGCGATTGCTGCAGTACGTACCACTATGTGATCAAACTTTGAATTTTGTTGAAGAACCAGCCAAAAGTGTCATGCTTAAAGGGGCACCCCTGTCCGATGAGTTTTGCAAGAAACACACTGAGATCACCAGGAAAACAGATCGCAACACTCACTTTGCTCTGGTTTCCTAGAAATCAAACCGTCAAATCGGGGATTCCTCCTTGGCGGGGGTGCTAGAAGTCAAATTCTTTCAGTGAAAGAGAAGTTTCTAATGGCCGCCTGAGTCGCTTAGAAAAAAATAATGAAATTACCACAATACAAGCCTTTTTATTTACAGTTTACCAAAAGGAGTTTAGCTCACAAGAAAGGAAATAGCTCCCATTTTGTTTTTACTGCACTACAGATAAGAAAAAGCTTCAACCACAATGAGTGTCCTCCACCCACCCCATCCAAAATGGCTTCTCTCTCCGGCAACTCCGCCAAGGAAGAATCGCTGTTTTGACGGTTTGATTTATAGGAAACCAGAGCAAAGTGAGTGTTCCGATTCTTGAAAAGGCTGTCTTTCTGGTGATCTCAACGTGTTTCTGGCAAAAATTCATCCGTCAGGGTGTCGCTTTAAATATTGGCACTGTAGTTGGGGATTCACATCTGGAAAAAACAACAACTAAACCATCACTCAGAGTAAACTGTACGGTTGCTGCAGTATATATATGTGATAGCATTTGATTTTTCATTTAGATTGAAGTACTTTTTCTTCTTCTGCGTTCAATGCTGTTGGTAGTGTCAGACTTTTTTAAAGACCAGTCATGGACAAGCCCACAGATCTGGCGGTGTTGAACATTTACATAACTCATTCCGCCCCACGCCCGACAATTTGTCAGGCATCCTAGTGCAACTACCAGTTGCTTGCGGCTGACAGATTGTTGGGCAGAGACCTCCATTTACTTTCCTTATCAATCTAGAAAGTATGAATGACTAAAATACGTTTATTCTGAAGCTATCTGCGTTGGTATGATCCCTAAACTCATTGCGTGATTTTATATAATTTGCAAGCACTTCATTGTCGTTTTTTTGGTTAGGTTAGGTACATTATAGTCACGGAGGCGTCTCTGTGAAATTCGGGTTGCTCCCACCGGGAGAGCGCATCACAGTCATAGGCGCGTCACCCAATTTAAAAAAAAAATGTTGCATGCAATTTTTGTGTGGTGACTGATGAGGAAGGTAGGGACAGGGGTAAATTTTGACCAAATGACAACTTTTTCGTTGCCACTGGTTTTAGCGTGTGCTAAGTGCATGGGCACACGGGACCTCTGTTTATCGTCTCATCCGAAAGACCTAGTGCAAAGTGAGAGGAAAAATCCATGGTACCCAGGTTCGAACTCGGGTTTACTTGACACGAAGCGAACGCGCTACCACTGTGCCACTCTACACTTTGTGGTGTGTTTTTGTAATAAACTAGTACCTCTCTCTTAGAACCTGCAGGTTGGGAGTGCAGCCTACAGGTCGAATGGACAGAGCGCAATGGGTTAACCCTTTCGCCGCCAGCCGTTTTGCAGCAAAAATATACAGTCGACCCCCTCTTTTAAGACCTTAAAAAAATCTTGAAAAATCGGTCGTAAAAGAGGGGGGTCTTAAATCAGGGGTGACCAAAACAATGCACTCACTACACCGTATATGACGCACAGCACAAGCATATGTCTCCTCACTACTTTCACCCTTTGCTCAAGAGTGAGCGTCACACGTTTCCTTTTTTTTACCCACATCGCTACACTGTACTTTCTCCGCCATTCTTGAATGAAACATCCGGAGTAGCGCGGCTTGAATTAGCGCAGAGAAATCTCGCGAGATCGGACCCTCGTGAGATTGACATTGGCTAACAACAGTGGTACCCCAGCTGTGCGTCGGCTCGAACTGAGGCCGAGAAGGATAGATATCATACGTTTTTGCGACTGATAATTGTCAGAATGTGTTGCATCGGTCGTAAAATCAACAAGATTTACAGTCGTAAAACGCGTTAGAGGGGGAGTCGTAAATTAGGAGGCAAGTTTTGAAGAAAAACGATCCGTCATTCATATTTCGGTCTTAAAAGAGGGGAGGTCGTAAATCAGAGGGCCGTTCGTGAGGGGGACGACTGTACCATTAATCTTAACTGGGTAGAGAAAAAAAGTATCTGCAATATTGGGAATTCCGCTGTGACATATAGAACATTAGGCCTATCATTACCTCCCAAAATTAAGAAAATAGGGTCGTCAGATAATAGGCCCTGATTTGATGCCTTTTAGTGACATGGTGTGTTAAACCTTTGTGGTGCATAAATGTGCCATTGGCGGTGAAAGGGTTAATACAAAACAGAGGAACATTAGAATGGTATCACCCTCCCAAAAGAAAGAACAATTTGCAAACTACAACGGTATTCCTGGGCCTGTATTCACGTTGAGATAGCATGAGACTTAGCATGATGCTAACTTAGAAGCTCTTCAAATGTCCTATAGGATTTAATAGGACTTTTGGAAGAGCTTCTAAGTTAGCATGATGCTAAGTCTCATGCTATCTCAACGTGAATACAGGCCCAGGTTTGTAACTTAAGATTGTGTGTGAAAAGATGTGCTGCCTTTTATGGTCAACTTATGGTTTTTCTCTTTTTCGTCTGTCTGTGTGTTCATTTGTTTGTTTTATGGGGTGATCTAAAGTCATTTTATAGGAGGGGCATCACTTTACAATACATTGGCTTTAGTAACATTGAAATTTGCTTTTGCGTATGAAGTTTCTCTCTTGGAGTTAGAGATATTAAAGTATACCGTCATTTACGGCCTATTAGGCGCAACTTTTTTTTTTTACTGAACTTTGACCCCTGCGCCCAATCCGGCGCATGCGCCCTTTCTATACTCTAAACAGAAAAAAGTAAGGGGGTCGAGAGTTAAAATGAACAACTCACCATGCTCTGGTAGCTTCCACAACAAACCGACAACAGTTCACTCACATTGCATTAAAATATAGTTACAGTATATAGTTAGGCTTCCACTTCCGTCACTGGTCCTGTAATGATGTTACTTTCGCTGATCGTTTCGTTCTTCCTTTTTTTGAATTTCTTTGGTTTCTTTGCGCCTTATCGGGTGTATGCGCCCTATCTTTGTTCAAATTACGATTTTTTTAAATAAAAAGCAGGGGGTGCGCCTTATGCGCTGTGTCGCCTTATGGGCTGTAAATTACGGTAGTTGAACTTGAAGTTACATTTATATGGGAACATTATGCTTGTTATTATTCACCCTTTCACCGCCAATGTCGCATTTATGCACCACAATGGTTTAACACCCATATCACTAAAAGGCATCGACTCAGGGCCTGTTATCCGAAGACCCTACTGAATTTTAGGAGGTAAGGATAGGCCTAATGTTATACATGTCACAGAGGAATTCCCAATACTGCAGATAAAAAATGTTCTCTACCCAGATACGTTTAATGGTATTTTTTGGCTGAAAAATGGCTGGCGGTGAAAGGGTTAAAAGGAGACATGGTTTATACTCTCCCAAAATTACACAAAAAACTCAGATTTTGTAATGACATTTTCATACTATATTATCAATCATATTATAAGGCGCGGGAGTCTCCCCCGGGAAAATAAAGCACTGAAAAATATGGTACCTTGAAATTGAGGCCAACATTAAAGTGAAAGTGATTTTCTAAAGTAATGGAAAGCCATAGTGTGAAAGACTGACTCTTCTTCTTCTTATTCTGCGTTCCTAGGCCATAATGGGCAAGGCACAAATGTGTCCGGCTTTCAGTTTTCGCTGCGTACAGCCGACACATTCAGATTTCAGGTTGAGCTCAAAAGAGGAAAAAATATTTTGAAGATTTTTTTTAAATACAAAAAGGCAGGAGAATGGGCCAATAAGTCAGAAAGATAGTAGTTGATAGAAAGCAGAAGGAAAAGGCAGAGTCAAAGAGAGTGACAGATTGGAGGAAGTTACAAGCACAGAACTTCCAGAAGGTGGGGGAACTATATATACGAAAGATCCCCCCCCCTGTTATTCCTATGGGGGGGGGGGGGATCGTCCAGCTCCCTGTATGGAGGCACGAGGCATCCACCCACTGTCCTGGACTGACTCTCTAACTAGGTGTTTGCTCTGATGACTCTTAGTGTTGCAGCCCCTGGGTCTCTTTTGCCCTTGGGGACCTTCTCCAACAGCCACTGTCTTCGGGAAAGTCCTTTTGGCCAATACAGTGGAACCTCCCTTATAAGACTCCCTCCCATATAAGACCTACTTCTCTGAGACATTGCCCTTCTTTGTAAGTATTGAAATTACCTCCCTTATAAGACCCCCTCCCACATGTTAAGACCTACTTCTCTGAGACATTGCCCTTCTTTGTAAGTGTTGAAATTACCTCCCTTGTAAGACCTCATTTTGGATGATTTTTGAAGGTCTTATAAGGGAGGTTCCACTGTATGCGTAACATAATTCTAGACTAGAAGGCTATGCCACTCTTGAATCAATGTTGATTTGTTTGTGCACTAATTCTCTCCACAAACTGGTGTTGTGCACTGTGTGGGTGATGGTCATATAGGCAGTCCTGTGTCATCCTTGTTTGTGCACTAATTCTCTCCACCAACTGTTGTTGTGCACTGTGTGGATGATGGTCATATAGGCAGTCCTGGGTCATCCTTGTTTGTGCACTAATTATCTCCACAAACTGCTGTTGTGCACTGTGTGGGTGATGGTCATATAGGCAGTCCTGGGTCATCCTTGTTTGTTGTTGGATGAACCTGGGGTCTGTCTCAATGTGGCTGTTGCTTATACTTTGCTAGGCGACTTGGTGCCGAAAATAACTTTTGGTGAAGGGAGTTAATAATAGAGTTACCTTTCTTTACTTTACTATACCCTTTCACCGCCAACGTCGCATTTTTGCACCACAATGATTGAACACCCATGTCAGTAAAAACCTTGAATTCAGGGTCTGTTATCCAATGATATTTGTGTTCTTGATTTGGGGAGTTAAGGATAGGCCCTTTTTTCAGCTTGTAATAAAGGAATTCCCAGTATTTCAGACAAAATATTTTCTGTACCCAATGTAAGTTTATTGGATAATTTGGGCCAGAAAATGGCTGGCGGCGAAAGGGTTCACAATTATTGTGCTTCTCTGTGTGTGTGTTCACCCTATAACTCATGAACCGGTGGACAGAATCGCTTAAAATTTTGAACCCTCAGTGCAAATCTCCGCCAAGGGAGACACTTTTCTGTAAGATGGTATATTTATGTTGAAAGTAGTAAAGGGTAGTAGTAACTCATGGACTGGGTAGTAAACTCACAGGCTGGACTGCTTACTTCCCTTGGACTATGAAACCTGACTGAATGAGAGGGAGAGAGGGTGTGTGTGTGTGTGTGAATCATAGCGAGCGGGTTTGCTACAGGTGATATTATAAAACAAGTGCCCAGTCCTCCGGAATAGCAGCTGGCTCCTCTGCTGTCTGGAAGTGAAAGCCATTTTTGGACAGAACACCCCCCCTGGGGATACCGGGGGGTCTTTTGTATAAATAGTTCCCCCACCTTCTGGAAGTTCTGTGCTTGTAACTTCCTCTAATCTGCCACTCTCTTTGACTCTGCCTTTTCCCTTTGCTTGCTGTCATCTACTATCTTTCTGCCTTAACCGGTCCATTCTCCTGCCTTTTTTCACGAAACACTTTCAAAAAGATTTCCTCCTCCAGCCGAAGTCGGACTTGCTGGGCCTAACTGTTTCTTAGTTAGGCGCATAACGGCAGCATAACGCATCTGCGCTCATAATTGACAGGAAACTGAGTGATCGAAGAAGAAGGACATAACTGACCACTACTCGCATGTTCCATTTTCCTCCCAGTGGGGTTACTGGGGGGGGGGGGGTGTCGTAAAAATAGTTCCCCCAACTTCTGGAAGTTCTGTGCTTGAGCCAGTCTTATGCTTTCTGAGCACATCTAGACACACATCTTTGCGTAAGAATTAATTTAACTTTTTCGCGCCGCACCAGCCACTTTCGGCTGGAAGCGAAAGTGGCAGTTAACAACGCACCAGCCTCAAGTAGCGGGAGTTTCAGCTCTTATCTGTAGACGGACCAGCCCCATGAGGCTGGAGCTATTTTTAAAAAAATCTCTCCTTCTCCCTATTGCGGCATAGTGGAAAAAAACTGCACTACTAGCAAATAGGGAGCCTTATCTAGGACAGGAGGCTATTTGGTTTGTCTTGACCTGACCTTCACCATCTAATTTTTTTAAAATCCCGGTTTCGCTTGTGGCGCGAAAGCAGTGTCTGGAATCTTCCACACTACACACATGTGATGTAGCAGAGTGCGTTCTCTCTCTCTCTCTCTCTCTCTCTCTCGCTCTCTCTCTCACTCACACACATACACACACACGCGTTCCGCTACAGCCTACACAATGTTTTACTAATGAAGTAGAGTGGGACGATGCCCTCTATCTCTGTCTTTTTTTTTTCTCTCTCTCTTTCTATTTCTTTCTCTCTCTCTCTCTCACACACACACACACACACACACATACTCACTCTCTCTCACACACATACACACACAAAGCTATTTTTTTGCGTGTTTCGGATAAGTCATTTGAAGTAGAATTGTGGCGAAGTAGTAATCATAATATCTTTGAAAATTATACGAGAGTAAAGTTGAAGTCTTGCTCTTTCCAATGATGTATAGCAATAAGAACTTAACTATGGCAAAAGTACCGTAAAAAAAATCGCAAAAGTGCTAAAATCGTGCCGTCGCCAACGGTTGTGAGGTTGAACGAACTAGCCGGCACTCGGCGCAGCCACTGCCGAGCGGCAGCCGGCTGGAAAGAATTAACAATGGTGCGAGACCTTTGGTGGATGTAGCTTTAGACCCACAGGTTTGAACAAATGTTGGAAATGTGACTATCAATTTTGAAATACATTTTTATATTCATAAAGGTGTATTTTACAGTGTGTGTGTGTGTGAGCTAAACACTCTTTGTTACAAATCCATCCATCTTACCTCTGCGACAATATTTCCATTTATACGCCTGCTCGCACTTTACGCTGTTTCCGACCCTGTCTCTCCAGATCCCTAGGTATAAGCTTTGAACTGTTGGTCGGGGCTCTTTTGCTGTTTCAGGACCAACCTGCTGGAACAAACTTCCTCTCTCCCTCCATCTGCTTTCAAATCAAACATCAAAACCCACCAGTTTCCCCGTCATTGAAGCTCTTTCCCTTCTCTTTCTTGCCATTAGTACCATTTCTCAAAGGTGTGTGTGTGTGTTATCTTCTTATTCGTCTTTGTTTAAATGCGTTATCAGGCATGGTAGTGGGGGCAAAGTGGTTTTCAAGGAAAATGGCCGGGGGTCCAGGGGCCCGAAGAAAATTCAATAAATGAGAGTGAAATTGTTTCAAACTTTCACGGATTTTCGGCGATTCGCGGAGGTCTACCATGCCTGGTTATGAATGTTTAAACATGTGTGCGCGCTTCGATTTGATTTTTATCCAGATTTAGTGCCGTATAGATACTGTGTATGTTGTTGCCGTTCTGTGATACCATTACTGTACTTTGTTCAATTAAAAATAATAAAGTTCTTCTTCTTCTTCGATCTCAGACAGTTTCCTGTCAATTATGAGCGCAGATGCGTCATGCTGCCGTTATGCGCCTAAGTAAGAAATAATTAGGCCCAGCAAGTCCGACTTCGGCTGGAGGAAGTCTTTTTGAAAGTGTTTCTTGAAAAAAAAAAGGCAGGAGAATGGGTCGGAAAGGCAGAAAGATAGTAGATGACAGCAAGCAAGGGGAAAAGGCAGAGTCAAAGAGAGTGACAGAATAGAGGAAGCTACAAGCACAGAACTTCCAGAAGGTGGGGGAACTATTATGCAAAAGACCTCCCGGTATCCCCACGGGGGGGGGGGGGGGGGGGGGGGGGGGGGGGGGGGGGGGGGTATAACATTCTTAACACATGTACTGATGTATGCATCTACGCACTTGCAGACATGAAGAGATGCACACACATGCTTAACCCAATGACTACCGACCATTCGAACCGAGAATCGAACCCAGTCACCGAGACAAGGGCATTAACTCCGAACGTCACACCAAATCTTTTCATTAAAAAAAATCACCCAGAATAAAGTCTAACTCACATTTCATTTCTGAAAGATGCATTATATTGAATAGCAATGATGATATTATTATTCCAAAGCTAACACACTGTCACACAACAAACCATGAATTGGAATAAAAAATCCGTAATGGCGCTCCGAGCATCGCGCCGAGTCAATACTGCACACGTCACGTGGAAAGAAGGAAAAACATTTGGGGTCACCTCGAAAAATCCGTTCAAAAAGACTAGTGGGTGCTTTCCCTTGCTGTAAGAACCAAAAACGGACCACTGAGAGTCAGGAAAAGGAAGCACTAACTTAGTATATTGCATTGTGGGTAGGGAGAAAGTGAAAGTGAACTACTAGACCTGGCGTTCAGCGGGCGCAATCGGCGTAGTCAGGCACCAGGGCAGGAAAAAAAATCGGGGGGATTTCGGTTCTGCAGTCTTGAGAGGGTTAAACACTTGCTCACCGTTTTAACTGTTATACATAAACACAAAACAAAAATGGGCATGTGGATTTTTCTCTGATTTTATTTATGATAGTGAAAAAATGTTAAAAGCTCTATTTCACAGAAGTGCGTGCACACACACACGCACACATAATAATAATAATAATGGACATTTCTAGCGCTTAATCTTAATTAAATAAACCCCAAGCGCTTAGTTATTAATAAATTAATAAACCATCAATAGAAACAAATGAACGTCAAAAATATGTTAAACTCAAGCATACATGCACACAATGTTTCTGATATTATTCATTTTAAGCATCTATTTTAAGCATCTTACAATAAAGCAAACAAGAAAACCAACTTCTTTTTATATCCCATTGAGTCGCAATACTAAACAAGCACTGCGACATTGCAAAAAACGGCCAGACTTGTAAATAGTATGTTGAAACCAACCAGTCAGATAGGTTATACAGTGGGACCTCCCTTATAAGACCTCCCATTATAAGACTCCCTCCCACATAAGACCCACTTCTCTGAGACATTGCTCTTCTTTGTAAGTATTAAAATTACCTCCCTTAGAAGACCCCCCTCCCTTATAAGACCTCCCATTATAACACTCCCTTCCACATAAGACCTACTTCTCTGAGACTGCCCTTCTTTATAAGTATTAAAATTACCTCCCTTATAAGACCTCCCATTATAACACTCCCTCCCACATAAGACCTACTTCTTCCTTTTGCACTTATGATGTTTTATGTTTCTGTTTGCTCGCTTACTTTCGTTGTTTCGTTGTTTTTCCCCATTCGTCAAAACAAAGTTTAGGGTCGGCGGCCAAAAACTAGGGTCGGTCGGGAAACAGGAAACCAACATATTTTTTTTTTTGGGGGGGGGGGGCATTACCAAGTACTTTTAAAGATTGACAATTCGTTTAGATTTATAAAACTATCCCATCTTCATTACAAAGAAATTGTAGCCAGCCTTTACGGACAAGGTATTGTGAATAGCAACTGCCTTCTTTGCTGCCTGGTATGGCCAAATTGATAGCTAGGTTTTCCAAGTGTGCCCACACACCCCTACTCACCCTGTGCTCTTCCCCCCCCCCCCCCCCAATTTTTTATTATTTTTTAAATGGGGTAGGCGCTGCGCTTGCGGCAACGCGCTCTCCGGGGGAGAGCAGCCCGAATTTCAGAGAGATAAGTCTCTGTGACTGGAATATACCAAATACTAAAAAATACCAAATAAAATATACTATATTCAAACACCATTGACTAGAACACGCACGTACGCATGCATGCACGCATGTACACACACCCGGTCGCACACACATGCAAGCATGCACGCATAAAATACACAGTCATACCCACATACATACATAGTAACACACACAACAAATTTATCCAGGAAGCAAAATAAACAAATATTTGCACACGATTCATCTCAGCGCCTGAACACAAGAGCATTTAAAGGTGCACCCTGACGGATGAGTTTTTGCAAGGAACATGTCGATGTGATGTAAGTGTCCCGCGCGACCCCTCTTTCTTATCTACACCCCCCCCCCCTCTCCTTTTCATTTCTCTGCCCGGCCGCCACTTTAATTGCCATCCACCATCAAAAGAACGCCGATTAAGGCATTTGTCTCTTTGAAGCCCGATTTACCTCCCCTGTCAGCATGTACCACCTACAGAGGTTATCTCCCTTTACCCCCCCGCCCCCCCTTATCTCTATTCCCCATCACGAGAAAGTGACAACCACATTCGGCTCCCTTTGAAATCAACTCGTCCTTTCCTATCACGAGCAGGATAGGAATGTCGGCATGTGATAAGAATGTAACCGGCGCGTGATTGTTCTGTATCCCTATGCATAAGACTAGGACCTCATCTTGTGACGTGTCGACTGCTATAAACCAATGACAGGCTTTCATTGTTTGAAAGTGAAGGCTATAATTGGAGTGGTGAGAAAAAGTTTTCACACAAGACGCTGAAACGTAGCTAGAGCAACACTCCCAGCCAGTCATAATAAGCCCACTAGTAAGTATTATTGATGGCAGGTGATTGAGATTTGGTTTGTTTGATCCTAGTTTTGATCTAGATCCTATGTTCAATGATGAATAAGGAGTAGATAGATATGTTATTGAAAAGAAGTGGTAAACATTCTGTTCTATTTATGTGCACTGATTATTTGTGTGTGTGTGTTTTTGACTTTAACACTTTTGGTACCAGAACCGGATTTTATGCCTACTAACCCTTTTGTCTATTTTTAGTAGGAAACCTATGGGTCGCAATCTTGCACTTTATGATACCATTCCTTTCCAGGTGTTGGATGGAGAGTGATGTTGGCTTGATCACCTTTTATGTTTTACTGATCTCAGTTTGTTAACTGAAATTCAGATTATGTGTTCTTAGTGCTATTGTACAAGGGAAGCCTTCTAGCCGGTTGGGATTCACTAATTCCCTGCCGACTGAAGCCCCTTGTCTCTAAGCCATAGAGACCTACATCCACCTTCTCCTGTGATTATCAGCAGGGCATCGTGGGCAGGACGATTATCCCGGACTCACAAGCACCAAGACGGGAACGCCGCCAAGACGCGGGAACGCCGCCAAGACGACCCGCACCCAGAATCCGTGAGGAGACCACGCCTGAACCGTGCCATCCCGCGAAGCCGTAACCGGAACGACTGGGAGCTACTCTCACCTGATGAGCAAGCCCAGCCAACCCAGCACTCGCCGATCCCTACGGAGGAACTTCAGCACAGCCATGAGTTAAGTCCCCACGACAGTGCCAAAGATCACTAACTGGACCCCAGGACACTAAGTGACCCTTCCTGTTTGGGGCTAACCTTCTAGAAAGACAAAAGTCTTGTAAATCCTTTCGGATTCCATTGTTTTTTTATTCATATTTTGTTTTGGCGCCATTGAGCTGCTTTATTATTATTGTTGCATAATCTTATGCAGATTTTGTGAGTAAATAAAATACAAGTGTCAAATAATCCTGAACCCTTTGGTCAGACTGATGAGAGTGGGAGTCTTGTAATTTCATGTAAAACCCTACTTCTCTCTGTCTGCCATTTAGAGCAATTCAACCACTTGTATTTCTTACAACCATACGAGCCAGAACCCGGGCACAAATATAAATTTATTAGATGAAAAGGGGCCGGGAAAGTTGCTCATCTCCCATACCCTAGAGAAGTGGGTTAAAGGCAAATTTTCTACTTGAAAATTTTACACACTAAAAGTCTTCCCTAGAGGCTTAGCCTTTTAACCCATTACCTCGTCACAGTCGAGATCACCAGAAAGACAGCCTTTTCAAGGATCGGAACACTCACTTTGCTCTGGTTTCCTATAAATCAAACCGTCAAAACGGCGATTCCTCCTTGGCGGAGATGCCGGAGAGAGTAGCCATTTTGGATGGGGTGGGTGAAGGTCACTCATTGTGGTTGAAGCGTTTTCTTTTTTTGTAGTGCAGTTAAAAAAAAATTGGAGCTGTTTCCTTTGTTGTGAGCGAAACTCCTTTAGATAAACTGCATAACATTTTAAAAAAAGGAAAAAAAGGCTTGTATTGCGAAAACTTTGTGCAAACAATTTGATCGCCATTATAAAAGAGACGGCAAACGCCTTCTCTTTCAGTGAAAGAATTTGACTTCCAGCACCTCCGCCAAGGATGAATCGCAGATTTGACTGATTTCTAGGAAACCAGAGCAAAGTGAGTGTTGCGATCTCTGTAAATGGTCTTTCCATGGTGATCTGGACGTGTTTCTTACAAAAACTCATCCGTCAGGGTGGCCCTTTAAAACAACAGGCATCTGCACAGGACAAGAAATCAGCATAAGCAGGCCAATTCAATAGTGTGACACATAAGCCTATGCCAAAAAACACACCAAAACATTAGCAAATATAAGCAAACCGCAGGAAAAATCATAGTGCTCACTCACACAAACACACTCTCGCACGGGATAATTGCAGTGATACCAACTTAAAGATGATCCATCGTATGTACAAAAAAGCAATACAAAATAATCTTGTTAAAATCAAGCTCTTACCATTGAAGGCTACAAACAACTAGATATACTAAACTTTCAAGACACTTTTCCTCAAAAAGGCAATCTGCATGCATAATATTGTCAACGGCAATGCTCCAAAAAAACATAGCAGACAAATTTAAAACAAACACAAGCAGACAGACACATTTGCTATTATCCCCTCGACGGGTGGATGGAAGTTCAGTTTAACGTCGCGTATCGGCTTTCACCATGTACGACAGGCTGAACAAACCAACCAGGGTATAAACAAAAATTTATGTTCCTGAATCACTGTCTTAGCCAAAAGGCCGAGAAGCGATCAGGATTCATTGATCATCCCCTCGACCAAATAATAATCTATTTAAATCTAGTCTCCTCTTCTTCTTCGCCATAGGCAGCCAACTTCATCACGTTGAAGATTCTGCTGCACTTAAGGGGGTAGTACGAAAAAGAAAGAAAATAAGTTCAGCAAAGATAGGATAGAAAGTCAACTGATGAGATACTAGCATGGGGAGAAGATAGAGCCAAAGTGGTCAGGAATAAGTTAAGTATTTTTAGGTAAGGTACTCCGTTTGCTATGCGTAGAAGGATAATAATTTGATGATAGATTTAACATTTTAAGGAAGTTACTGAGAGGGAAAGACGAGTTAAAAGTCGTGATGCCCTGGTCTAGCCAGAGACACCCGGGCCCCGCATGATGCATGTAGAGTGTGTCATGCACGACCGTTACTTGGGCCCCACATGATGCATGCAAAGGAGTAGGGGACATGTGTGACAGTAGGTCGCACATGTTGCATGCAGAGGAGGACCAAGACCTTTCACAGTATCTAGGCAAGACCAATCCGGCTACCGTAGCGGCCCCCGGGGTCGAACCCCGACCGGCACAGCTCCTGCCTTTCATTTACCACTACTTTGATCTATGCCACTATGGCCCCATATATATAATGGGGGGGGAGGGGGAGGTGACTGAGGCAGGGTGGTTTGGTGGAGGTGTTTATGGAGGGCTGTTTTGAATGCCTCCAATGTCGGGGTGGTGGCAACTTGCTGAGGGAGGCTGTTCCATTGCGGGATAGTGTGAGGAAAGAATGTGGTTTTACGGTACTGGGTTCTATGACTGGGAATGTCATAGGCGGCAGAGTGTGACTGGCGGAGACTTTTCTTTTGTAGAGTGTTTGTAGGGAGATGTTTGGAGTTGATTGTGAGAAGGCCTGTGTGGAACTTATAGAAGGTGGTCAGTCGGATTTCAGTTCGGCGGGTTTGGAGAAGGGGCCATTTCAGTTTTTTCAGGAGATCTGTGGTTCTGGTTGTATGCCGGTAATCGCAGGCCACCCATCTTGCAGCACGGTTCTGGACCTTTTCAATAGCTTCAATGCTGCCTTTGTTGTGGGGGTCCCAGACGGGGCTTGCATACTCCAAGATGGGGCGGACCATTGCTTTGTATGTCTGTGCCCTGATCTTCTTGTTGTTCATCTTCAGTGCCCTCCTCAGAAAACCAAGGGTTTTGTTGGCTTTGCTAACCACATTGGTGACATGGGTGTCCCACTTGAGGTCAGATGAAATCGTGACACCCAGGTACTTAACGTGGGGCACGCTCTGGAGTTGGTGTCCATGAAGGGAATAGGCCTTCTCCAGAGTGCTCCTCTATTAGGGTGGAGATTTGTGGAACAAATTGCCCTCCAAAGAACATAATCTCTCTTTTTATTTTCCTCTTATTTGAAATGAGGGTCAAAATAGAGAAAATGTGTTGATATGTGAATGTGATGTTATAATTAAGAATCGATGTATATATTGTATATATTGTACATAATATGTTACTCTCCCACTCCCCACCCTCTTCCCTGTTTTTGTAACTTGTTTGTTTCTTTGTTTATTTCCCCCTCGTTTCCCCTTTCTTTATTGCTTACCACTTTGGGATCTTTAGTTCCTTCGCTTTTTAATTTTTTATTTTTTTTTACGGATGGCTTGATGAAAAAAAGTATATTTTCTTATTCAATCTTCCATCTGGAAATACAATTTTGACTTGACACACAAGCATGCCTACATGCACACACACAAGTTACACAAGTAATAATATAAAGAATCGTCAAATACAAAAATCAGTTATACAAGTAATAATATAAAGAATCCTCAGATACAAAAATCAGTTATACAAGTAATAATATAAAGAATCCTCAAATACAAAAATATCTACAAAAATCAGTAATACAAGTAATAATATAAAGAATCCTCAAATACAAAAATATCTACAATAAACAACAATAATCGGGTACCTTCCACCTTTTCCCCACCAAGCTTATGAATGAAGCTTACAAGTCATAAATAAATAAATAAACATGTTTTGCACAAATTCCTTCCCAGCTGATTTCCAGAGTAGTGGTTGCCTCCTCTGCTATTTTGAGATCATGATTGACACGATTGACTTTACACACACACACACACAGCACGCGCATGTAGGGTTAAAATTCCTAGCTCGCTACTATGAGAGTGACTATTTGTGACAACCACAAATTTCACTTTTTCGTTACTTGAACCATTTACCTAACCCTAAACCTATCCCTAGAAAAAAGTGAAATTTGTCGTTCATGCTCAATGTCGCAAATAGTCAGTCTTATAGTATAGCGAGCTATGAATCTTAACGAGCTACGAATTTTAACCCGACAGTGCACACGTCACACACAGACCTGTTTACCCCCTGGAATTCTCCACAGAAAAACCTGGAATTTGAAAAAAAACCAAAAACAATTCACATCGCAATGTCGCTTATGCCGCCATGCGAAATTTTGAAGTCCACGTTGCAGGACTTGCAGTGTGCATGCTCGTCTCCCAAACGCGAACTTGTTATTCCTGGCACTTTCAAATACTTTTGAGAAAACTTCTGCTTCACTTTTGGCCGTTTCACCCTATCACTGCTGTCGTTTGTCGAAGATTTCTGGCGCTTGCCGCCTGCGGTTGACTTGCCTGACGACAAGTTTGGCGCAAAACTACCATCTCTGCCAACAAGAAATACTATAATTGGTTGAGGGGGGGTTCACGGACCAACGAAAAATCGCATCTCAGAACTCCAAGGTTTCGTTCAACCCTTGCGTCTTTTCATACAAACGGAAACAAATAATCCCAGGATTTTCAACGTTCACCCGGAATTTATTATTTTACCCAGAGTTTTTGCAAATTCCCGGGATAATTCCGGCAAAACCGGGAGGGTAAACAGGTCTGCACACACACACACACACACACATGGGGGAAAGTAGTTCAGGCATGCTCCTGAAATCAGGATTGAAGAAGCTGATTGAAAGAGTCTTCAGGATTGGAGTATTCATGCAGAAAGAGTGTTCATCTTAGTCATCGGGAAGCACTGTCTTATAAAATCAAACCTGTCTGCCAACATTGAGGGCAGATTAAAAGAAGGTGGTAAATACGCCATTCTAACACTATTAACACTCATCCTGTATACACGAGACACACACACACACCAGCACGCACGTGCGTGCACACACAAACATTATTTCTAATGTGGTCTCCACGGGCCACTTCAGGATTGAGAAGATTCAGAGAGCATTGAAACGTGTTATTTCAGGATTGAGAGAAAGTTCTACTTTCACCCATGCACACACACACACACACACACACACACACACACTGCGGAATCACTGAAATGTGAAGACTGCAATCAGAAGATTCATTACTCCTACACTAACGTAAGCTACCCATATATCAAGTTTGCATCTTTGCCAAGACACACAAAAAATACACATGTGAACTTTGTGCACAGTCACTACACGATGATCAAATAGAAGAAGAAATGATAGCTGCAGGACGGAAAGACAAACCCCAACAAGAACATGCAACAAGCAAAAGCACATACGACAGCACTTTGTGGCAGGAAACATAGGACGACGGGTTCATAGCATCCTATGGCAAAGGCAATAGCAAAAGAAACACCTCAAACGAACAAACCACGAATCCAACCATCAAGATTCGTCCAGAAAAACACCAAGTCAGCGGAGAGAATCACTGGAAAAGACCTCAGATGACAGCTCGGACGACGAGAAAAGAAATACAGCCACAAACAACTATCAACACCGAAAGGATCGAGAAACAAACAACAGAAGGCCTAGTGCAATGTTACACGAGGACAGACTAAGGCATGACACTGCACACGCAGAACGAAAAACCAACTATTTGATAGTCTCATCTCGCCAATATTAACTTATGGTGCAGATGTTTGGCTGCCATTTACCATAAAATTAGATGACAACATTAACTTAGAAAAGTTATTCACCCAATGCCTTTCAAATAAATTACAGCATGAACATATCCAGCATACAATTTTTGAAACAAATTTTAGGGGTTCATAAAAAAGCTATAAATTTGCTATAACATATTTTATTTCCCTCTCTCATCCTTCCACTCCACAATTCCTTCATTCTCTCACACACCCATCCATCAACATGCATTTTCAATATTAAGCATATGGATAACATTAATTTTGTACAGGTATCAAAATGTATGAATCAGTCAAAGAATAAATTACATTTAAAATCTAAAGTGTTTCTGATTTGAAAGAGTGAATGAGCGAGTGACTGTGAGTTTGTAATCATGTTGAAATGAGGTTGGAAATTTTATATAATAATAAGTAGTGATTACCAAGAGTTTCTTTTTCCTAAGTAAGCAAACATGCAAACATAAATCATGTAACATAACATTACTACAAATATATGTAACCCACCTCAGGTTACTACATGGGGTTCATGCGGAAACTTTCACACCAGCAGCCAAACTACAAAGACTTAAGTCTAGAAAATGTTATTAACCCCTTGACTGCTGAGCCGACTAGGCTGGAAGTCAATCCCCCAGTGCTGGGCTATCAGCACAATCAAAATCTTCACCATCAACACTCGATTCATGCTCAATATTATCTGGATCGAAATCCTCGTCATCAGTCGATATCTTGCAGAATTGTCAAAACTTCATTAGCATTATACCACTTTTTCGATGCCATCCTACTTTGTCAAACCAGAGAGCGTGTGAACTCAGTGAAGTCTACTTCGCTCAAACTTGATGAAAACATGTCGTGCACGCGCGCGCACGCATTTGCGGCAAGGTATCCCATAATAGGTATCAAATGAAAGGGAAACAACTCTACTTTTCAGCTGTACAATGTTTTCTCCAACACCGCGATGCTGGCCCTTTAATCTTGCCTATATAAACGCATGTGACGGGGACGAACGGACTCGTCGTCAGCATTGTCAGTCAAGCCGGAAACGCCCGCTCTAGGACGAGTGGATTCGTCCTACGCAGTCAAGAGGTTAATATGACTCGACCTTGGCTCAACAAATCCATACACAAGTACACTGCATATAACAATGACAGTGCCAACCTTTTTTCTTTCTTTGGTCCAACAACGTGCAGCTAAACACTATTACATTATGAAAACATATAACTAATGGTGTCATGAGTGACAAGCTACTTAATTAGTTTGGGAGAAACTGAGACCAGAAAAGGAAATGTTGCCCTCAAATCAAACGATATACAAAATATAAACACACCGGTACACAAAACCATGCCCCACATGGCCGAAAGGCCAAAGAGGGCATAAAACATTATTTCTTCGTACATAAAACCAAAAATGCCTAGAGCCTTTTGACTAGACAAAGGAGCACCAACAAATTAGATCTTCCATCTGAAAATCTTAATGCCATAGCTATCCAGCTATCCACAATGAATAGCAAAATCATGCATAATGACAGGCAACCTCTGTTAATTACCTCCCTTTGGGTGACTAGTATATTATAAGGTAATGCCCTCTTGGTGGCATTAAATAAAAAAATACCTTCAGCCTCATCAAACACCAACAGAGGCTATTCACATTACATTGGCAAGAAAATCATGTTTTGTTTAATTTGGGCCGGACCTTTTGGTGGCCAACAAAACTATATTATCTTCCCATGATGAGAACAACTTCTCACCTACATCATGTTTACTAATGTTCCAACACACACATCAAAACATCAGTAACATTAATGCATACTCCAATACATATCTCCACCCATATTTAGCACCCAAAGTTCTACCATGCACTGTACAAGGCTCCCTGGTTTGCACCAATAGGCTACATAATTATAGTCAATAGCAGAAAGAAAATGCGCCAACACAATTTCTAGCATAAACAACACTAAATCATAACATTTGAAGATAAAGAACCACATGCATAGGTCATAGACATACACATATTACCTAACAGTTAAAATCGTTTCATACCTGGCTTAGAACAAAGATGTTCTGGCTCAGACTCTTGGAAGGCAGCTGCTGCTTCTGCTACAATGGATGTTTTTTAGAAGGGAATAAAGAAGAGGGAAAGCACAAGGCGGGAAATCCCCTAGCAACATACAAAGTATGGATTACAATGAAAAAAGTAACACTTAAAATTATATTTCTCCATTTCTCCAATACATTCCAAATAGGGCGTTTGCCACGAGTGTTCGTTCACTATACTCAGACTACTAATTTGCCCAAGCTCGTTCTGCCCGAGTTGCGCTGACCTCTCTAATTCAACTCTCTAAATTCAACTCAGTGAAATTCAAGGTCACCGTTGCGTGGCAAATGCTCTATTGGGAACATTTCCACTCAACCAACATAATTAAACTTATAATATTAGTATACAATAGGTAAAACTCTGCATTAAAAAAAAAAGAAGCCATTATGCAAATTCATTAATACCATAAATGGACTTAAAAAGATTCACAACAACTCAACACTTTTTCTTTAAACTTAGTAATAATTACACTAATCATAGTCCAATAGCCTTAACCCTTCTAGTAAGGTTCCACCAACCTTATGTTTCCAACTTATAACAATTACCCATACCTAACCAATAACTCCTTGGACAACATGGCCAAAGTCAAAGTCAAAGTCAAAATGATCTTTAATAACAATAAAGGAATAAGCTAAACAAAACTTTTTTTCATCCTGTCGTCAAAGGGAACTAAGCAAGTCCTAACACTTCAGTAAAAGTCCTGTCTATGGAAACAGTTGTTCCCCTTTGGTCAAAACAAAAAGATACTCAGTAACTATGGTGACCAGTTGGTTACATACACATAGAAAACACATGCACTCACAAATAGAAATACACATCCAGGAACATACATAAACTCTCTTTCTCCCTCTCCCCCTCTCACCCCCTCCCTCTCTCTCCTATTCATGTAAATGTTCGCTTCTACAGTTTATGTACATACCAAAGAGACGTCTCCAACTAGTTTAAAATTAGACTGATGCTCCCCCCACCCCCTTAAAAAACAATCAAGTAACTAGTAATATTATTATTAGACAAAAGAAAAGGGGGGAGGGGGAATCATTTTGTTTCCAGTGCAAATCTTCAGGGTGTCGGTCACAATCATTCTTTAAAAATTTGTATGTGCTGACAACAAAAGTTTATAATTTCCATTTCTCTAATCAAGCCAAATTAATCTCATTAAAGAACAAAAAAATAAAAGAAGGCATGTTATAACAAAACAAGCCCACAAATCCATATACAGTGGAATCCGCTTAATCGGCCACTTTTGGGACCAGGAATAATATGGCCGATAAAGCGAATCGGTCGATAAAACGAACATCAAGATACTGTATGACGCAATTATACAAGTCAAAAGCAATGACGTCAAAATTAAATGTTGCAGTTCAAATTCAATTTTTTTCCCTTTTTGTGATGTGTGTGTGTGTGTGTGTGTGTGTGTGTGTGTGTTTATTAATCCTACAACTTGACAGAAGCATGAGTAAAAGACTGATTTTGTTTTCTTGAGTGATTTTAACGCCATGCAGGGTCTTTCAAAACTTCACACTCAACCATGTAAACGTCAAAAGCGTGTTGTCAGTTTGTCTGCCTCTGTTGTTCTCCCTCTCAAAAAGGGGTAAAGAGGAAAAATTAGAGAGAAAAAGTGGCCAATAAAGCGAAATTGAAGATTTCAGCTTTGGCCGTAAAAACGAACAAAATAACACATGCGAAGAAAAAATTCCGTTCCAGAGGAAATTGGCGGATTAAGCGGCTTTGGACGATTATCCGATGGCCAATTAAACGGATTCCACTGTAATATTATTGCACTACATTACTTTCTTCACCTGCAGCTATCGATCAGAGGTTTGTAAGCGTTCCAATTATATGTAAATTTTTCCATAGTCCCTTCCATCGAATGACAAAACAATTCCCCCCAGTAGCGACTTTTCAGATCATTTTTAAAGGCTGTCAGACATGGGATTGTATTATTCAGCTTACATTTATATATATAAAATTTAGCCAATAGAATGATCAGATCCATGACTTTATCTGTTTTTTGGTTTTGTTTCCATCCTAGCAAAATTAGGGTTTCTGAGAGACTAAAATTCTGTGTAGCAAACGTTATGAATCCAAGAAATGAAGTTTGTCCAAAATACCTGAACATGGTTACAAGTTTTTAAAAAAAGTTATGAATTTAGCGGTTAATGGAGAGCTAGGTAGTTTTCCTGTTAGTTTAACATCAATTTGTCAAATTATAAACTTCTGGCATCATATCTTAGAATCCAAACAAGACTCTTACATTAATGTCATTTACAATGAAATGTTAAACAATGAAACTAGTCAGTCACCATGGGTTAAATTCGTCAAATCTATTTTAAACGCCCTTGGATTGACACATGTCTGGAACAACCAATACACGTTTAGCGTAAATAAATTATGTCATGTAATTCAAAATAAACTAAAAGAATATATTTCATTTTGGAGAAAAAGAGAATCTGAGACACAAGCAAAACTAAACTTTTATAACAAGATTACAAGCGAATACAGAACTGAACCATATTTGACAAATCCATAATCAAAAACAGATGCTATGCAAACTAAAACTTCATGCCATGAGCTTAAAATGGAAAAAGGTAGACATTCTAATATACCTAGAGAGAAAAAGTTATGCTTACAATGTAATGAAGTAGAAGATGAAATTCATTTTATAGACAATTGTACGAAACATATGGAAATAAGAACACAATTTATAAAACTCGTTGAAGAAAAATACAATTTACATAATGTTACACCTAGCAAATTAATTACAAATGACGCCCTTCTATTAATGAGCTTGCAAAATATATACACAGTTGCCTCAATCAATAGCCTCAACTGCCTCAAGCAGTAGCGCAACCAGAACAACAAAAGAAAAACAGAAGTATTTAACAAAATTATGTAATTAAACTTTATAAACTGTTATTATTACCGTTATTGTTATAATTGTTATTAGCGTCATATAAAACCTTGTACTGGTTTTAAAGGGCAATAAACATTGATTCTGATTCTGATTCACACACACACATATATATATATATAACATTTCACAAAGTTAACGTTTCTGAGGTTCACAAATACAGACATTGGACACAGAAGAGTTTTATCAAAGCAAATTATATATATATATCTATAGACAAAGTAAAAAAACAAAATTGAAAATCAACACCGGGATACCTCCTTTCTTTGTATTTTTTCTGAATTTTCACCTGTATATATATATACACACACACATTCACTCTCACACACACACGCGCACATTTTTATTTATATCGCATCACACACCTACACCCACATTGCTATATATTGTTGATGCATGTAACCCACATCACACACACACACCAGGGCCAGACCAAGTGATTCATAAGTGGGGTTGGGGTGGGGGTGGGGGAGTTACACACCCACACCCAAATTGCTATATATCGTTGATGCATGCAACCCGCATCACACACACACACACCAGGGCCGGACCAAGTGATTCATAAATGGGGCTGGGGGGGGGGGGGGGGGGGGGGGGGTCAGGGGGGGGACCAGGTTCTGGATGAAGGGACTTTGCCCTTCTTGGGGCCCAGGGGGCAGACAGCTGACCAGGTTCTGGATGAAGGGACTTTGCCCTTCTTGGGGCCCAGGAGGCAGAGAGCTGACTAGGTTCTGGATGAAGGGACTTTGCCCTTCTTGGGGCCCAGGGGGCAGAGAGCTGACCAGGTTCTGGATGAAGGGACTTTGCCCTTCTTGGGGCCCAGGGGACAGAGAGCTGACCAGGTTCTGGATTAAGGGACTTTGCCCTTCTTGGGGCCCAGGGGGCAGAGAGCTGACTAGGTTCTGGATGAAGGGACTTTGCCCTTCTTGGGGCCCAGGGGGCAGAGAGCTGACTAGGTTCTGGATTAAGGGACTTTGCCCTTCTTGGGGCCCAGGGGGCAGAGAGCTGACCAGGTTCTGGATGAAGGGACTTTGCCCTTCTTGGGGGGGGCAGAGAGCTGACTAGGTTCTGGATGAAGGGACTTTGCCCTTCTTGGGGCCCAGGGGGCAGAGAGCTGACCAGGTTCAGGATTAAGGGACTTTGCCCTTCTTGGGGCCCAGGGGGCAGAGAGCTGACTAGGTTCTGGATGAAGGGACTTTGCCCTTCTTGGGGCCCAGGGGGCAGAGAGCTGACTAGGTTCTGGATTAAGGGACTTTGCCCTTCTTGGGGCCCAGGGGGCAGAGAGCTGACCAGGTTCTGGATGAAGGGACTTTGCCCTTCTTGGGGCAGAGAGCTGACTAGGTTCTGGATTAAGGGACTTTGCCCTTCCTGTGGCCCAGGGGGCAGAGAGCTGACCAGGTTCAGGATTAAGGGACTTTGCCCTTCTTGGGGCCCAGGGGGCAGAGAGCTGACCAGGTTCTGGATGAAGGGACTTTGCCCTTCTTGGGGCCCAGGGGGCAGAGAGCTGACTAGGTTCTGGATTAAGGGACTTTGCCCTTCCTGTGGCCCAGGGGGCAGAGAGCTGACTAGGTTCTGGATTAAGGGACTTTGCCCTTCTTGGGGCCCAGGGGGCAGAGAGCTGACCAGGTTCTGGATGAAGGGACTTTGCCCTTCTTGGGGCCCAGGGGGCAGAGAGCTGACCAGGTTCTGGATGAAGGGACTTTGCCCTTCTTGGGGCCCAGGGGGCAGAGAGCTGACCAGGTTCAGGATGAAGGGACTTTGCCCTTCTTGGGGCCCAGGAGGCAGAGAGCTGACCAGGTTCAGGATGAAGGGACTTTGCCCTTCTTGGGGCCCAGGGGGCAGAGAGCTGACCAGGTTCAGGATGAAGGGACTTTGCCCTTCTTGGGGCCCAGGAGGCAGAGAGCTGACTAGGTTCTGGATGAAGGGACTTTGCCCTTCTTGGGGCCCAGGGGGCAGAGAGCTGACTAGGTTCAGGATTAAGGGACTTTGCCCTTCTTGGGGCCCAGGGGGCAGAGAGCTGACTAGGTTCAGGATTAAGGGACTTTGCCCTTCTTGGGGCCCAGGGGGCAGAGAGCTGACCAGGTTCTGGATGAAGGGACTTTGCCCTTCTTGGGGCCCAGGGGGCAGAGAGCTGACCAGGTTCTGGATTAAGGGACTTTGCCCTTCTTGGGGCCCAGGGGGCAGAGAGCTGACTAGGTTCTGGATTAAGGGACTTTGCCCTTCTTGGGGCCCAGGGGGCAGAGAGCTGACCAGGTTCTGGATGAAGGGACTTTGCCCTTCTTGGGGCCCAGGGGGCAGAGAGCTGACCAGGTTCAGGATTAAGGGACTTTGCCCTTCTTGGGGCCCAGGGGGCAGAGAGCTGACCAGGTTCAGGATTAAGGGACTTTGCCCTTCTTGGGGCCCAGGGGGCAGAGAGCTGACCAGGTTCAGGATTAAGGGACTTTGCCCTTCTTGGGGCCCAGGGGGCAGAGAGCTGACCAGGTTCTGGATGAAGGGACTTTGCCCTTCTTGGGGCCCAGGGGGCAGAGAGCTGACCAGGTTCTGGATTAAGGGACTTTGCCCTTCTTGGGGCCCAGGGGGCAGAGAGCTGACCAGGTTCAGGATTAAGGGACTTTGCCCTTCTTGGGGCCCAGGGGGCAGAGCCCCCAGAAAATTTAACAATTTAGTGATTATTAAAGGTGGACCCTGACGGGTGAGATTTTGCAAGAAACATGTCGAGATCACCAGAAAGACAGCCGTTTCAAGGATCGGAACACTCACTTTGCTCTGGTTTCCTATAAATTAAACCGTCAAAACGGCAAGTCCTCCTTGGTGGAGATGCCGGAGAGAGTAGCCATTTTGGATGGGGTGGGTGGAGAACACTCATTGTGGTTGAAGCGTTTTCTTTTTTTATAGTGCAGTAAAAAACACAATTGGAGCTATTTCCTTTGTTGTGAGCGAAACTCCTTTAGATAAACTGTTTAAAATATAAAAAAAAAAAAAAAATAAAAAGGCTTGTTTTGCGAACATTTTGTGCAAACGATTTGGTGGCCATTACAAAAGAGACGGCACACGCCTTCTCTTTGGGTGAAATAATTTGACTTCAGCACCTCCACCAAGGAGGAATCGCCGATTTGACGGTTTGATTTCTAGGACCCTAGACCCCCTAGACCCGACCCTTCATACACATGTGACATACACACACATTTTGCTATATATCGCCGATGTGACTGTACTCCGTATGGCCCTCCTCAGCACAAGGGGCATTGGAGGAGGCAGCTCGGAGAAAGTCCAGCACGTGGTAGTCCTCTCCATTATTCGCTGCAGACGCCTGTTCCTGAACGTGACTGTACTCCGCATGGCCCTCCTCAGCACAAGGTGCATTGGAGGAGGCAGCTCGGTGGAAGTCCAGTACATTGTAGTCCTCTCCATTATTCACTGCAGACGCCTGTTCCTGAACGTGACTGTACTCCGCATGGCCCTCCTCAGCACAAGGTGCATTGGAGCAGGCAGCTCGGTGGAAGTCCAGTACATTGTAGTCCTCTCCATTATTCCCCACAGACGCCTGTTCCTGAACATACATGTGTTACGCCCAATTTGTGAAATTGCTTATTTCATAAAATGGGCAAAATGATTCGCGAAAGGTCGTGAAACAGCCAATTTAAAACTTACCCTATTTTTCGCACTATAAGACACACCCCCCAAATATTACTCAAATTTCAGATTTTATTACTATATCTTCTTACTCACATTATAAGGCGCAGGAGTCTGAGTCTGGGGAAAAAAGTATTGCCTTTTAGTCAGAAAAATACAGTATTACAGTGGAACCTCCCATTATAAGACTCCCTCCCTTATAAGACCTCCCATTATAAGACTCCCTCCCACATAAGACCTACTTCTCTGAGACATTGCCCTTCTTTGTAAGTATTAAAGTTACCTCCCTTATAAGACACCTCCCTTATTTTGGATGATTTTTGTAGGTCTTATAAGTGAGGTTCTACTGTATTTAGAAAAGCACTGTGAAAGACAAATATTTTTCGGTCATAAACACACACACAGATCAATCAAGAACTTGTTCAAACAAATGAAAATTAACACCCCTAGATGAGTTAACGTTCTTTTATTCAGGCTAATTTTGATTTTAAAAAAAACCACGTTTAATGTTCAAAACACGTGGCTCGGGCAATTGCCCCCAGAGCAGCATTTGGTAGAGTTGGGGGGGGGGGGGGATGGGGGTGAAGATACAATGTAGAAAAATGTGCTACTGTTGAATCAACCGTACTGAATACCTGTGTGACTGGGAATTGAAAATGTTCATATACTTTGTCCATTTCATGAATTGGGCAAAGCATTTTTGCCCATTTCATGAAATAGGCAATTTCACGGATTGTGTGCATGCGCACAGAAACAAATTTACATAATAGCACATTCAAGATTCACAGTATAGAAGCCTGTTTCTGCTCATACATAGGCACACAAAGAGACATTCATATGCACATTACTACTAAATTGTAGAATGAAATAGTTCACAGGCCAGAGAGGAGATGCACGACAATTGAACAAAGGGTATGTCTACTCTCTTTTTCTAATTAACTCCCCTCCACCAGGAGTTTTATTACGATACCATTCACTAGCAGTGCTGGGTAAGCAGAACCAAAGTGAGACAATGCAAAGCATCATTCTGTGCAAAACATGTGCCAAGAAAATGTGTTTATGACCCTCCACCCACACAGTACACATCAACAATGGTGGAGAGGACAACATACTAAATTGTACTTACATGAATGCATGTTCACACATACACATACTTGTGTGTGCGCATGCCGCATTTCGACACACACACACACACACACACACACACACACACGGGCACGAGGCACACACAAGGATGTTTTACCTGTGTTAGCTCCCATTGACTTTTCTAAGCAGACACGAAGCCTACACATGCATGCACACACACACACACACACACACACACAGAGGCACACACAAGGATGTTTTACCTGTGTTAGCTCCCACTGACTTTTCTAAGCAGACACAAAGCCTACACATGCACACACACACACATTTACGCGTGTGCATGCACACTAACAGAGAAAATGTGTTGATATGTGAATGTGATATTATAATTAAGAATCGATGTATATATTGTACATAATATGTTACTCTCCCACTCCCCACCCTCTTCCCTGTCTTTGTAACTTGTTTGTTTCTTTGTTTATTTCCCCCTCTGTTCCACTTTCTTTATTGTTTACCACTTTGGAATCTTTAGTTTCTTCGGGGGGTTTTGTGTGTGTGTTTTTTTTACGGAGGGCTTGATGAAAAAAAGTATATTATTTGCTTACAATGTTCCATCTGGAAATAACATTTTGACTTGACTTGATTTTACTTGACATTTACACACATATTTTTTATACTACTCTCTCTCTCTCTCTCTCTCTCTCTCTCTCAAGTTACATACAATGTACTTTTTTCCCCAGTGCTGGGTGGAAAAAAGCATGTCACTTGTTTGATCTCATGTTCCCTGGTTAAATAAAAATTTCGTTTTCGTTTTCGTTTTTCGTTTTCATTTTCTCTCTCTCTGTGTCTGTCTCGTTCACTTAAGTTGACCACTGAGAGAAAGAAAGAAAGGGGAGAAAAAAGAGAGAGAGAGAGAGAGAGAGAGAGAGAGAGAGAGCATTTATTATTATATACACACAACACGTACACGTCACATGGAGAAAAACAAAGAGAGAAAGGGAGAGAGATGTTGTCACACACATCCCTGCCCCCCCCCCCCCCTCTCACACACACGAGCACACACACGAGCACGCACACACACACACACACACGCAGATTCATACACACTCCTACATGTCACAAGGATACATTACATAGGCCCTACCTTTGATGGCACATCTTCTTCTGGAAGAGTCACCTCAGTGTACAGTGATTCTGTTTGAATGAAAGTCAGCAGATGTCAATGGATTCTCGTGAAACACCTACACGTGTGTGCGCATGCATGCACGCACACACATGCGCGCGCACACACACACAACAACACACACACGCACACAAAGTGACACACACACCAAAATCACTGTGACACACACACACACCATACACCACACACACAGTGACACACACACACACCATACAACACACACACAGTATGAATCATTTTTAATGGAAGGACGTAAAATTGAAGAACACACACACACACACACACACACACACACACACACACACACACTCACACACACACACCTGTAATCAGTCAAACGTAAAGAAACAAAAACACGGGTGTTTGCCAAAGGCATCAACAAGCCCTCTCACAATATCCTCACAACGACATAAAACACACTCAGCCCTGAAAGTGGAAAATGTTCTCCACCAGCCTTCTTCTTCTCTTCAGGTAGGATCGACGGAATTGGGTCAAACCGACTCGATGGTTTCCCCTCAAAATGTCGAACCCGTGTCTTGGCTTTGTGCCAAGTGGTCACTGTCTTTGCTTTGTTTTCATTGGTAGTTATTCTTGTTGCTGACCCATCCGGGCATTTTCTTTGTGTAGTAGACACTTGTCCCGTTAGTCTTGACCGTTTTTTGTCTACAAGTGGACGCAAGTTCGCGAGTGTCAAGCGCTCCAATTTTTAGGTCTGATTCCTCCGTCGAGCAGAACTGAACGATACATGACTTTAATGAAAATAATAGCACAATAGATTCAACCAATTTGCTACAAGTGTGCCAAATTTGGTGCATGTAAGTTTATAATCTGGTACTTTGCGAGGTTAATCTAATCGGAGGTGTTAGCCTAGTCCAACCATGTTCGACATTTTGTTTTTCTTCTTGCTGAGTCACACTGACGATCGAGTGGATCAACTTTTTGTTATGTAGCTCATGTAAAAAAGGACATCATTTTAAAATGTCGTAACGTTCTCAATTTTCAACCGATTTTGATAATTTGGGTATCATTTTAAAGGTCTTTTCGAGCTCTTTCCAATGACATAAATTTCATTAGGATTTGACAGAAAGTATATTGTTTTTCTAAGGTTCCTACTTCAGGGCACACGGTCAGTATGTTGACCTGCCTTTGGCTGGTAACTAATTTATTTTACCAGCCAAACCAAAACCACGAAAATTCTTTCTTCCATTTTGGTAGTAAAGTTTGTTTCACTCTTCCCCTTTCGGGTGATGGCTTGAACTTGAAGTTGAAGCCGAAGAACATTTCATTTCGAACATGCACTGGCTGGCGAGCACGCAAATTGCGTATTGTATTTCCGGTACGTGGGAAAACATGGATTGGAAAACATGGATTGGGAAAGGAATCTCGCGCGAGAAAGAACATCGGGTTTTTCCCCACTGGCATTTGGCGGGTGAAGTGAATAATAAACTCGCCCAAAATTGTTTTCACTCGCCACTTTCAGGGCTGATAGTCAATATATCATATATTCATTATATCTGTATTGTTAAAAATTTGGGTCTTTACTGGTGTTACATTGCCTCCAGGGCCGTTCCCACCATCTTTATATCTACTAATGTCCCATATGTGTCTGTTCCAGACCGGATTAAACAGATTTTCACACACACACACACACACACAGAGTCAAAGAAAGAGAGAGGGGGAGGGGAGTAAGATAGATTAAAGATCCACCAGATCACATGTCAAAATCACGGGTTTCACGCATGACGCATCTGCGCTCGTAATTGACAGGAAACTGTCTGAACGACTGACGCCGAAGAAGAAGAGAGAACGCACGCACCTCCTGCTCCTGCTCCTGCTCCTCCTGCTTCCCCGTTAGTTGGGTGGGAAGGTGGGATGGTGGGTGGAGGGCGGGGGCGGGCGGGTAGATAGCCGTCGTCGGAACTGACGTACATATCGTTGACGAACTCTTCAAAGTCTGAAACGATAAACACGAAATCAGTGACAGCCATTACATAAATTATGTAGGTAACACTCTAAGGCCGTGTACACATTAGACGGCGGAAACCTCATCCGCAAGTAAGAAAAAAAACCCAACTATAAGGCCGTGTACACATTAGACGGCGGAAACCTCATCCGCAAGTAAGAAGAAAAAAACAACACTATAAGGCCCTGTACACATTAGACGGCGGAAATCTCATCCGCAAATAAGAAAAAAAGAAACACTATAAGGCCGTGTGCACATTTGACGCGGAAACCTCATCCGCAAATAAGAAAAAAAGAAACACTATAAGGCCATGTACACATTAGATGGCGGAAACCTCATCCACAAATAAGAGAAAAAGAAACACTATAAGGCAGTGTGCACATTAGACGGCGGAAACCTCAGCCGCAAATTAAAAAAAAGGGTATAGGTCATTTCTCAGTTAATTCCATTTTTCCGTTTTTGCTTTTCTTACCAAACATAAAGCTGTATTTTATGAACATTTTCAGCTAATTATCTTTGTTCAATAATTAATTGCAGTCATGATAAAGGCCATTATCTAATAGGACCCCCCCCCCCCCCCCCTATGTACTGCAGTACACCGCAGCATTTGTCACAGTCGTGGTTCATTGCGTTTTTCCGTCTTATAGGGGGGGGGGAGGGGTAGGGTTAGGGTTATTATTCCAAAAAGATAATTAGCTGAAAAGGTTAATAAAATACAGCTTTATGTTTGGTAAGAAAGGCAAAAACGGAAAAATAGAATTAACCGAGAAATGCAGGGGGGGTTGCACATTTTTACCTTTACCGAAAAAATAAACACTATAAGGCTGTGTACACAATAGACGGCGGAAACCTCATCCGCAAATAAGAAAAAAAGAAACACTATAAGGCCTTGTACACATTAGACACGGAAATCTCATCAGCAAATAAGAAAAAAGAAAGTAAAACAAGCGCGAAATCGCAATAGTTTGTGGCACGCGGTCTATTTTTACCACTCCAACCATGAGTCACCTCCCCTGGCTTTTCAATAATTTTAATCTGTAAACCAGAATGTTATCTCTGCACCATTTCGTAACTTTTTATATCTTTTGGAAAACATTTAAAACTATGTATCCTACTTATACTCATCGAAAGAAGCACCGCATACTCGTCGTGTCTGTTGTAGTGTCTGTATTACGTATGTTTATTATTTTGTACGCTTTTAAAATACATCATTTTAAAGAGCGGCGTCAATTTGAAGTGTAGCCTCGATTTGAAGTGCGACAATTTTGTCAAAATGTGCGACCATTTTGGACCGACCGACCGACCGACAAAGTGAGTTATAGGTTTGTGGCTTGAGCCACAAACAAAAACAATCAGATGGGATAAGCGAGTGCGGAAATGCATGCGGATAAGTGCATGATCCTTCTTCTTCTTCTTCTTCGTCGCTCAAACAGTTTCCTGTCATATGAGCGCAGATGCGTCATGCTGCCGTCATGCGCCTAACTAAGATACAGTTAGGCCCAGCATGTCCGTCCGACTTCGGCTGAAGAAATCTTCGTGAGAATGCATAGGGGGAAAAAAAGGCTAGGAGAATTAGAACCAGTGAGATAGAGGAAAGATAGCAGATGACAGAGAGCAAAGGGATAAGGCAGAGTCAAAGAGAATGACAGAATTCGAGGAAGTTACAAGCACAGAACTTCCAGAAGGTGGGGGGAACTATTTGTACAAGACTCCCCCGGTATCCCCATGGGGGGAAGCACATGATAAACAGACTCTGAACTTTCCGGTCATCATAGTTTCTGCTGCCAGCATAAATATGTCAATTGGTGTGCAAGCACATGTATGTGCATTTGTGAGTGCATGTGTGTTTATGTACGTGCATGCACATATACTGTATGTTTTGGGGCAGTGGGTGGATGCCTCGTGCCTCCATACGGGGAGCTGGACAACCCCGCCCCCTCCATGAGCCTCTCCCTGTGGGGGGATACCGGGGGGTCTTTCATAAAAATAGTTCCCCCACCTTCTGGAAGTTCTGTGCTTGTAACTTCCTCTAATCTGCCACTCTCTTTGACTCTGCCTTTTCCCTTTGCTTTCTATCATCTACTATCTTTCTGACTTATTGGCCCATTCTCCTGCCTTTTTAAAAAAAGATCTTCCAAATAATTGTTCTCATTTGAGCTCCTCCGAAATCGGAATGTGTCGGCTGTACGCAGCGGGGAGACCAGTATAAACTGAAAAAACCAGACACATACGTACCTTACCCATTATGGCCATATGGCCTAGGAACACAGAAGAAGAAGAAGAAGAAGAAGAAACTGTATATGTGTAGGCCTACAGAGCTTCAGATTGTTTTCCGGCAAACACCATCATGGGGTTATAATATATAGCCCCTGATTACAGAAAATCATGGGTCAGTTTTTAAACTGACGTGTCACCATATATAAGTACAAAACTTAAATTTTAGTGCAAACTTTATGGGTCATATCATCTGATCCCTGGCTGCACAAAATGAGGGGTTAATGACCCATACTGACCCGGGTCCCCTGACAATTTGAAGCTGTCAAGTCAAGTCAAGTTGATCTTTATGAAGGTTTAAAGAATAAGCTGACAGTGTGTGTGTGTGTGTGTGTGTGTGTGTGTGTGTGTGTGTGTGTGTGTGCTTCTGATTTACTATTGGCCCTTTCTACAGGCTAATGTCAACCAGCGATAAAAAGCCATTTGATAAAAGGGCTTAACCAGCCAATTAACAAACTAAGTAACCACCTAGCAAACAAACTGGGTAACTAATTGTTAATGTGACGTGTGTGCGCGCACGCGGCCTCACCCTTTCTTTCTAGTTTGACAGGAAAATCGACCTGAACGTCCAGTCCTTCGGATGGGGACTTAAAGCTAGTCTGACCCGTGCGCTTTTCGCATATAAAAATCCTATGGCAGTTGAAATCCCGCTGCCTGGTATGGCCAAATTGATAGCTAGGTTTTCCAAGTGTACCCACACACCCTCCTCCCCCTGTGCCCCCCTCCCTCCCCCAAAAAAAAAAATGGGTAGGTGCTGCACTTGCGGCGACGCGCTCTCCGGGGGAGAGCAGCCCGAATTTCACAGAGATAAGTCCCTGCGACTAGAATATGTATATACATATAAGTAAAATTGTTTAAAACTTTATTGTCCCTATGTCTTTGAAACGAACATTAGAATCAAAACCAGTTAGATTAACTTGGCATTTTGATCTATGTTCTAAACCACATAAAGAGTGCTAGTTTAGTTTCTCCTCCTTATTAGGGAGGCAATGGGAGTCTCATCAGCTCGGCACTGGATGAGGTCTTAACCTACCAAGGTGGAACTACTCTCACCTCAACAAGAAGATTGTTCCGCAAATGGAATGTCTCTTCCTGTATATTGGTAAAAGGCTCCAAAATGAATTTTAGGTGACCAATTTTTCAACTGTCACCGGAATTTGAGTTGCAATAAAAAACATAATATCGCTATTGAAAAAAGTTCAATTATTTTTGTTAGACTCTCACCTGGGTCTCCATGGCGAGTAGCAGCAGCAGAAGGAGGCCTACCATTGGTGCTGTGAGAATCTGCAACATATAATGTATTATATGTAGACGATACTGAAATCATCTAAAGAGCGAAAACCAACCAACCAAGGAACCAAGCATGCAAAGCAACTAACCAGCTAATTATGTTCAATTCAGTTCAATTCAACAATTTTATTGTCTCCAAACAAGTGAAGAAATTTGTTTTTCGACATGCACATAAAAATGAAGACAAAATAAGACATTGTTATAACCTAACAGAAGAGACAATTTGTAAAATAGCATAAAAGCACATGTAATTGACATAAAACATAGTTATCAAACACACACACACACACAAACACCTGAACAAGAACACTGAACAATGTTGTTGTGGTTGTTGGCTGTCGTTTCTGACAATGACTGCCTGAGATAACTAGAGAGGGCAGATACTATTCTGGCGGGCTGGGCGAGAATGAGCTTACAGTGGAGATGCCTTGCCCGGCAGGGTACATCCCCACTCTCTCTCGGCCAAAGGGATTTGAGGATGAGAGTTGGCGTTGGGGAAGGTCCCCAAAAGGCCAACCAATCCCTTTGGCTGCAGCACCAGAACCGGTTGCATGGCCCCCCCTCGTTCGAGAG
>CM065709.1:10546843-10554343 GCA_017654935.2 Phymorhynchus buccinoides | reverse complement strand
AAAACAAAAACAAAAAAACAACAACAAAAATCTTTTTACTAAAATCAAAAAATCGTATTTTTTGTTTGCTGAGCGTAATTGGGGGTCTCAAATCGTAGTGATTACGAAAAATTCGTAATACAGTAGTAAACAGGTCTGCAGCAGGGGACATAGCTCTTATAGGGGAGATGCCTTGCCCAAGGTACACCCCTGCCTCACTCAAGTCGTTCCAGCCATAGATGTGCGGAATTAACATATAGCTGTCAATTTGATGCATTTGCTTCAAGGGAAGTAAATATGTGTGCATACGGTCACACCTTGGTCACTTCTAAACTCGCTGCGCTCCCTTAGACCACAATTTTGCCTCTGACTTTGCTTTTGTAGTGGTTTGTTGTGGGCAAACCAATTGGTGTGGAGAGTTTTTCTATATAAAGCTCATTCCCCTGTCATTTGAGACCTTGATAAAGTGCAGTAAATACCCAGCACGAAATATTGGGACAACTATATACACTTGGTTGGGGTTTTTTTCAAATCGGTATTGTTCTTTCTAAAGTCTATATATATTTTTATTTTTATTTTAAAGTCTGATCTACCACTTCCCTATGTCTAAACCTGAAGTAAAAACCTGTAATCTTGTTTCATTTCTCCTTTTGTTTATGTCTGTTTTGTTTGTGTGTATGGCTGGAGTGATTTGTGAGGTTTTCTTAATAATTCAAAATTGTTGCAATGAAAATGAGTAAGGACAGACTTGCAAACAACTGGTGTTGACGAACTAATCCTTTTAGCTGCAGTTGCAGCACTAACAGTCACAGCAAATACTGCACTTCCTGCGAAATTGAACAAAGGGGGAGAACTCCCTTTCTAATTAACTCTCCTCCACTGAAGTTGATTGCGATACCAATCACATAGCAATGAGTGGATCAGAGCTAAGGTTAGAAGGCTATGCCACTCTTGGATAGATGTTGATTTGTTTGTATGTCGTCCTCTCCACCATTGTTGATGTGCACTGTGTGGGTGAAGGGTCATAAAGGCAAGCTTGGCACATTCTTTTTTTTCTTCCAGAATGATGCTTTGTTTGCCTCCCTTCGGCTCTGATCCACTCATTGCTAGGTGATTGGTATCGTAATCAACATTGGTGGAGGGGGGGGGGTAATTAGAAAGAGAGTTCTCCCCCTTTGTTCAATTTCGTTATCTCCTCTTCTGGCCTCATTATTTCATTCACTGTACTTCCTGGTTTGAGAATTTTGGACTCACCTTCCTTTACCACCAGGCTCAAAGTTGCTGTCCGCATGTGGGGTTTACTGTTGTCCATCGTCTTGTTAATCACGGAGCACGTGCAAGTCATCCCGTTGTGCGTGCTGAGCTCAGGGGTGAAGGTCAAAGTGATTTTCCACACAATGTCCTGGTAGGATGCCTTGGCGGAGCTATTAACCCTGTCACAGTCTAGACTGAGAGACCGGTCCTCGAACAATTTGGGATTACCCGCGTCAGCACGGCATTCAACGGTGACTGGCTGGTTCTCTGTCACCGTCAGCACTCCGTAGCCATACTCAGGGCTTTCGAAATATGGCATAACTGGCAGATCTGGTTGAAAACAAAAAAGGTCCATAACAAACATTCATCAATCTTGTTGAAAACCAAAATAATAATAATAATATTAATAATAATAATAATCATAATAATAATAATAATAATATTAATAATATTAATAATAATAGTAATAATAATAATAATAATAAAGACATTTATAGAGCGCACATTCTAGACAGACTACTCATGGCGCTTAACAAAACTAAAATTCACTCCACATGCAAGATTACATCATACATATCGAACATACTCAGACGCGCTTGCATTCCCACCGTTACCCCCACGCAAAACATACTCATAGATATACAAACATGCACACGCATATATACACATTGGTATACACAAACTGGTCAATAACATTCATCACTCTTGTTCACAACAAAAAAGGTCAATACCAAACATTCATCAGTCTTGTTGACAACAAAAAAGGTCAATACCAAACATTCATCAGTCTTGTTGACAACAAAAAAGGTCAATACCAAACATTTATCAATCTTGATGACAAAAAAAAGAAGTCAGTAACAACCATTCATCAACCTTGTTGACAAAAAAAAGGTCAGTAACAACCATTCATCAACCTTGTTGACAACAAAAAGGTCAGTAACAACCATTCAACCTTGTTGAAAACAAAAAGGTCAGTAACAACCATTCATCAACCTTGTTGAAAACAAAAAGGTCAGTAACAACCATTCATCAACCTTGTTGACAACAAAAAGGTCAGTAACAACCATTCATCAACCTTGTTGACAACAAAAAGGTCAGTAACAACCATTCATCAACCTTGTTGAAAACAAAAAGGTCAGTAACAACCATTCATCAACCTTGTTGACAACAAAAAGGTCAGTAACAACCATTCATCAACCTTGTTGACAACAAAAAGGTCAGTAACAACCATTCATCAACCTTGTTGACAACAAAAAGGTCAGTAACAACCATTCATCAACCTTGTTGAAAACAAAAAGGTCAGTAACAAAACAAGCGCAAAATCGCAATAGTTTGTGGCACGCGGTCTATTTTTACCACTCCAATCATGAGTCACCTCCCCTGGCTTTTCAATAATTTTAATCTGTAAACCAGAATATTATCTCTGCACCATTTCGTAACTTTTTATATCTTTTGGAAAACATTTAAAACTATGTATCCTACTTATACTCATCGAAAGAAGCACCGCATACTCGTCGTGTCTGTTGTAGTGTCTGTATTACGTATGTTTATTATTTTGTACGCTTTTAAATTACATCATTTTAAAGAGCGGCCTCAATTAATTTTGAAGTGTAGCCTCGATTTGAAGTGCGACAATTTTGTCAAAATGTGCGACAATTTTGGACCGACAGACCGACAAAGTGAGTTATAGGTTTGTGGCTTGAGCCACAAACAAAAATCATCAATTAAGTCAAACAAAACAAAACAAACAAACAAACAAACAAACAAACAAACATTCTATCTGACCCTCAAACAGGGAGATAGGCATCGTCAAAGGACAACACTTGTCCAAAATTATTTGGCCAAATAAATTCTACATTTTCTTCCCACTTGTCTTGTTCTCTCTTTTGTTTGAATGTTATTTATGACCATGAATGAACCTGTAACTTACACACCAACAATAAAAGAAAAGGTCCAGCTCAGTGCATGTCTTAGAAAGATAGCTAATAGGCCTCATATTTTGCAAATGCTTTAGATGTCAAAACATTGAAGAACGAAAAGACGGTGTAGAATGTTCTACTTATACATCGGCATACATGCCAATCACAACAAAAACAACAACTTTAAAACGAATCACTTTGCTAAAAAAAAAATTAAACAGTGTAACATTTTATGGCAACGATCCGCATTTTTATTATCAACCTACCCTCTTTCTCACCAATTGTATCCGCCCCTCCCCCTTGGGGATACCGGGGGTCTTTTGTATCAACAGTTTCCTCACCTTCTGGAAGTTCTGTGCTTGTAACTTCCTCTAATCTGTCATTCTCTTTGACTCTGCCTTTTCCCTTTGCTTGCTGTCATCTACTATCTTTTTGTGTAACCGGTCCATACTGCTGCCTTTTTTTTTTTTTTTTTTCAAGAAACGCTTTAAAAAGATTTCTTCCAGCTGAAGTCGGACATGATGGGCCTAACTATTTCTTACTTAGGCGTATAACGGCAGCATGACGCATCTGCGATCATAATTGACAGGAAACTGTCTGAGCGGTCGAAGAAGAAGAAGATGCATATCTTTCACTCTGTGACTCCCCATCGTAGCATCCTCATCTTCCTACCCCCCACCCCCTCCGCCCCCCACCCCTCCTCTATGCTACCCCACTCCCGCAACTCCACACCCACAAAATCATTCCAAATGCATATTCACGACAGTAATCCACCGTCTTAACGTCATCGTCCCAACATCCCATCTCCCCTTTCCACTCTCCCATCCACCCCACCCCCCAACCCTCTATCCCTGTGCCCCCACCTCCACCCTCCACCCCATCACTCACAATAGACGTGCAGTGCGTAATCCACCGTCTTCACATCCACATCATCCCAGCTTCCCCAGTGCTGGGAACACCTATAGGTGCGGCTGTTCAACTCTCGTCCAACGTTCGTGAAGGACAATATGTTATGCTCTTCTTTGAGGTCTTTTCTCCACGTCACCACAGCCCCAGGCACCCCTGGCTTGGTGGAAGAGGGTCGACAGCGGCAGTGGACGTTGTCACTTTCATTCCAGTGACCCGGGCAACGAACGAGCTCTGGACCATGGCTTGGTTTCTCTAAGGGCAAAAAAAAAAAAATAATAAAGTTCACGAAAGCTTTTGGCCGGCAAATCAGATGAGAGTCTTGAATCACTCTTGATGCGATATGGACTTAACTAGGCATAATGAGCGAAAGTGAAAGGGCTGCTATGGATCCGCTTTAAATAATTGGGGATAGTTTATTGCCTAAAAGCGACACCCTGACGGATAAATGTTTGCCAGAAACACGTTGAGATCACCAGAAAGACAGCCTTTTCAAGAATCGGAACACTCACTTTGCTCTGGTTTCCTAGAAATCAAACTGTCAAATCGGCGATTCCTCCTTGGCGGAGGTGCTGGAAGTCAAATTCTTTCACCCAAAGAGAAGGCATGTGCTGTCTCTTTTCTAATGGCCGCCAAATCGTTTGCACGAAATTTTCGCAATAGAAGCCATTTTATTATTTTTTTAAATTTTATACAGTGTATCTATCTACCTAAAGGAGTTTCACTCACAACAAAGAAATAGCTCCCTTTTTTTTTTACTGCACTACAAAAAAAGAAAACGCCTCAACCACAATGAGTGACCTCCACCCACCCCATCCAAAATGGCTTCTCTCTCTGCCAAGGAGGAATCGCCGTTTTGATGGTTTAATTTCTAGGAAACCAGAGCAAAGTGAGTGTTCCGATCCTTGAAAAGGCTGTTTTTCTGGTGATCTCGGTGTGTTTCTTGCAAAAACTCATCCGTCAGGGTCCACCTTTAAGCTAGCGCTCTGTCTCTTCGCTTCATTTTTGCTTGGAAGAGCATGCCGCATTACTTCGCATCGCACGACGCAATTAGTTTATGGCACAGGCACATTTCAAGTAAGCCTTACGCCCGGAGCCACTCCATCCCTATAGCCGCTGTATTTCTGCCCACCCTCCTCAGCCCCCACAGCGATGCCACACACAGAGCTGGATACAAGACGTTCAATGCTGCACTTGGTCATCTCCAAATACGGAAAGTGATGCCATTCGCGTGACAATTTCGGTTTTCAGCAAAAGTTAGAATGTGTATCTTTTAACCATTCAATCTAAAATTAAACTGACCCTAACCCTAACCCTATCCCTAACCAAAACCGTCAAATACACAAAAAATAAAGCTGTACTAAAAATTGAGTGTTCCATGTTTGGAGATGACCAAGTACAGTCTTGAACGCCTAGTCAGCTGGATGGCTCTCAAAGCGAACAAACAAACAGACGAATAATGGTAAATTTTAAAACGTGAAATATATGTCGAAATTGTACATCTTTGTTCGATGCTGTAACGTGCTTTCGTTTGAAGCCAAATACACCACCTGTCTACAAGCCTTAATTGACAGACACACTGGCATCAGTTTTGGCGTGCTGCACACACAACATCCGCTCAGTGGATCGCTCGATTCCTTCATTCCACTCACGTATGGATCCGTGTAGGGCATCAGCCACTGTGCGGTTCGTCAATTGACATTGATTGACTATACCATTAGTAAACAGCCGGGATAGGGATGGGGTTTGACGCAGGGTTGGGGTAGAGTTAGAAAAAGAACCCCCAAAAAGCCTTAAATAACTCGCACAGTTTGTTCTGTGCGTTTGGGAAGCATCGTCTTTCGCTACCTGCACCAAAACTGTAAGCCGCCATCTTGATTGTTTACAACTTACGCAGGCCTAGCTTTCGCTTTTGTTTTTTCAGCTGGAGTGCCTTCTTTGTTTGTGCTTCCTTGGTTTAGGTTTGTTTTTTACTTACAACTCTAACTCCAACCTCGCAATCTCCTATCCATCTCCAGGATTGCACTGTTTATCCGTGAATCGTGCCGTGGCTGACGCCCTGCACCGATCCACACGTATTCCACTCTTTCCCCAGCCTCGCTCCCCCCCCCCTCTACCAGGCCCCCATCTCCCCCCACTCCCCCTCCTGGCCGCCCAGAGCCGCTGCTGTAATCATCTTGCCCGTGTCGTCGCTTGTATGCAGCGCGAACAAACACACATGCAGAAAGAGACAGACCGTGAATTTTATGAAAAGGGTAATATCAATTCGCTACAAATAGAACTCGCATACAAGAACAGAACAGAGGGACAGACAGTTGCATGCACATACAAACACACACAAGACACATACACACACGCACGCACGCACGCACGCCGCACACACGCACGTACGCACAGGCACACACACGGTTACATACATAATACGTATCAGAGATATGAGGAGAGATACTCACCCACACGAATTGTTTTAGCCAGAAGCCATATTTTCCCTCCAGGAAGGAGTATTTGAAGATCGAAAAATGCCCTATTCCAATTACTAGAGTCCAGGGAGTAACGACACTTATCAAATCCACATCGCATGGTGAACCCGTCTTCTAATATCACCGAGTCATTCTCACAGACCTGAAATGAAATGAAACGCAGGCCTACACGACAGCATTCCGCACAACCAGAATAGAAAGAACTGACACAGTGCAACTCTGTGGCAACTCTCTCTCTCTCTCTCTCTCTCTCTCAAACAAGATAAACTAGAGTACTTGCGTAAACTGACCCGGTCGCGACACACGCTTGCACCCGTAACCCTAATCTGAACCTAAACCCTTAACCGCTAAACCGATTTTGCTCAAATTCGAACTTGTCCAAGCTTTTGACCCCTAGTATCCACCTGTAAATTTTCATGTTGATATATCCAAGCGTTCTCGAGTTATCGCTGTCACAGACAAACAGACATTTGTTTTTGCTGTTGAAACACACTGACAACTCTATGTGAGGCCATTTTACACCGAAATATGTATTTTGAGCAAATTTGAACACGGACGGATGGATGGACCAAGTGAAAACAATACCAGCGACTGGTAAACAATCAAACAAACATTGACACATTTATGAGAGATCAACCTCAGTGACAGTGTCAGTCAGACAGCGTGCGTGCATGTGTGTGTGCGTGTGCGTGTGCGTGTGTGCGTGTGCATGCGCGCGCGCATGTGTGTGTGTGTGTGTGTGTGTGTGTGTGTGTGTACGTGTTTGTGTGCGTGCGTGTGTGTGTGTGTGTGTTGTGTGTTGTGCGTGTGTGTGTGTGTGTGTGTGTGCGTGTGCGTGCGTGTGCGCGTGCGTGCATGCGTGTGTATGTGTGTTGTGCGTGTGTGTGTGTGTGTGTGTGTGTGTGTGTGTGTGTGTACTAACCGTTCAAAAAACATGTAATTCATTACCCAGATGACGGGTA
>CM065709.1:10516864-10536343 GCA_017654935.2 Phymorhynchus buccinoides | reverse complement strand
CAGTTCTTGATTTGATCTGTGTGTGGTGTTTATGACGAAAAATATTTGTCTTTCACATTGCTTTTCTAAATACCAGTAAACCTCACTTATAAGACCACAAAAATCACCAAATAAGGGCGGGTCTTATAGGGAGGTAACTTTAATCCTTCCAAGAAGGCAAATGTCTCAGAGAAGTAGGTCTTATGTGGGGAGGGTGTCCTTATAATGGAGGTCTTATAGGGAGGGAGTCCTTATAATGGGAGGTCCACTGTAATACTGTATTTGTTTCTGACTAAAAGGCAATACTTTTTTCCCAGACTCAGACTCCTGCGCCTTATAATGTGAGTAAGAGATATAGTAATCAAATCTGAATGAGTAATTTTGGGGGTGTGTCTTATTAGTGGCGAAAAATCGGTCAGTTTTCAATTGGCTGTTCACGACCTTTCGCGAATCCGTTTGCCATTTTTGAATAAGCTTTCACAGATTGGGCGTAACACATGTATGTTCAGGGAACAGGCGTCTGTGGGAATAATGGAGAGGACTACAATGTACTGGACTTCCACGAGCTGCTCCTCCAATGCCACCTTGTGCTGAGGAGGGCCATGCGGTGTACAGCAACGTTCAGGAACAGGCGTCTGTGGGGATAATGGAGAGGACTACAATGTACTGGACTTCCACGAGCTGCTCCTCCAATGCACCTTTGGCTGAGGAGGGCCATACGAGTACAGGTCACGTTCATAACAGGCATCTGCAGCGAATAATGGAGAGGACTACACGTGCTGGACCTTTCTCCGAGCTCACCCACCACCAGCTCCTCCAATTCACCTTGTGCTGAGGAGGGCCATACGGAGTACAGTCACATCGTCGATATATAGCAAAAATGTGTGTGTATGTCACATGTGTATGAAGGGTCGGGTCTAGGGGGGTCTAGGTCCTAAAATCGAAACCGTCAACTCGGCGATTCTCCCTTCGCGGAGGTGCGAAGTCAAATTCTTTCACCCCAAAGAGAGGCGTGTGGCTGTCTCTTTTGTAATGGCCACCAAATCGTTTGCACAAAGTGTTCGCAAAACAAGCCTTTTTATTTTTATTTTTTTTTTATTGTATGCAGTTTATCTAAAGGAGTTCGCTAACAACAAAGGAAACAGCTCCTTTTTTTTTTTTTTACTGCACTACACAAAAAAAGACAACTCTTCAACCACAAAGAGTGACCTTCACCCACCCCATCCAAAATGGCTACTCTCTCTCCGCATCTCTGCCAAGGAGGAATCACCGTTTTAACGGTTTTTGATTTATAGGAAACCAGAGGAAAATGAGTGCTCCGATCCTTGAAAAGGCTGGGTCTTTCTGGGAATCTCGACATGTTTCTTGCAAAAACTCACCCGTCAGGGTCCACCTGTAATAATACTAAATTGTTAATCTTCCGGGGGCTCTGCCCCCTGGGCCCCAAGAAGGGCAAAGTCCCTTCATCCAGAACCTAGTCAGCTCTCTGTCCCCTGGGCCCCAAGAAGGGCAAAGTCCCTTAATCCAGAACCTAGTCAGCTCTCTGCCCCCTGGGCCCCAAGAAGGGCAAAGTCCCTTCATCCAGAACCTAGTCAGCTCTCTGCCCCAAGAAGGGCAAAGTCCCTTCATCCAGAACCTAGTCAGCTCTCTGCCCCAAGAAGGGCAAAGTCCCTTCATCCAGAACCTAGTCAGCTCTCTGCCCCCTGGGCCACAGGAAGGGCAAAGTCCCTTAATCCTGAACCTAGTCAGCTCTCTGCCCCCTGGGCCCCAAGAAGGGCAAAGTCCCTTCATCCAGAACCTAGTCAGCTCTCTGCCTCCTGGGCCCCAAGAAGGGTGATGTCCCTTCATCCAGAACCTAGTCAGCTCTCTGCCTCCTGGGCCCCAAGAAGGGCTTCCTCCCTGGAGCAGGCTCTCTGGCCAGCTCTCTCCTCTCTGGGCCCCAAGAAGGGCAAAGTCCCTTCATCCAGAACCTGAGTCAGCTCTCTGCCCCCTGGGCCACAGGAAGGGCAAAGTCCCTTAATCCGCGAACCTCATCAGCTCTCTGCTCTCTGGGCCAGAGGAAGGGCAAAGTCCCTTCATCCTTGAACCTGGTCAGCTCTCTGCCCCCTGGGCCACAGGAAGGGCAAAGTCCCTTAATCCTGAACCTAGTCAGCTCTCTGCCCCCTGGGCCACAGGAAGGGCAAAGTCCCTTAATCCTGAACCTGGTCAGCTCTCTGCCCCCTGGGCCACAGGAAGGGCAAAGTCCCTTAATCCAGAACCTGGTCAGCTCTCTGCCCCCTGGGCCACAGGAAGGGCAAAGTCCCTTCATCCTGAACCTGGTCAGCTCTCTGCCCCCTGGGCCACAAGAAGGGCAAAGTCCCTTAATCCAGAACCTGGTCAGCTCTCTGCCTCCTGGGCCCCAAGAAGGGAGCTGTCCCTTCATCCAGAACCTAGTCAGCTCTCTGCCTCCTGGGCCCCAAGAAGGGCAAAGTCCCTTCATCCAGAACCTAGTCAGCTCTCTGCCCCCTGGGCCCCAGGAAGGGCAAAGTCCCTTCATCCAGAACCTAGTCAGCTCTCTGCCCCCTGGGCCACAGGAAGGGCAAAGTCCCTTCATCCAGAACCTGGTCAGCTCTCTGCCCCCTGGGCCCCAAGAAGGGCAAAGTCCCTTCATCCAGAACCTAGTCAGCTCTCTGCCCCCTGGGCCCCAAGAAGGGCAAAGTCCCTTCATCCAGAACCTAGTCAGCTCTCTGCCTCCTGGGCCCCAAGAAGGGCAAAGTCCCTTAATCCAGAACCTCGTCAGCTCTCTGTCCCCTGGGCCTCAGGAAGGGCAAAGTCCCTTCATCCAGAACCTAGTCAGCTCTCTGCCCCCTGGGCCCCAAGAAGGGCAAAGTCCCTGGTAATCCAGAACCTGAACCTAGTCAGCTCTCTGCCCCCTGGGCCCCAAGAAGGGCAAAGTCCCTTCATCCAGAACCTGGTCAGCTCTCTGCCCCCTGGGAGAAGGGCAGTCCCTTAATCCAGAACCTGGTCAGGAACCGGGCGCGCTCTCTTCTGAGGCTCCTTTTAATCCTGAACCTGGTCAGCTCTCTGCCCCCTGGGCCCCAAGAAGGGCAAAGTCCCTTCATCCAGAACCTGGTCAGCTCTCTGCCCCCTGGGCCCCAGGAAGGGCAAAGTCCCTTAATCCTGAACCTGGTCAGCTCTCTGCCCCCTGGGTGTGTCGGATGGGCAAAGTCCCTTAATCCAGAACCTGGTCAGCTCTCTGCCCCCTGGGCCCCAAGAAGGGCAAAGTCCCTTAATCCTGAACCTGGTCAGCTCTCTGCCCCCTGGGCCCCAAGAAGGGCAAAGTCCCCTAATCCAGAACCTAGTCAGCTCTCTGCCCCCTGGGCCCCAAGAAGCCCCCCCCCAAGGAAAAGCTAAGGGCAAAGTCCCCTTTAATCCTGAAAAACCTAGTCAGCTTCCCTGCCCCCGGGGCCCCCCCCCCAAAGAACTGGGCAAAGTCTAGGCAGCCTTTCTCTGCATCCCCTGGGCCCCACAAAGAAGGGCCAAGTCCCTTTAAATCCTGGTCAAGCTCTCTGCCCCCCTGGGGGGGCCCCAAGGAAGGGTCACCAAAAAGCCCTTTCATCCCAGAAAAGGCGGCTTCTCTGTCCCCGTGGCCCCCACCTTAAAAAAGAAAAGAAGGGCGAAAAGTTCCCTTCATTCCAGAACCTGGTTCAGCTGTCTGGACCCCCCCCCCCCCCCCCCCCCCCCCCCCCCCCCAGCCCCATTTATGAATCACTTGGTCCGGCCCTGGTGTGTGTGTGTGTGATGCGGGTTGCATGCATCAACGATATATAGCAATTTGGGTGTGGGTGTGTAACTCCCCCCACCCCCACCCAAACCCCACTTATGAATCACTTGGTCTGGCCCTGTGTGTGTGTGTGTGATGTGGGTTACATGCATCAACAATATATAGCAATGTGGGTGTAGGTGTGTGATGCGATATAAATAAAAATGTGCGGTGCGCGTGTGTGTGTGAGAGTGAATGTGCGTGTGTATATATATATACAGGTGAAAATTCAGAAAAAATACAAAGAAAGGAGGTATCCCGGTGTTGATTTTCAATTTTGTTTTTTTACTTTGTCTATAGATATATATATATAATTTGCTTTGATAAAACTCTTTCTGTGTCCAATGTCTGTATTTGTGAACCTCAGAAACGTTAACTTTGTGAAATGTTATATATATATATATGTGTGTGTGTGTGAATCAGAATCAGAATCAATGTTTATTGCCCTTTAAAACCAGTACAAGGTTTTATATGACGCTAATAACAATTATAACAATAACGGTAATAATAACAGTTTATAAAGTTTAATTACGTTAATTTTGTTAAATACTTTCTCTTTCTTCTTTTGTTGTTCTGGTTGCGCTACTGCTTGAGGCAGTTGAGGCTATTGATTGAGGCAACTGTGTATATATTTTGCAAGCTCATTTACAAGGGCGTCATTTGTAATTAATTTGCTAGGTGTAACATTATGTAAATTGTATTTTTCTTCAACGAGTTTTATAAATTGTGTTCTTATTTCCATATGTTTCGTACAATTGTCTATAAAATGAATTTCATCTTCTACTTCATTACATTGTAAGCATAACTTTTTCTCTCTAGGTATATTAGAATGTCTACCTTTTTCCATTTTAAGCTCATGGCATGAAGTTTTAGTTTGCATAGCATCTGTTTTTGATTATGGATTTGTCAAATATGGTTCAGTTCTGTATTCGCTTGTAATCTTGTTATAAAAGTTTAGTTTTGCTTGTGTCTCAGATTCTCTTTTTCTCCAAAATGAAATATATTCTTTTAGTTTATTTTGAATTACATGACATAATTTATTTACGCTAAACGTGTATTGGTTGTTCCAGACATGTGTCAATCCAAGGGCGTTTCAAATAGATTTGCCGAATTTAACCCATGGTGACTGACTAGTTTCATTGTTTAACATTTCGTTGTAAATGACATTAATGTAAGAGTCTTGTTTGGATTCTAAGATATGATGCCAGAAGTTTATAATTTGACAAATTGATGCTAAACTAACAAGAAAACTACCTAGCTCTCCATTAACCGCTAAATTCATAACTTTTTTAAAAAAAAACTTGTAACCATGTTCAGGTATTTTGGACAAACTTCATTTCTTGGATTCATAACGTTTGTGACCATACACAGAATTTTAATCTCTCAGAAACCCTAGTTTTGCTAGGATGGAAACAAAACCAAAAAAACAGATAAAGTCATGGATCTGATCATTCTATTGGCTAAATTTTATATATATAAATGTAAGCTAAATAATACAATCCCATGTCTGACAGCCTTTAAAAATGATCTGAAAAGTCGCTACTGGGGGGAATTGTTTTGTCATTCGATGGAAGGGACTATGGAAAAATTTACATATAATTGGAACGCTTACAAACCTCTGATCGATAGCTGCAGGTGAAGAAAGTAATGTAGTGCAATAATATTACAGTGGAATCCGTTTAATTGGCCATCGGATAATCGTCCAAAGCCGCTTAATCGGCCAATTTCCTCTGGAACGGAATTTTTTCTTCTTAAGCATGTGTTATTTTGTTCGTTTTTACGGCCAAAGCTGAAATCTTCAATTTCGCTTTATTGGCCACTTTTTCTCTCTAATTTTTCCTCTTTACCCCTTTTTGAGAGGGAGAACAACAGAGGCAGACAAACTGACAACACGCTTTTGACGTTTACATGGTTGAGTGTGAAGTTTTGAAAGACCCTGCATGGCGTTAAAATCACTCAAGAAAACAAAATCAGTCTTTTACTCATGCTTCTGTCAAGTTGTAGGATTAATAAACACACACACACACACACACACACACACACATCACAAAAAGGGAAAAAAATTGAATTTGAACTGCAACATTTAATTTTGACGTCATTGCTTTTGACTTGTATAATTGCGTCATACAGTATCTTGATGTTCGTTTTATCGACCGATTCGCTTTATCGGCCATATTATTCCTGGTCCCAAAAGTGGCCGATTAAGCGGATTCCACTGTATATGGATTTGTGGGCTTGTTTTGTTATAACATGCCTTCTTTTATTTTTTTGTTCTTTAATGAGATTAATTTGGCTTGATTAGAGAAATGGAAATTATAAACTTTTGTTGTCAGCACATACAAATTTTTAAAGAATGATTGTGACCGACACCCTGAAGATTTGCACTGGAAACAAAATGATTCCCCCTCCCCCCTTTTCTTTTGTCTAATAATAATATTACTAGTTACTTGATTGTTTTTTAAGGGGGTGGGGGGAGCATCAGTCTAATTTTAAACTAGTTGGAGACGTCTCTTTGGTATGTACATAAACTGTAGAAGCGAACATTTACATGAATAGGAGAGAGAGGGAGGGGGGTGAGAGGGGGAGAGGGAGAAAGAGAGTTTATGTATGTTCCTGGATGTGTATTTCTATTTGTGAGTGCATGTGTTTTCTATGTGTATGTAACCAACTGGTCACCATAGTTACTGAGTATCTTTTTGTTTTGACCAAAGGGGAACAACTGTTTCCATAGACAGGACTTTTACTGAAGTGTTAGGACTTGCTTAGTTCCCTTTGACGACAGGATGAAAAAAAGTTTTGTTTAGCTTATTCCTTTATTGTTATTAAAGATCATTTTGACTTTGACTTTGACTTTGGCCATGTTGTCCAAGGAGTTATTGGTTAGGTATGGGTAATTGTTATAAGTTGGAAACATAAGGTTGGTGGAACCTTACTAGAAGGGTTAAGGCTATTGGACTATGATTAGTGTAATTATTACTAAGTTTAAAGAAAAAGTGTTGAGTTGTTGTGAATCTTTTTAAGTCCATTTATGGTATTAATGAATTTGCATAATGGCTTCTTTTTTTTTTAATGCAGAGTTTTACCTATTGTATACTAATATTATAAGTTTAATTATGTTGGTTGAGTGGAAATGTTCCCAATAGAGCATTTGCCACGCAACGGTGACCTTGAATTTCACTGAGTTAAAATTAGAGAGTTGAATTAGAAAGGTCAGCGCAACTCGGGCAGAACGAGCGCGGGCAAATTAGTAGTCTGGAGTATAGTGAACGAACACTCGTGGCAAACGCCCTATTTGGAATGTATTGGAGAAATGGAGAAATATAATTTTAAGTGTTACTTTTTTCATTGTAATCCATACTTTGTATGTTGCTAGGGGATTTCCCGCCTTGTGCTTTCCCTCTTCTTTATTCCCTTCTAAAAAACATCCATTGTAGCAGAAGCAGCAGCTGCCTTCCAAGAGTCTGAGCCAGAACATCTTTGTTCTAAGCCAGGTATGAAACGATTTTAACTGTTAGGTAATATGTGTATGTCTATGACCTATGCATGTGGTTCTTTATCTTCAAATGTTATGATTTAGTGTTGTTTATGCTAGAAATTGTGTTGGCGCATTTTCTTTCTGCTATTGACTATAATTATGTAGCCTATTGGTGCAAACCAGGGAGCCTTGTACAGTGCATGGTAGAACTTTGGGTGCTAAATATGGGTGGAGATATGTATTGGAGTATGCATTAATGTTACTGATGTTTTGATGTGTGTGTTGGAACATTAGTAAACTATGATGTAGGTGAGAAGTTGTTCTCATCATGGGAAGATAATATAGTTTTGTTGGCCACCAAAAGGTCCGGCCCAAATTAAACAAAACATGATTTTCTTGCCAATGTAATGTGAATAGCCTCTGTTGGTGTTTGATGAGGCTGAAGGTATTTTTTTATTTAATGCCACCAAGAGGGCATTACCTTATAATATACTAGTCACCCAAAGGGAGGTAATTAACAGAGGTTGCCTGTCATTATGCATGATTTTGCTATTCATTGTGGATAGCTGGATAGCTATGGCATTAAGATTTTCAGATGGAAGATCTAATTTGTTGGTGCTCCTTTGTCTAGTCAAAAGGCTCTAGGCATTTTTGGTTTTATGTACGAAGAAATAATGTTTTATGCCCTCTTTGGCCTTTCGGCCATGTGGGGCATGGTTTTGGTGTACCGGTGTGTTTATATTTTGTATATCGTTTGATTTGAGGGCAACATTTCCTTTTCTGGTCTCAGTTTCTCCCAAACTAATTAAGTAGCTTGTCACTCATGACACCATTAGTTATATGTTTTCATAATGTAATAGTGTTTAGCTGCACGTTGTTGGACCAAAGAAAGAAAAAAGGTTGGCACTGTCATTGTTATATGCAGTGTACTTGTGTATGGATTTGTTGAGCCAAGGTCGAGTCATATTAACCTCTTGACTGCGTAGGACGAATCCGCTCGTCCTAGAGCGGGCGTTTCCGGCTTGACTGACAATGCTGACGACGAGTCCGTTCGTCCCCGTCACATGCGTTATATATAGGCAAGGTTAAAGGGCCAGCATCGCAGTGTTGGAGAAAACATTGTACAGCTGAAAAGTAGAGTTGTTTACCTTTCGTTTGATACCTATTATGGGATACCTTTCCGCAAATGCGTGCGCGTGCACGACCTGTTTTCATCAAATTTGAGCGAAGTAGACTTCACTGAGTTCACAAGCTCTCTGGTTTGACAAAGTAGGATGGCATCGAAAAAGTGGTATAATGCTAATGAAGTTTTGACAATTCTGCAAGATATCGACTCTGATGACGAGGATTTCGATCCAGATAATATTGAGCATGAATCGAGTGTTGATGGTAATGATTTTGATTGTGCTGATAGCCCAGCACTGGGGGATTGACTTCCAGCCTAGTCGGCTCAGCAGTCAAGGGGTTAATAACATTTTCTAGACTTAAGTCTTTGTAGTTTGGCTGCTGGTGTGAAAGTTTCCGCATGAACCCCATGTAGTAACCTGAGGTGGGTTACATATATTTGTAGTAATGTTATGTTACAAGATTTATGTTTGCATGTTTGCTTACTTAGGAAAAAGAAACTCTTGGTAATCACTACTTATTATTATATAAAATTTCCAACCTCATTTCAACATGATTACAAACTCACAGTCACTCGCTCATTCACTCTCTTTCAGAAAATCAGAAACACTTTAGATTTTAAATGTAGTTTATTGCTTTGACTGATTCATACATTTTGATACCTGTACAAAATTAATGTTATCCATATGCTTAATATTGAAAATGCATATTGATGGATGGGTGTGTGAGAGAATGAAGGAATTGTGGAGTGGAAGGATGAGAGAGGGAAATAAAATATGTTATAACAAAATTTATAGCTTTTTTTATGAACCCCTAAAATTTGTTTCAAAAAATTGTGCTGGATATGTTCATGCTGTAATTTATTTTAAAGGCATTGGGCGAAGAACTTTTCTAATTTAAAGTTGTCATCTAATTTTATCGTAAATGGCAGCCAAACATCTGCACCATAAATTAATATTGGCGAGATAAGACTATCAAATAGTTGGTTTTTCGTTCTGCGTTGTTGCAGTGTCATGCCTTAGTCTGTGCTCCTCGTGTAACATTGCACTAGGCCTTCTGTTGTTTGTTTCTCGATCTTTTCGGTGTTGATAGTTGTTTGTGGCTGTATTTCTTTTCTCGTCGTCCGAGCTGTCATCTGAGGTCTTTTCCAGTGATTCTCTCCAGTGACTTGGTGTTTTTCTGGACGAAAAATCTTGATGGTTGGATTCGTGGTTTGTTCGTTTGAGGTGTTTTCTTTTTTATTGCTTTTGCCATAGGATGCTATGAACCCGTCGTCCTATGTTTCCTGCCACAAAGTGCTGTCGTATGTGCTTTTGCTTGTTGCATGTTCTTGTTGGGGTTTGTCTTTCCGTCCTGCAGCTATCATTTCTTCTTCTATTTGATCATCGTGTAGTGACTGTGCACAAAGTTCACATGTGTATTTTTTGTGTGTCTTGGCGAAGATGCAAACTTGATATATGGGTAGCTTACGTTAGTGTAGGAGTAATGAATCTTCTGATTGCAGTCTTCACATTTCAGTGATTCCGCAGTGTGTGTGTGCATGTGTGTGTGTGTGTGTGTGTGCATGGGTGAAAAGTAGAACTTTCTCTCAATCCTGAAATAACACGTTTCAATGCTCTCTGAATCTTCTCAATCCTGAAGTGGCCCGTGGAGACCACATTAGAAATAATGTTTGTGTGTGCACGCACGTGCGTGCTGGTGTGTGTGTGTGTCTCGTGTATACAGGATGAGTGTTAATAGTGTTAGAATGGCGTATTTACCACCTTCTTTTAATCTGCCCTCAATGTTGGCAGAAAGGTTTGATTTTATAAGACAGTGCTTCCCGATGACTAAGATGAACACTCTTTCTGCATGAATACTCCAATCCTGAAGACTCTTTCAATCAGCTTCTTCAATCCTGATTTCAGGGAGCATGCCTGAACTACTTTCCCCCATGGTGTGTGTGTGTGTGTGCAGACCTGTTTACCCTCCCGGTTTTGCCGGAATTATCCCGGGAATTTGCAAAAATTCTGGGTAAAATAATAAATTCCGGGTGAACGTTGAAAATCCTGGGATTATTTGTTTCCGTTTGTATGAAAAGACGCAAGGGTTGACCGAAACCTTGGAGTTCTGAGATGCGATTTTTCGTTGGTCCGTGAACCCCCCCTCAACCAATTATAGTATTTCTTGTTGGCAGAGATTGTAGTTTTGCGCCAAACATGTCGTCAGGCAAGTCAACCGCAGGCGGCAAGCGCCAGAAATCTTCGACAAACGACAGCAGTGATAGGGTGAAACGGCCAAAAGTGAAGCAGAAGTTTTCTCAAAAGTATTTGAAAGTGCCAGGAATAACAAGTTCGCGTTTGGGAGACGAGCATTGCACACTGCAAGTCCTGCAACGTGGACTTCAAAATTTCGCATGGCGGCAATAAGCGACATGACATGCGATGTGAATTGTTTTTGGTTTTTTTTTTTCAAATTCCAGGTTTTTCTGTGGAGAATTCCAGGGGGTAAACAGGTCTGTGTGTGACGTGTGCACTGTCGGGTTAAAATTCGTAGCTCGTTAAAATTCCACATAGCTCGCTATACTATCTAGACAGACTATTTGCGACATTGAGCATGAACGACAAATTTCACTTTTTTCTAGGGTTAGGGATAGGTTTAGGGTTAGGTAAATGGTTCAAGTAACGAAAAAGTGAAATTTGTGGTTGTCACAAATAGTCACTCTCATAGTAGCGAGCTAGGAATTTTAACCCTACATGCGCCGTGCTGTGTGTGTGTGTGTGTGTAAAGTCAATCGTGTCAATCATGATCTCAAAATAGCAGAGGAGGCAACCACTACTCTGGAAATCAGCTGGGAAGGAATTTGTGCAAAACATGTTTATTTATTTATTTATGACTTGTAAGCTTCATTCATAAGCTTGGTGGGGAAAAGGTGGAAGGTACCCGATTATTGTTGTTTATTGTAGATATTTTTGTATTTGAGGATTCTTTATATTATTACTTGTATTACTGATTTTTGTAGATATTTTTGTATTTGAGGATTCTTTATATTATTACTTGTATAACTGATTTTTGTATCTGAGGATTCTTTATATTATTACTTGTATAACTGATTTTTGTATTTGACGATTCTTTATATTATTACTTGTGTAACTTGTGTGTGTGCATGTAGGCATGCTTGTGTGTCAAGTCAAAATTGTATTTCCAGATGAGAACATTGTATAAGCAAAAATATACATTTTTTTTTTCATCAAGCCATCCGTAAACAAAAAATAAAAAAAAAAAGCGAAGGAACTAAAGATCCCAAAGTGGTAAGCAATAAAGAAAGGGGAAAAGAGGGGAAAATAAACAAAGAAACAAACAAGTTACAAAAACAGGGAAGAGGGTGGGGAGTGGGAGAGTAACATGTTATGTACAATATATACAATATATACATCGATTCTTAATTATAACATCACATTCACATATCAACACATTTTCTCTATATTTTGACCCTCATTTCAAATAAGAGGAAAATAAAAAGAGAGATTATGTTCTTTGGAGGGCAATTTGTTCCACAAATCTCCACCCTAATAGAGGAGCACTCTGGAGAAGGCCTATTCCCTTCATGGACACCAACTCCAGAGCGTGCCCCACGTTAAGTACCTGGGTGTCACGATTTCATCTGACCTCAAGTGGGACACCCATGTCAACAATGTGGTTAGCAAAGCCAACAAAACCCTTGGTTTTCTGAGGAGAGCACTGAAGAAGAACAACAAGAAGATCAGGGCACAGACATACAAAGCAATGGTCCGCCCCATCTTGGAGTATGCAAACCCCGTCTGGGACCCCCACAACAAAGGCAGCATTGAAGCTATTGAAAAGGTCCAGAACCGTGCTGCAAGATGGGTGGCCTGCGATTACCGGCATACAACCAGAACCACAGATCTCCTGAAAAAACTGAAATGGCCCCTTCTTCAAACCCGCCGAACAGAAATCCGACTGACCACCTTCTATAAGTTCCACACAGGCCTTCTCACAATCAACTCCAAACATCTCCCTACAAACACTCTACAAAAGAAAAGTCTCCGCCAGTCACACTCTGCCGCCTATGACATTCCCAGTCATAGAACCCAGTACCGTAAAACCACATTCTTTCCTCACACTATCCCGCAATGGAACAGCCTACCTCAGCAAGTTGCCACCACCCCGACATTGGAGGCATTCAAAACAGCCCTCCATAAACACCTCCACCAAACCACCCTGCCTCAGTCACCTCCCCCTCCCCCAACCCACATTATATATATGGGGCCATAAGTGGCCATAGATCAAAGTAGTGGTAAATGAAGGGCAGGAGCTGTGCCGGTCGGGGTTCGACCCCGGGGGCCGCTACGGTAGCCGGATTGGTCTTGCCTACATACTGTGAAAGGTCTTGGTCCTCCTCTGCAAGCAACATGTGCGACCTACTGGCACACATGTCCCCTACACTCCTTTGCATGCATCATGTGGGGCCCAAGTAACGGTCGTGCATGACACACTCTACATGCATCATGCGGGGCCCGGGTGTCTCTGGCTAGACCAGGGCATCACGACTTTTAACTCGTCTTTCCCTCTCAGTAACTTCCTTAAAATGTTAAATCTATCATAAAAAATTATTATCCTTCTACATAGCAAACGGAGTACCTTACCTAAAAATACTTAACTTATTCCTGACCACTTTGGCTCTATCTTCTCCCCATGCTTAGTATCTCATCAGTTCACTTTCTACCATATCTTTGCTGAACTTATTTTCTTTCTTTTTTCGTACTACCCCCTGAAGTGCAGCAGAATCTTCAACGTGATGAAGTTGGCTGCCTATGGCGAAGAAGAAGAGGAGACTAGATTTAAATAGATTATTATTTGGTCGAGGGGATGATCAATGAATCCTGATCGCTTCTCGGCCTTTTGGCTAAGACAGTGATTCAGGAACATAAATTTTTGTTTATACCCTGGTTGGTTTGTTCAGCCCGTCGTACATGGTGAAAGCCGATACGCGACGTTAAACTGAAATTCCATCCACCCGTCGAGGGGATAATAGCAAATGTGTCTGTCTGCTTGTGTTTGTTTTAAATTTGTCTGCTATCTTTTTTTGGAGCATTTCCGTTGACAATATTATGCATGCAGATTGCCTTTTTGAGGAAAAGTCTGTCTTGAAAGTTTAGTATATCTAGTTGTTTGTAGTCTTCAATGGTAAGTGAGCTTGATTTTAACAAGATTATTTTTATTGCTTTTTTGTACATACGATGGATCATCTTTAAGTTGGTATCACTGCAATTATCCCGTGCGAGAGTGTGTTTGTGTGAGTGAGCACTATGATTTTTCCTGCGGTTTGCTTATATTTGCTAATGTTTTGGTGTGTTTTTTGGCATAGGCTTATGTGTCACACTATTGAATTGGCCTGCTTATGCTGATTTCTTGTCCTGTGCAGATGCCTGTTGTTTTAAAGGGCCACCCCTGACGGATGAGTTTTTTGTAAGAAACACGTCCAGATCACCATGGGAAAGACCATTTACAGAGATCGCAACACTCACTTTGCTCTGGTTTCCTATAAATCAGTCAAATCTGCGATTCATCCTTTGGCGGAGGTGCTGGAAGTCAAATTCTTTCACACAAAAGAGAAGGCGTTTGCCGTCTCTTTTGTAATGGCCGCCAAATCGTTTGCACGAAGTTTTCGCGATACAAGCCTTTTTATTTATTTTTTTAAAAAGTGTTATGCAGTTTATCTCAAAGGAGTTTCGCTCACAACACAAAGGAAACAGCTCCAACCCCCCACAATTTTTTTTTAACTGCACTACAAAAAAAGAAAAACGCTTCAACCACAATGAGTGACCTTCACCCACCCCATCCAAAAATGGCTACTCTCTCCGGCATCTCCGCCAAGGAGGAATCGCCATTTTGGACGGCTTAATTTTCTAGGAAACCAGAGCAAAGTGAGTGTTCCGATCCTTGAAAAGGCTGCTGTCTTTCTGGTGATCTCGACTGTGACGAGGTAATGGGTTAAAAAGGCTAAGTCTCTAGGGAAGACTTTTAGTGTGTAAAATTTTCAAGTAGAAAATTTGCCTTTAAACCACTTCTCTAGGGTATGGGAGATGAGCAACTTTCCCGGCCCCTTTTCATCTAATAAATTTATATTTGTGCCCGGGTTCTGGCTCGTATGATTGTATGAAATACAAGTGGTTGTAGTTTGCTCTAAATGGCAGACAGAGAGAAGTAGGGTTTTACATGAAATTACAAGACTCCCACTCTCATCAGTCTGACCAAAGGGTTCAGTATTATTTGACACTTGTATTTTATTTACTCACAAAATCTGCATAAGATTATGCAACAATAATAATAAAGCAGCTCAATGGCGCCAAAACAAAATGTGAATGAAAAACAATGGAATCCGAAAGGATTATACAAGACTTTTGTCTTTCTAGAAGGTTAGCCCCAAACAGGAAGGGTCACTTAGTGTCCTCGGGGGTCCAGTTAGTGATCTTTGGCACTGTCGTGGGGACTTAACTCATGGCTGTGCTGAAGTTCCTCAGTAGGGATCGGCGAGTGCTGGGTTGGCTGGGCTTGCTCATCAGGTGAGAGTAGCTCCCAGTCGTTCCGGTTACGGCTTCGCGGGATGGCACGGTTCAGGCGTGGTCTCCTCACGGATTCTGGGTGCGGGTCGTTCTTGGCGGCGTTCCCGCGTCTTGGCGGCGTTCCCGTCTTGGTGCTTGTTGAGTCCGGGATAATCGTCCGGCCCACGATGCCCTGCTGATAATCACAGGAGAAGGTGGATGTAGGTCTCTATGGCTTAGAGACAAGGGGCTTCAGTCGGCAGGGAATTACTGAATCCCAACCGGCTAGAAGGCTTCCCTTGTACAATAGCACTAAGAACACATAATCTGAATTTCAGTTAACAAACTGAGATCAGTAAAACATAAAAAGGTGATCAAGCCAACATCACTCTCCATCCAACACCTGGAAAGGAATGGTATCATAAAGTGCAAGATTGCGACCCATAGGTTTCCTACTAAAAATAGACAAAAGGGTTAGTAGGAATAAAATCCGGTTCTGGTACCAAAAGTGTTAAAGTCAAAAACACACACACACAAATAATCAGTGCACACAAATAGAACAGAATGTTTACTACTTCTTTTCAATAACATATCTATCTACTCCTTATTCATCATTGAACATAGGATCTAGATCAAAACTAGGATCAAACAAACCAAATCTCAATCACCTGCCATCAATACTTACTAGTGGGCTTATTATGACTGGCTGGGAGTGTTGCTCTAGCTACGTTTCAGCGTCTTGTGTGAAAACGTTTTCTCACCACTCCAATTATAGCCATCACTTTCAAACAATGAAAGCCTGCTATTGGTGTATTACAGTCAACACGTCACAAGATGATGCTATAATTTTATGCATAGGGATACAGAACAATCACGCGCCGGTTACATTCTTATCACATGCCGACATTCCTAGCCTGCTCGTGATAGGAAAGGACGAGTTGATTTCAAAGGGAGCCGAATGTGGTTGTCACTTTCTCGTGATGGGGAATAGAGATAAGGGGGGGCCCGTGGGGGGGCGGGTTTTTTTTTTTTTTTTGGTGGTCGGTCGGGGTGGGGGGCGGGGGGGTAAAGGGAGATAACCTCTGTAGGTGTTACATGCTGACAGGGGAGGTAAATCGGGCTTCAAAGAGACAAATGCCTTAATCGGCGTTCTTTTGATGGTGGATGGCAATTAAAGTGGCGGCCGGGCAGAGAAATGAAAGGGGTGGGGGGGGGGAGAGGGGGGGGGGGTGTAGATAAGAAAGAGGGGTCGCGCGGGACACTTACATCACATCAACATGTTCCTTGCAAAAAACTCATCCATCAGGGTCCACCTTTAAACATTCTCTGGTGTTTCAGGCGCTTGAGATGAATCGTGTGCAAATATTTTGTTTATTTTGCTTCCTGGATAAATTTGTTGTGTGTGTTACTATGTATGTATGTGGGTATGACTGTTTTTTATGGTGCATCGCTTGCATGTTTGTGCGACCGGGTGTGTGTACATGCGTGCATGCATGCGTACGTGCGTGTTCTAGTCAATGGTGTTTGAATATAGTATATTTTATTTGGTATTTTTTAGTATTTGGTATATTCCAGTCACAGAGATTATCTCTGTGAAATGCGGGCTGCTCTCCCCCGGAGAGCGCGTTGCCGCAAGCGCAGCGCCTACCCCATTTAAAAAATAATAAAAAATTGGGGGGGGGGGGGGGGAAGAGCACAGGGTGAGTAGGGTGTGTGGGCACACTTGGAAAACCTAGCTATCAATTTGGCCATACCAGGCAGCAAAGAAGGCAGTTGCTATTCACAATACCTTGTCCGTAAAGGCTGGCTACAATTTCTTTGTAATGAAGATGGGATAGTTTTATAAATCTAAACGAATTGTCAATCTTTAAAAGTACTTGGTAATGCCCCCCCCCCCCAAAAAAAAAATATGTTGGTTTCCTGTTTCCCGACCGACCCTAGTTTTTGGCCGCCGACCCTAAACTTTTTTTTTGACGAATGGGGAAAAAAACGAAAAAACGAAAGTAAGCGAGCAAACAGAAAACATAAAACATCATAAGTGCAAAAGGAAGAAGTAGGTCTTATGTGGGAGGGAGTGTTATAATGGGATGGGGTCTTATAAGGGAGGTAATTTTAATACTTATAAAGAAGGGCAGTCTCAGAGAAGTAGGTCTTATGTGGGAAGGGAGTCTTATAATGGGAGGTCTTATAAGGGAGGGGGTCTTCTAAGGGAGGTAATTTTAATACTTACAAAAGAAGAGCAATGTCTCAGAGAAGTGGTCTTATGTGGGAGGGAGTGTGTTATAATGGGAGGTCTTATAAGGGAGGTCCCACTGTATAACCTATCTGACTGGTTGGTTTCAACATACTATTTACAAGTCTGGCCGTTTTTTGCAATGTCGCAGTGCTTGTTTAGTATTGCGACTCAATGGGATATAAAAAGAAGTTGGTTTTCTTGTTTGCTTTATTGTAAGATGCTTAAAATAGATGCTTAAAATGAATAATATCAGAAACATTGTGTGCATGTATGCTTGAGTTTAACATATTTTTGACGTTCATTTGTTTCTATTGATGGTTTATTAATTTATTAATAACTAAGCGCTTGGGGTTTATTTAATTAAGATTAAGCGCTAGAAATGTCCATTATTATTATTATTATGTGTGCGTGTGTGTGTGCACGCACTTCTGTGAAATAGAGCTTTTAACATTTTTTCACTATCATAAATAAAATCAGAGAAAAATCCACATGCCCATTTTTGTTTTGTGTTTATGTATAACAGTTAAAACGGTGAGCAAGTGTTTAACCCTCTCAAGACTGCAGAACCGAAATCCCCCCGATTTTTTTTCCTGCCCTGGTGCCTGACTACGCCGATTGCGCCCGCTGAACGCCAGGTCTAGTAGTTTCACTTTCTCCCTACCCACAATGCAATATACTAAGTTAGTGCTTCCTTTTCCTGACTCTCAGTGGTCCGTTTTTGGTTCTTACAGCAAGGGAAAGCACCCACTAGTCTTTTTGAACGGATTTTTCGAAGTGACCCCAAAAATGTTTTTCTTCTTTCCACGTGACGTGTGCAGTATTGACTCGGCGCGATGCTCGGAGCGCCATTACGGATTTTTTATTCCAATTCATGGTTTGTTGTGTGACAGTGTGTTAGCTTTGGAATAATAATATCATCATTGCTATTCAATATATATGCATCTTTCAGAAATTAAATGTGAGTTAGACTTTTTATTCTGGGTGATTTTTTAAAAATAAAACGATTTGGTGTGACGTTCGGGGATGTTATACTCCCCTTCACTCGGTGACTCATGGGATCGATTCTCGGTTCGAATGGTCGGTTAGTACATTGGGTTAAAAGCATGTGTGTGCATCTCTTCATGTCTGCAAGTGCGTAGATGCATACATCAGTACATGTGGTTAAGATAAGAAGAAGACAGAATGTTATCCCCCCCCCCCCACCCCATTCCCCCCCCCCCCCCTCCATCCCCCCCCCCCCCCCCCCCACCCGTGGGGATACCACCGGGAGGGCTTTTGCATAATAGTTCCCCCACCTTCTTGAAGTTTCTGTGCTTGTAGCTTCCTCTATAATCTGTCACTCTCTTTGGACTCTGCCTTTCCACTTGCTTGCTGTCATCTACTATCTTTCTGCCTTTCCGACCCATTCTCCTGACCATTCTCCTGCCTTTTTTTCAAGAAACACTTTCTTCAAAAAGATTTCCTCCAGCCGAAGTCGGACTTGCTGGGGCCTAATTATTTCTTACTTAGGCGCATAACGGCAGCATGACGCACCTGCGCTCATAATTGACAGGAAAACTGTCTGAGATCGAAGAAGAAGAAGAACTTTATTATTTTTAATTGAACAAAGTACAGTAATGGTATCACAGAACTGGCAACAACATTACACAGTATCTATACGGCACTAAATCTGTATAAAAATCAAAATCGAAGCGCACACAAACGTTTTAAACATTCTTTAACGCAGGCAGGTAGAAATAGACATGGCCCCTAGACCTCCGCGAATCGCCGAAAATCCGTGAAAGTTTGAAACCATTTCACTCTCATTTATTGAATTTTCTTCGGCCCCCTGGACCCCCGGCCATTTTCTATGAAAAACCGCTTTGCCCCCACTACCATGCCTGATCACGCATTTTAAACAAGAACGAATAAGAAGATAACAAACACACACACACCTTTGAGAATGAGTACTAATGGCAAGAGAGATGAGTGAAAGGGAGAAGAAGCTTTCAATGACGGTGAAACTGGTGGGTTTTTGAATGTTTGATTTGAAAGCAGATGGAGGGGGAGAAGAATTTTGTTCCATGTGGTTGGTCCTGAAACAGCAAAAGAGCCCCGACCAACAGTTGAAAGCTTATACCTAGGGATCTGGAGAGAAAGAGGGTTGGAAACTGAACGTAAAGTGCGAGCTGTCGTGTAGATGTAAATATTGTCGCAGAGGTAAGATGGATGGATTTGTAACAAAGAGTGTTATCTCACACACACACTACACTGTAAAATCACCTTTATGAATATAAAAATGGATTTCAAAATTATATGTCCCATTTCCAACATTTGT
>CM065709.1:10484984-10516364 GCA_017654935.2 Phymorhynchus buccinoides | reverse complement strand
CAAGTCTTGATTGATCTGTGTGTGTGCTTGATGACCGAAAAAAAAAATTTTTTGTCTTTCACAGTGCTTTTCTTAAATACAGTAGAAAACCTGACTTATTAAAGACCTCCAAAATCATCAAATAAGGGATGGTGTCTATAAGGGAGCTAACTTTAATAATTTACAAAGAAGGGCAATGTCAGAGAAGTAGGTTTATTATGTGGGAGGGTGTCTTATAATGGAGGTCTTATTAGGGAGGGAGTCTATAAGGGAGGGTTCCACTGTAATACTGGTATTTTTTGACTAAAAGGCAATACTTTTTTACCCCATGACTCAGACTCCTGCGCCTTAGAATGTGAGTAAGAAGGATATAGTAATAAAATCTGAAATCTTGAGTAATATTGGGGTTGGTGGTCTATAGTGGAAAAATAGGGTAAGTTTTAAATTGGCTGTTTCACGACCTTTCGCGAATCATTTTGCCCATTTTATGAAAATAAGCAATTTCAAGATTGGGCCGTAAACACATGTATGTTCAGAAAACAGGCGTCTGTGGGGAATAAATGGAAGAGGACTCAATGTACTGGACTTCACGAGCTGCCTCCTACATGCACCTTGGCTGAGGAGGCATGCGGTTCCATGTGTACAGTCACGTTCAGGAACAGGCGTCTGCAGTGAATAATGGAGAGGACTACAATGTACTGGACTTCCACCGAGCTGCCTCCTCCAATGCACCTTGTGCTGAGGAGGGCCATGCGGAGTACAGTCACGTTCAGGAACAGGCGTCTGCAGCGAATAATGGAGAGGACTACCACGTGCTGGACTTTCTCCGAGCTGCCTCCTCCAATGCCCCTTGTGCTGAGGAGGGCCATACGGAGTACAGTCACATCGGCGATATATAGCAAAATGTGTGTGTATGTCACATGTGTATGAAGGGTCGGGTCTAGGGGGGTCTAGGGTCCTAGAAATCAAACCGTCAAAACTCGGCACGATTCCCTCCTTGGTGGAGGTGCTGGAAGTCAATTATTTCACCCAAAGAGAAGGAGTGTGCCGTCTCTTTTGTAATGGCCGCCAAATCGTTTAGCACAAAGTGTTCGCAAAACAAGCCTTTTTATTTTTATTTTGTCTTTATTGTAATGCAGTTTATCTAAAGGAGTTCTGCTCACAACAAAAGAAATAGCTCAAAATTTTTTGGGTTTTTTACTGCACTACAACAAAAAAGAAAAAAACCTTCAACCACAATGAGTGTCCTCCAACCACCCCATCCAAAATGGCTACTCTTTCCGGCATCTCCGCCAAGGAGGAATCGCCGTTTTGACGGTTTTTGATTTATAGGAAACCAGAGCAAAGTCGAGTGTTCCGATCCTTGAAAAGGCTGTCTTTTTGGTGATCTCGACATGTTTCTTGCAAAAACTCACCCGTCAGGGTCCACCTTTAAAAATGACTAGCAATTGTTAAATCTTCCGGGGGCTCTGCCCCCTGGGCCCCAAGAAGGGCAAAGTCCCTTCATCCAGAACCTAGTCAGCTCTCTGCCCCCTGGGCCACAGGAAGGGCAAAGTCCCTTAATCCTGAACCTGGTCAGCTCTCTGCCTCCTGGGCCCCAAGAAGGGCAAAGTCCCTTCATCCAGAACCTAGTCAGCTCTCTGCCTCCTGGGCCCCAAGAAGGGCAAAGTCCCTTAATCCAGAACCTAGTCAGCTCTCTGCCCCCTGGGCCACAGGAAGGGCAAAGTCCCTTAATCCTGAACCTGGTCAGCTCTCTGCCCCCTGGGCCACAGGAAGGGCAAAGTCCCTTAATCCTGAACCTAGTCAGCTCTCTGCCCCCTGGGCCCCAAGAAGGGCAAAGTCCCTTCATCCAGAACCTGGTCAGCTCTCTGCCCCCTGGGCCCCAAGAAGGGCAAAGTCCCTTAATCCAGAACCTAGTCAGCTCTCTGCCCCCTGGGCCACAGGAAGGGCAAAGTCCCTTAATCCTGAACCTGGTCAGCTCTCTGCCCCCTGGGCCCCAAGAAGGGCAAAGTCCCTTAATCCAGAACCTGGTCAGCTCTCTGCCCCCTGGGCCCCAAGAAGGGCAAAGTCCCTTAATCCTGAACCTGGTCAGCTCTCTGCCCCCTGGGCCACAGGAAGGGCAAAGTCCCTTAATCCTGAACCTAGTCAGCTCTCTGCCCCCTGGGCCACAGGAAGGGCAAAGTCCCTTAATCCTGAACCTGGTCAGCTCTCTGCCCCCTGGGCCACAGGAAGGGCAAAGTCCCTTAATCCTGAACCTGGTCAGCTCTCTGCCCCCTGGGCCCCAAGAAGGGCAAAGTCCCTTCATCCAGAACCTAGTCAGCTCTCTGCCTCCTGGGCCCCAAGAAGGGCAAAGTCCCTTAATCCTGAACCTGGTCAGCTCTCTGCCCCCTGGGCCCCAAGAAGGGCAAAGTCCCTTCATCCAGAACCTAGTCAGCTCTCTGCCCCAAGAAGGGCAAAGTCCCTTCATCCAGAACCTGGTCAGCTCTCTGCCCCCTGGGCCCCAAGAAGGGCAAAGTCCCTTAATCCAGAACCTAGTCAGCTCTCTGCCCCCTGGGCCCCAAGAAGGGCAAAGTCCCTTCATCCAGAACCTAGTCAGCTCTCTGCCTCCTCAAGAAGGGCAAAGTCCCTTAATCCAGAACCTGGTCAGCTCTCTGTCCCCTGGGCCCCAAGAAGGGCAAAGTCCCTTCATCCAGAACCTAGTCAGCTCTCTGCCCCCTGGGCCCCAAGAAGGGCAAAGTCCCTTCATCCAGAACCTAGTCAGCTCTCTGCCCCCTGGGCCCCAAGAAGGGCAAAGTCCCTTCATCCAGAACCTAGTCAGCTGTCTGGAACCCCCCCCCAGCCCCATTTATGAATCACTTGGTCCGGCCCTGCTGTGTGTGTGTGTGTGATGCGGGGTTGCATGCACAGCGATATATAGCATTTAGCAATTTTGGGTGTGTGGTGGGAACTCCCCCGGACCCCCAGCCCCAACCCCACTTATGAATCACTTGGTCTGGCCCTGGTGTGTGTGTGTGTGATGTGGGTTACATGCATCAACAATATATAGCAATTTGTGGGTGAATCACTTGGTCTGGCCCTGTGATGCGTTATATAAATAACAATATATAGCAATGTGGGCGTAGGTGTGTGATGCGATATAAATAAAAATGTGCGCGTGTGTGTGTGAGAGTGAATGTGTGTGTGTATATATATATACAGGTGAAAATTCAGAAAAAATACAAAGAAAGGAGGTATCCCGGTGTTGATTTTCAATTTTGTTTTTTTTACTTTAAATATATATATATATATATATAATTTGCTTTGATAAAACTTTTCTGTGTCCAATGTCTGTATTTGTGAACCTCAGAAACGTTAACTTTGTGAAATGTTATATATATATATATGTGTGTGTGTGAATCAGAATCAGAATCAATGTTTATTGCCCTTTAAAACCAGTACAAGGTTTTATATGACGCTAATAAAATTATAACAATAACGGTAATAATAACAGTTTATAAAGTTTAATTACGTATAATTTTGTTAAATACTTCTGTTTTTTCTTTTCTTTGTTCTGGTTGCGCTACTGCTTGAGGCAATTGAGGCTATTGATTGAGGCAACTGTGTATATATTTTGCAAGCTCACTTACAAGGGCGTCATTTGTAATTAATTTGCTAGGTGTAACATTATGTATATTGTATTTTTCTTCAACGAGTTTTATAAATTGTGTTCTTATTTCCGTATGTTTTGTACAATTGTCTAAAAAATGAATTTCATCTTCTACTTCATTACATTGTAAGCATAACCTTTTCTCTCTAGGTATATTAGAATGTCTACCTTTTTCTATTTTAAGCTCATGGCATGAAGTTCTTAGTTTGCATAGCATCTGTTTTTGATTATGGATTTGTCAAATATGGTTCAGTTCTGTATTCATTTGTAATCTTGTTATAAAAGTTTAGTTTTGATTGTGTCTCAGATTTTCTTTTTCTCCAAAATGAAATATATTCTTTTAGTTTATTTTGAATTACATGACATAATTTATTTACGCTAAACGTGTATTGGTTGTTCCAGACATGTGTCAATCCAAGGGCGTTTCAAATAGATTTGACGAATTTAACCCATGGTGACTGACTAGTTTCATTGTTTAACATTTCGTTGTAAATGACATTAATGTAAGAGTCTTGTTTGGATTCTAAGATATGATGCCAGAAGTTTATAATTTGACAAATTGATGTTAAACTAACAGGAAAACTACCTAGCTCTCCATTAACCGCTAAATTCATAACTTTTTTTAAAAACTTGTAACCATGTTCAGGTATTTTGGACAAACTTCATTTCTTGGATTCATAACGTTTGGAAACATACACAGAATTTTAATCTCTCAGAAACTCTAGTTTTGCTAGGATGGAAACAAAACCAAAAAACAGATAAAGTCATGGATCTGATCATTCTATTGGCTAAATTTTATATATATAAATGTAAGCTGAATAATACAATCCCATGTCTGACAGCCTTTAAAAATGATCTGAAAAGTCGCTACTGGGGGGAATTGTTTTGTCATTCGATGGAAGGGACTATGGAAAAAATTACATATAATTGGAACGCTTACAAACCTCTGATCGATAGCTGCAGGTGAAGAAAGTAATGTAGTGCAATAATATTACAGTGGAATCCGTTTAATTGGCCATCGGATAATCGGCCAAAGCCGCTTAATCGGCCAATTTCCTCTGGAACGGAATTTTTTCTTCTTAAGCATGTGTTATTTTGTTCGTTTTTACGGCCAAAGCTGAAATCTTCAATTTCGCTTTATTGGCCACTTTTTCTCTCTAATTTTTCCTCTTTACCCCTTTTTGAGAGGGAGAACAACAGAGGCAGACAAACTGACAACACGCTTTTGACGTTTACATGGTTGAGTGTGAAGTTTTGAAAGACCCTGCATGGCGTTAAAATCACTCAAGAAAACAAAATCATTGTCTTTTACTCATGCTTCTGTCAAGTTGTAGGATTAATAAACACACACACACACACACACACACACACACACATCACAAAAAGGGAAAAAAATTGAATTTGAACTGCAACATTTAATTTTGACGTCATTGCTTTTGACTTGCATAATTGCGTCATACAGTATCTTGATGTTCGTTTTATCGGCCGATTCGCTTTATCGGCCATATTTTTCCTGGTCCCAAAAGTGGCCGATTAAGCGGATTCCACTGTATATGGATTTGTGGGCTTGTTTTGTTATAACATGCCTTCTTTTATTTTTTTGTTCTTTAATGAGATTAATTTGGCTTGATTAGAGAAATGGAAATTATAAACTTTTGTTGTCAGCACATACAAATTTTTAAAGAATGATTGTGACCGACACCCTGAAGATTTGCACTGGAAACAAAATGACCCCCCCCCCCCTTTCTTTTGTCTAATAATAATATTACTAGTTACTTGATTGTTTTTTAAGGGGGTGGGGGGAGCATCAGTCTAATTTTAAACTAGTTGGAGACGTCTCTTTGGTATGTACATAAACTGTAGAAGCGAACATTTACATGAATAGGAGAGAGAGGGAGGGGGTGAGAGGGGGAGAGGGAGAAAGAGAGTTTATGTATGTTCCTGGATGTGTATTTCTATTTGTGAGTGCATGTGTTTTCTATGTGTATGTAACCAACTGGTCACCATAGTTACTGAGTATCTTTTTGTTTTGACCAAAGGGGAACAACTGTTTCCATAGACAGGACTTTTACTGAAGTGTTAGGACTTGCTTAGTTCCCTTTGACGACAGGATGAAAAAAAGTTTTGTTTAGCTTATTCCTTTATTGTTATTAAAGATCATTTTGACTTTGACTTTGACTTTGGCCATGTTGTCCAAGGAGTTATTGGTTAGGTATGGGTAATTGTTATAAGTTGGAAACATAAGGTTGGTGGAACCTTACTAGAAGGGTTAAGGCTATTGGACTATGATTAGTGTAATTATTACTAAGTTTAAAGAAAAAGTGTTGAGTTGTTGTGAATCTTTTTAAGTCCATTTATGGTATTAATGAATTTGCATAATGGCTTCTTTTTTTTTTAATGCAGAGTTTTACCTATTGTATACTAATATTATAAGTTTAATTATGTTGGTTGAGTGGAAATGTTCCCAATAGAGCATTTGCCACGCAACGGTGACCTTGAATTTCACTGAGTTGAATTTAGAGAGTTGAATTAGAGAGGTCAGCGCAACTCGGGCAGAACGAGCTTGGGCAAATTAGTAGTCTAGTATAGTGAACGAACACTCGTGGCAAACGCCCTATTTGGAATGTATTGGAGAAATGGAGAAATATAATTTTAAGTGTTACTTTTTTCATTGTAATCCATACTTTGTATGTTGCTAGGGGATTTCCCGCCTTGTGCTTTCCCTCTTCTTTATTCCCTTCTAAAAAACATCCATTGTAGCAGAAGCAGCAGCTGCCTTCCAAGAGTCTGAGCCAGAACATCTTTGTTCTAAGCCAGGTATGAAACGATTTTAACTGTTAGGTAATATGTGTATGTCTATGACCTATGCATGTGGTTCTTTATCTTCAAATGTTATGATTTAGTGTTGTTTATGCTAGAAATTGTGTTGGCGCATTTTCTTTCTGCTATTGACTATAATTATGTAGCCTATTGGTGCAAACCAGGGAGCCTTGTACAGTGCATGGTAGAACTTTGGGTGCTAAATATGGGTGGAGATATGTATTGGAGTATGCATTAATGTTACTGATGTTTTGATGTGTGTGTTGGAACATTAGTAAACATGATGTAGGTGAGAAGTTGTTCTCATCATGGGAAGATAATATAGTTTTGTTGGCCACCAAAAGGTCCGGCCCAAATTAAACAAAACATGATTTTCTTGCCAATGTAATGTGAATAGCCTCTGTTGGTGTTTGATGAGGCTGAAGGTATTTTTTTATTTAATGCCACCAAGAGGGCATTACCTTATAATATACTAGTCACCCAAAGGGAGGTAATTAACAGAGGTTGCCTGTCATTATGCATGATTTTGCTATTCATTGTGGATAGCTGGATAGCTATGGCATTAAGATTTTCAGATGGAAGATCTAATTTGTTGGTGCTCCTTTGTCTAGTCAAAAGGCTCTAGGCATTTTTGGTTTTATGTACGAAGAAATAATGTTTTATGCCCTCTTTGGCCTTTCGGCCATGTGGGGCATGGTTTTGTGTACCGGTGTGTTTATATTTTGTATATCGTTTGATTTGAGGGCAACATTTCCTTTTATGGTCTCAGTTTTCTCCCAAACTAATTAAGTAGCTTGTCACTCATGACACCATTAGTTATATGTTTTCATAATGTAATAGTGTTTAGCTGCACGTTGTTGGACCAAAGAAAGAAAAAAGGTTGGCACTGTCATTGTTATATGCAGTGTACTTGTGTATGGATTTGTTGAGCCAAGGTCGAGTCATATTAACCTCTTGACTGCGTAGGACGAATCCACTCGTCCTAGAGCGGGCGTTTCCGGCTTGACTGACAATGCTGACGACGAGTCCGTTCGTCCCCGTCACATGCGTTTATATAGGCAAGATTAAAGGGCCAGCATCGCGGTGTTGGAGAAAACATTGTACAGCTGAAAAGTAGAGTTGTTTCCCTTTCATTTGATACCTATTATGGGATACCTTGCCGCAAATGCGTGCGCGCGCGTGCACGACATGTTTTTCATCAAGTTTGAGCGAAGTAGACTTCACTGAGTTCACACGCTCTCTGGTTTGACAAAGTAGGATGGCATCGAAAAAGTGGTATAATGCTAATGAAGTTTTGACAATTCTGCAAGATATCGACTGATGACGAGGATTTCGATCCAGATAATATTGAGCATGAATCGAGTGTTGATGGTGAAGATTTTGATTGTGCTGATAGCCCAGCACTGGGGGATTGACTTCCAGCCTAGTCGGCTCAGCAGTCAAGGGGTTAATAACATTTTCTAGACTTAAGTCTTTGTAGTTTGGCTGCTGGTGTGAAAGTTTCCGCATGAACCCCATGTAGTAACCTGAGGTGGGTTACATATATTTGTAGTAATGTTATGTTACATGATTTATGTTTGCATGTTTGCTTAAAAATGGAAAAAAAAACTCTTGGTAATCACTACTTATTATTATATAAAATTTCCAACCTCATTTCAACATGATTACAAACTCACAGTCACTCGCTCATTCACTCTTTCAAATCAGAAACACTTTAGATTTTAAATGTAATTTATTCTTTGACTGATTCATACATTTTGATACCTGTACAAAATTAATGTTATCCATATGCTTAATATTGAAAATGCATGTTGATGGATGGGTGTGTGAGAGAATGAAGGAATTGTGGAGTGGAAGGATGAGAGAGGGAAATAAAATATGTTATAGCAAATTTATAGCTTTTTTATGAACCCCTAAAATTTGTTTCAAAAATTGTATGCTGGATATGTTCATGCTGTAATTTATTTGAAAGGCATTGGGTGAATAACTTTTCTAAGTTAATGTTGTCATCTAATTTTATGGTAAATGGCAGCCAAACATCTGCACCATAAGTTAATATTGGCGAGATGAGACTATCAAATAGTTGGTTTTTCGTTCTGCGTGTGCAGTGTCATGCCTTAGTCTGTCCTCGTGTAACATTGCACTAGGCCTTCTGTTGTTTGTTTCTCGATCCTTTCGGTGTTGATAGTTGTTTGTGGCTGTATTTCTTTTCTCGTCGTCCGAGCTGTCATCTGAGGTCTTTTCCAGTGATTCTCTCCGCTGACTTGGTGTTTTTCTGGACGAATCTTGATGGTTGGATTCGTGGTTTGTTCGTTTGAGGTGTTTCTTTTGCTATTGCCTTTGCCATAGGATGCTATGAACCCGTCGTCCTATGTTTCCTGCCACAAAGTGCTGTCGTATGTGCTTTTGCTTGTTGCATGTTCTTGTTGGGGTTTGTCTTTCCGTCCTGCAGCTATCATTTCTTCTTCTATTTGATCATCGTGTAGTGACTGTGCACAAAGTTCACATGTGTATTTTTTGTGTGTCTTGGCGAAGATGCAAACTTGATATATGGGTAGCTTACGTTAGTGTAGGAGTAATGAATCTTCTGATTGCAGTCTTCACATTTCAGTGATTCCGCAGTGTGTGTGTGTGTGTGTGTGTGTGTGTGTGTGTGCATGGGTGAAAGTAGAACTTTCTCTCAATCCTGAAATAACACGTTTCAATGCTCTCTGAATCTTCTCAATCCTGAAGTGGCCCGTGGAGACCACATTAGAAATAATGTTTGTGTGTGCACGCACGTGCGTGCTGGTGTGTGTGTGTGTCTCGTGTATACAGGATGAGTGTTAATAGTGTTAGAATGGCGTATTTACCACCTTCTTTTAATCTGCCCTCAATGTTGGCAGACAGGTTTGATTTTATAAGACAGTGCTTCCCGATGACTAAGATGAACACTCTTTCTGCATGAATACTCCAATCCTGAAGACTCTTTCAATCAGCTTCTTCAATCCTGATTTCAGGAGCATGCCTGAACTACTTTCCCCCATGGTGTGTGTGTGTGTGTGCAGACCTGTTTACCCTCCCGGTTTTGCCGGAATTATCCCGGGAATTTGCAAAAACTCTGGGTAAAATAATAAATTCCGGGTGAACGTTGAAAATCCTGGGATTATTTGTTTCCGTTTGTATGAAAAGACGCAAGGGTTGAACGAAACCTTGGAGTTCTGAGACGCGATTTTTCATTGGTCCGTGGACCCCCCCTCAACCAATTATAGTATTTCTTGTTGGCAGAGATGGTAGTTTTGCGCCAAACTTGTCGTCAGGCAAGTCAACCGCAGGCGGCAAGCGCCAGAAATCTTCGACAAACGACAGCAGTGATAGGGTGAAACGGCCAAAAGTGAAGCAGAAGTTTTCTCAAAAGTATTTGAAAGTGCCAGGAATAACAAGTTCGCGTTTGGGAGACGAGCATGCACACTGCAAGTCCTGCAACGTGGACTTCAAAATTTCGCATGGCGGCATAAGCGACATTGCGATGTGAATTGTTTTTGGTTTTTTTTCAAATTCCAGGTTTTTCTGTGGAGAATTCCAGGGGGTAAACAGGTCTGTGTGTGACGTGTGCACTGTCGGGTTAAAATTCGTAGCTCGTTAAGATTCATAGCTCGCTATACTATAAGACTGACTATTTGCGACATTGAGCATGAACGACAAATTTCACTTTTTTCTAGGGATAGGGGTTTAGGGTTAGGTAAATGGTTCAAGTAAACGAAAAAGTGAAATTTGTGGTTGTCACAAATAGTCACTCTCATAGTAGCGAGCTAGGAATTTTAACCCTACATGCGCGTGCTGTGTGTGTGTGTGTGTAAAGTCAATCGTGTCAATCATGATCTCAAAATAGCAGAGGAGGCAACCACTACTCTGGAAATCAGCTGGGAAGGAATTTGTGCAAAACATGTTTATTTATTTATTTATGACTTGTAAGCTTCATTCATAAGCTTGGTGGGGAAAAGGTGGAAGGTACCCGATTATTGTTGTTTATTGTAGATATTTTTGTATTTGAGGATTCTTTATATTATTACTTGTATTACTGATTTTTGTAGATATTTTTGTATTTGAGGATTCTTTATATTATTACTTGTATAACTGATTTTTGTATCTGAGGATTCTTTATATTATTACTTGTATAACTGATTTTTGTATTTGACGATTCTTTATATTATTACTTGTGTAACTTGTGTGTGTGCATGTAGGCATGCTTGTGTGTCAAGTCAAAATTGTATTTCCAGATGGAAGATTGAATCAGAAAATATACTTTTTTTCATCAAGCCATCCGTAAAAAAAAATAAAAAATTAAAAAGCGAAGGAACTAAAGATCCCAAAGTGGTAAGCAATAAAGAAAGGGGAAAAGAGGGGGAAATAAACAAAGAAACAAACAAGTTACAAAAACAGGGAAGAGGGTGGGGAGTGGGAGAGTAACATATTATGTACAATATATACAATATATACATCGATTCTTAATTATAACATCACATTCACATATCAACACATTTTCTCTATTTTGACCCTCATTTCAAATAAGAGGAAAATAAAAAGAGAGATTATGTTCTTTGGAGGGCAATTTGTTCCACAAATCTCCACCCTAATAGAGGAGCACTCTGGAGAAGGCCTATTCCCTTCATGGACACCAACTCCAGAGCGTGCCCCACGTTAAGTACCTGGGTGTCACGATTTCATCTGACCTCAAGTGGGACACCCATGTCAACAATGTGGTTAGCAAAGCCAACAAAACCCTTGGTTTTCTGAGGAGAGCACTGAAGAAGAACAACAAGAAGATCAGGGCACAGACATACAAAGCAATGGTCCGCCCCATCTTGGAGTATGCAAACCCCGTCTGGGACCCCCACAACAAAGGCAGCATTGAAGCTATTGAAAAGGTCCAGAACCGTGCTGCAAGATGGGTGGCCTGCGATTACCGGCATACAATCAGAACCACAGATCTCCTGAAAAAACTGAAATGGCCCCTTCTTCAAACCCGCCGAACAGAAATCCGACTGACCACCTTCTATAAGTTCCACACAGGCCTTCTCACAATCAACTCCAAACATCTCCCTACAAACACTCTACAAAAGAAAAGTCTCCGCCAGTCACACTCTGCCGCCTATGACATTCCCAGTCATAGAACCCAGTACCGTAAAACCACATTCTTTCCTCACACTATCCCGCAATGGAACAGCCTTCCTCAGCAAGTTGCCACCACCCCGACATTGGAGGCATTCAAAACAGCCCTCCATAAACACCTCCACCAAACCACCCTGCCTCAGTCACCTCCCCCTCCCCCCCCATTATATATATGGGGCCATAGTGGCATAGATCAAAGTAGTGGTAAATGAAAGGCAGGAGCTGTGCCGGTCGGGGTTCGACCCCGGGGGCCGCTACGGTAGCCGGATTGGTCTTGCCTACATACTGTGAAAGGTCTTGGTCCTCCTCTGCATGCAACATGTGCGACCTACTGGCACACATGTCCCCTACTCCTTTGCATGCATCATGTGGGGCCCAAGTAACGGTCGTGCATGACACACTCTACATGCATCATGCGGGGCCCGGGTGTCTCTGGCTAGACCAGGGCATCACGACTTTTAACTCGTCTTTCCCTCTCAGTAACTTCCTTAAAATGTTAAATCTATCATCAAATTATTATCCTTCTACGCATAGCAAACGGAGTACCTTACCTAAAAATACTTAAATTATTCCTGACCACTTTGGCTCTATCTTCTCCCCATGCTAGTATCTCATCAGTTCACTTTCTATCCTATCTTTGCTGAACTTATTTTCTTTCTTTTTCGTACTACCCCCTAAAGTGCAGCAGAATCTTCAACGTGATGAAGTTGGCTGCCTATGGCGAAGAAGAAGAGGAGACTAGATTTAAATAGATTATTATTTGGTCGAGGGGATGATCAATGAATCCTGATCGCTTCTCGGCCTTTTGGCTAAGACAGTGATTCAGGAACATAAATTTTTGTTTATACCCTGGTTGGTTTGTTCAGCCCGTCGTACATGGCGAAAGCCGATACGCGACGTTAAACTGAACTTCCATCCACCCGTCGAGGGGATAATAGCAAATGTGTCTGTCTGCTTGTGTTTGTTTTAAATTTGTCTGCTATGTTTTTTTGGAGCATTGCCGTTGACAATATTATGCATGCAGATTGCCTTTTTGAGGAAAAGTGTCTTGAAAGTTTAGTATATCTAGTTGTTTGTAGTCTTCAATGGTAAGTGAGCTTGATTTTAACAAGATTATTTTGTATTGCTTTTTTGTACATACGATGGATCATCTTTAAGTTGGTATCACTGCAATTATCCCGTGCGAGAGTGTGTTTGTGTGAGTGAGCACTATGATTTTTCCTGCGGTTTGCTTATATTTGCTAATGTTTTGGTGTGTTTTTTGGCATAGGCTTATGTGTCACACTATTGAATTGGCCTGCTTATGCTGATTTCTTGTCCTGTGCAGATGCCTGTTGTTTTAAAGGGCCACCCTGACGGATGAGTTTTTGTAAGAAACACGTCCAGATCACCATGGAAAGACACCATTTACAGAGATCGCAACACTCACTTTGCTCTGGTTTCCTAGAAATCAAACCGTCAAATCTGCGATTCATCCTTGGCGGAGGTGCTGGAAGTCAAATTCTTTCACTGAAAGAGAAGGCGTTTGCCGTCTCTTTTATAATGGCGATCAAATTGTTTGCACAAAGTTTTCGCAATACAAGCCTTTTTTTTTCTTTTTTTTAAAATGTTATGCAGTTTATCTAAAGGAGTTTCGCTCACAACAAAGGAAACAGCTCCAATTTTTTTTTAACTGCACTACAAAAAAAAGAAAACGCTTCAACCACAATGAGTGACCTTCACCCACCCCATCCAAAATGGCTACTCTCTCCGGCATCTCCGCCAAGGAGGAATCGCCGTTTTGACGGTTTGATTTATAGGAAACCAGAGCAAAGTGAGTGTTCCGATCCTTGAAAAGGCTGTCTTTCTGGTGATCTCGACTGTGACGAGGTAATGGGTTAAAAGGCTAAGCCTCTAGGGAAGACTTTTAGTGTGTAAAATTTTCAAGTAGAAAATTTGCCTTTAACCCACTTCTCTAGGGTATGGGAGATGAGCAACTTTCCCGGCCCCTTTTCATCTAATAAATTTATATTTGTGCCCGGGTTCTGGCTCGTATGGTTGTAAGAAATACAAGTGGTTGAATTGCTCTAAATGGCAGACAGAGAGAAGTAGGGGTTTTACATGAAATTACAAGACTCCCACTCTCATCAGTCTGACCAAAGGGTTCAGGATTATTTGACACTTGTATTTTATTTACTCACAAAATCTGCATAAGATTATGCAACAATAATAAAAAAGCAGCTCAATGGCGCCAAAACAAAATGTGAATGAAAAACAATGGAATCCGAAAGGATTTACAAGACTTTTGTCTTTCTAGAAGGTTAGCCCCAAACAGGAAGGGTCACTTAGTGTCCTGGGGTCCAGTTAGTGATCTTTGGCACTGTCGTGGGGACTTAACTCATGGCTGTGCTGAAGTTCCTCCGTAGGGATCGGCGAGTGCTGGGTTGGCTGGGCTTGCTCGTCAGGTGAGAGTAGCTCCCAGTCGTTCCGGTTACGGCTTCGCGGGATGGCACGGTTCAGGCGTGGTCTCCTCACGGATTCTGGGTGCGGGTCGTCTTGGCGGCGTTCCCGCGTCTTGGCGGCGTTCCCGTCTTGGTGCTTGTGAGTCCGGGATAATCGTCCGGCCCACGATGCCCTGCTGATAATCACAGGAGAAGGTGGATGTAGGTCTCTATGGCTTAGAGACAAGGGGCTTCAGTCGGCAGGGAATTAGTGAATCCCAACCGGCTAGAAGGCTTCCCTTGTACAATAGCACTAAGAACACATAATCTGAATTTCAGTTAACAAACTGAGATCAGTAAAACATAAAAGGTGATCAAGCCAACATCACTCTCCATCCAACACCTGGAAAGGAATGGTATCATAAAGTGCAAGATTGCGACCCATAGGTTTCCTACTAAAAATAGACAAAAGGGTTAGTAGGCATAAAATCCGGTTCTGGTACCAAAAGTGTTAAAGTCAAAAACACACACACACAAATAATCAGTGCACACAAATAGAACAGAATGTTTACTACTTCTTTTCAATAATATATCTATCTACTCCTTATTCATCATTGAACATAGGATCTAGATCAAAACTAGGATCAAACAAACCAAATCTCAATCACCTGCCATCAATAATACTTACTAGTGGGCTTATTATGACTGGCTGGGAGTGTTGCTCTAGCTACGTTTCAGCGTCTTGTGTGAAAACGTTTTCTCACCACTCCAATTATAGCCTTCACTTTCAAACAATGAAAGCCTGTCATTGGTTTATAGCAGTCGACACGTCACAAGATGAGGTCCTAGTCTTATGCATAGGGATACAGAACAATCACGCGCCGGTTACATTCTTATCACGTGCCGACATTCCTAGCCTGCTCGTGATAGGAAAGGACGAGTTGATTTCAAAGGGAGCCGAATGTGGTTGTCACTTTCTCGTGATGGGGAATAGAGATAAGGGGGGGGGGGGGTAAAGGGAGATAACCTCTGTAGGTGGTACATGCTGACAGGGGAGGTAAATCGAGCTTCAAAGAGACAAATGCCTTAATCGGCGTTCTTTTGATGGTGGATGGCAATTAAAGTGGCGGCCGGGCAGAGAAATGAAAAGGAGAGGGGGGGGGGGTGTAGATAAGAAAGAGGGGTCGCGCGGGACACTTACATCACATCGACATGTTCCTTGCAAAAACTCATCCGTCAGGGTGCACCTTTAAATGCTCTTGTGTTCAGGCGCTGAGATGAATCGTGTGCAAATATTTGTTTATTTTGCTTCCTGGATAAATTTGTTGTGTGTGTTACTATGTATGTATGTGGGTATGACTGTGTATTTTATGCGTGCATGCTTGCATGTGTGTGCGACCGGGTGTGTGTACATGCGTGCATGCATGCGTACGTGCGTGTTCTAGTCAATGGTGTTTGAATATAGTATATTTTATTTGGTATTTTTTAGTATTTGGTATATTCCAGTCACAGAGACATCTCTCTGAAATGCGGGCTGCTCTCCCCCGGAGAGCGCGTTGCCGCAAGCGCAGCGCCTACCCCATTTAAAAAATAATAAAAAATTGGGGGGGGGGGGGGGGAAGAGCACAGGGTGAGTAGGGTGTGTGGGCACACTTGGAAAACCTAGCTATCAATTTGGCCATACCAGGCAGCAAAGAAGGCAGTTGCTATTCACAATACCTTGTCCGTAAAGGCTGGCTACAATTTCTTTGTAATGAAGATGGGATAGTTTTATAAATCTAAACGAATTGTCAATCTTTAAAAGTACTTGGTAATGCCCCCCCCCCCCAAAAAAAAAATATGTTGGTTTCCTGTTTCCCGACCGACCCTAGTTTTTGGCCGCCGACCCTAAACTTTGTTTTGACGAATGGGGAAAAACAACGAAACAACGAAAGTAAGCGAGCAAACAGAAACATAAAACATCATAAGTGCAAAAGGAAGAAGTAGGTCTTATGTGGGAGGGAGTGTTATAATGGGAGGTCTTATAAGGGAGGTAATTTTAATACTTACAAAGAAGGGCAATGTCTCAGAGAAGTAGGTCTTATGTGGGAGGGAGTGTTATAATGGGAGGTCTTATAAGGGAGGGGGGTCTTCTAAGGGAGGTAATTTTAATACTTACAAAGAAGAGCAATGTCTCAGAGAAGTGGGTCTTATGTGGGAGGGAGTGTTATAATGGGAGGTCTTATAAGGGAGGTTCCACTGTATAACCTATCTGACTGGTTGGTTTCAACATACTATTTACAAGTCTGGCCGTTTTTTGCAATGTCGCAGTGCTTGTTTAGTATTGCGACTCAATGGGATATAAAAAGAAGTTGGTTTTCTTGTTTGCTTTATTGTAAGATGCTTAAAATAGATGCTTAAAATGAATAATATCAGAAACATTGTGTGCATGTATGCTTGAGTTTAACATATTTTTGACGTTCATTTGTTTCTATTGATGGTTTATTAATTTATTAATAACTAAGCGCTTGGGGTTTATTTAATTAAGATTAAGCGCTAGAAATGTCCATTATTATTATTATTATGTGTGCGTGTGTGTGTGCACGCACTTCTGTGAAATAGAGCTTTTAACATTTTTTCACTATCATAAATAAAATCAGAGAAAAATCCACATGCCCATTTTTGTTTTGTGTTTATGTATAACAGTTAAAACGGTGAGCAAGTGTTTAACCCTCTCAAGACTGCAGAACCGAAATCCCCCCGATTTTTTTTCCTGCCCTGGTGCCTGACTACGCCGATTGCGCCCGCTGAACGCCAGGTCTAGTAGTTTCACTTTCTCCCTACCCACAATGCAATATACTAAGTTAGTGCTTCCTTTTCCTGACTCTCAGTGGTCCGTTTTTGGTTCTTACAGCAAGGGAAAGCACCCACTAGTCTTTTTGAACGGATTTTTCGAAGTGACCCCAAATTTTTTTTCTTCTTTCCACGTGACGTGTGCAGTATTGACTCGGCGCGATGCTCGGAGCGCCATTACGGATTTTTTATTCCAATTCATGGTTTGTTGTGTGACAGTGTGTTAGCTTTGGAATAATAATATCATCATTGCTATTCAATATAATGCATCTTTCAGAAATGAAATGTGAGTTAGACTTTATTCTGGGTGATTTTTTTAATGAAAAGATTTGGTGTGACGTTCGGAGTTAATGCCCTTGTCTCGGTGACTGGGTTCGATTCTCGGTTCGAATGGTCGGTAGTCATTGGGTTAAGCATGTGTGTGCATCTCTTCATGTCTGCAAGTGCGTAGATGCATACATCAGTACATGTGTTAAGAATGTTATCCCCCCCCCCCCCCCCCCCCCGTGGGGATACCGGGAGGTCTTTTGCATAATAGTTCCCCCACCTTCTGGAAGTTCTGTGCTTGTAGCTTCCTCTAATCTGTCACTCTCTTTGACTCTGCCTTTTCCCCTTGCTTGCTGTCATCTACTATCTTTCTGCCTTTCCGACCCATTCTCCTGCCTTTTTTCAAGAAAAACTTTCAAAAAGATTTCCTCCAGCCGAAGTCAGACTTGCTGGGCCTAATTATTTCTTACTTAGGCGCATAATGGCAGCATGACGCACCTGCGCTCATAATTGACAGGAAACTGTCTGAGATCGAAGAAGAAGAAGAACTTTATTATTTTTAATTGAACAAAGTACAGTAATGGTATCACAGAACGGCAACAACATACACAGTATCTATACGGCACTAAATCTGGATAAAAATCAAATCGAAGCGCGCACACATGTTTAAACATTCATAACCAGGCATGGTAGACCTCCGCGAATCGCCGAAAATCCGTGAAAGTTTGAAACAATTTCACTCTCATTTATTGAATTTTCTTCGGGCCCCTGGACCCCCGGCCATTTTCCTTGAAAACCACTTTGCCCCCACTACCATGCCTGATAACGCATTTAAACAAAGACGAATAAGAAGATAACACACACACACACCTTTGAGAAATGGTACTAATGGCAAGAAAGAGAAGGGAAAGAGCTTCAATGACGGGGAAACTGGTGGGTTTTGATGTTTGATTTGAAAGCAGATGGAGGGAGAGAGGAAGTTTGTTCCAGCAGGTTGGTCCTGAAACAGCAAAAGAGCGCCGACCAACAGTTGAAAGCTTATACCTAGGGATCTGGAGAGAAAGAGGGTCGGAAACTGAACGTAAAGTGCGAGCTGGCGTATAAATGGAAATATTGTCGCAGAGGTAAGATGGATGGATTTGTAACAAAGAGTGTTTAGCTCACACACACACACACTGTAAAATACACCTTTATGAATATAAAAATGTATTTCAAAATTGATAGTCACATTTCCAACATTTGTTCAAACCTGTGGGTCTAAAGCTACATCCACCAAAGGTCTCGCACCATTGTTAATTCTTTCCAGCCGGCTGCCGCTCGGCAGTGGCTGCGCCGAGTGCCGGCTAGTTCGTTCAACCTCACAACCGTTGGCGACGGCACGATTTTAGCACTTTTGCGATTTTTTTTACGGTACTTTTGCCATAGTTAAGTTCTTATTGCTATACATCATTGGAAAGAGCAAGACTTCAACTTTACTCTCGTATAATTTTCAAAGATATTATGATTACTACTTCGCCACAATTCTACTTCAAATGACTTATCCGAAACACGCAAAAAAATAGCTTTGTGTGTGTATGTGTGTGAGAGAGAGTGAGTATGTGTGTGTGTGTGTGTGTGTGTGAGAGAGAGAGAGAGAAAGAAATAGAAAGAGAGAGAGAAAAAAAAAAGACAGAGATAGAGGGCATCGTCCCACTCTACTTCATTAGTAAAACATTGTGTAGGCTGTAGCGGAACGCGTGTGTGTGTATGTGTGTGAGTGAGAGAGAGAGAGCGAGAGAGAGAGAGAGAGAGAGAGAGAGAACGCACTCTGCTACATCACATGTGTGTAGTGTGGAAGATTCCAGACACTGCTTTCGCGCCACAAGCGAAACCGGGATTTTAAAAAAATTAGATGGTGAAGGTCAGGTCAAGACAAACCAAATAGCCTCCTGTCCTAGATAAGGCTCCCTATTTGCTAGTAGTGCAGTTTTTTTCCACTATGCCGCAATAGGGAGAAGGAGAGATTTTTTAAAAAATAGCTCCAGCCTCATGGGGCTGGTCCGTCTACAGATAAGAGCTGAAACTCCCGCTACTTGAGGCTGGTGCGTTGTTAACTGCCACTTTCGCTTCCAGCCGAAAGTGGCTGGTGCGGCGCGAAAAAGTTAAATTAATTCTTACGCAAAGATGTGTGTCTAGATGTGCTCAGAAAGCATAAGACTGGCTCAAGCACAGAACTTCCAGAAGTTGGGGGAACTATTTTTACGACACCCCCCCCCCCCCAGTAACCCCACTGGGAGGAAAATGGAACATGCGAGTAGTGGTCAGTTATGTCCTTCTTCTTCGATCACTCAGTTTCCTGTCAATTATGAGCGCAGATGCGTTATGCTGCCGTTATGCGCCTAACTAAGAAACAGTTAGGCCCAGCAAGTCCGACTTCGGCTGGAGGAGGAAATCTTTTTGAAAGTGTTTCGTGAAAAAAAGGCAGGAGAATGGACCGGTCAGGCAGAAAGATAGTCGATGACAGCAAGCAAAGGGAAAAGGCAGAGTCAAAGAGAGTGGCAGATTAGAGGAAGTTACCTGCACAGAACTTCCAGAAGGTGGGGGGACTATTTATACAAAAGACCCCCCGGTATCCCCAGGGGGGGTGTTCTGTCCAAAAATGGCTTTCACTTCCAGACAGCAGAGGAGCCAGCTGCTATTCCGGAGGACTGGGCACTTGTTTTATAATATCACCTGTAGCAAACCCGCTCGCTATGATTCACACACACACACACACCCTCTCTCCCTCTCATTCAGTCAGGTTTCATAGTCCAAGGGAAGTAAGCAGTCCAGCCTGTGAGTTTACTACCCAGTCCATGAGTTACTACTACCCTTTACTACTTTCAACATAAATATACCATCTTACAGAAAAGTGTCTCCCTTGGCGGAGATTTGCACTGAGGGTTCAAAATTTTAAGCGATTCTGTCCACCGGTTCATGAGTTATAGGGTGAACACACACACAGAGAAGCACAATAATTGTGAACCCTTTCGCCGCCAGCCATTTTCTGGCCCAAATTATCCAATAAACTTACATTGGGTACAGAAAATATTTTGTCTGAAATACTGGGAATTCCTTTATTACAAGCTGAAAAAAGGGCCTATCCTTAACTCCCCAAATCAAGAACACAAAAATCATTGGATAACAGACCCTGAATTCAAGGTTTTTACTGACATGGGTGTTCAATCATTGTGGTGCAAAAATGCGACGTTGGCGGTGAAAGGGTATAGTAAAGTAAAGAAAGGTAACTCTATTATTAACTCCCTTCACCAAAAGTTATTTTCGGCACCAAGTCGCCTAGCAAAGTATAAGCAACAGCCACATTGAGACAGACCCCAGGTTCATCAACAACAAACAAGGATGACCCAGGACTGCCTATATGACCATCACCCACACAGTGCACAACAACAGTTGTGGAGAGAATTAGTGCACAAACAAGGATGACCCAGGACTGCCTATATGACCATCATCCACACAGTGCACAACAGCAGTTTGTGGAGAGAATTAGTGCACGAACAAGGATGACACAGGACTGCCTATATGACCATCACCCACACAGTGCACAACAACAGTTTGTGGAGAGAATTAGTGCACAAACAAATCAACATTGATTCAAGAGTGGCATAGCCTTCTAGTCTAGAATTATGTTACGCATACAGTGGAACCTCCCTTATAAGACCTTCAAAAATCATCCAAAATGAGGTCTTACAAGGGAGGTAATTTTAACACTTACAAAGAAGGGCAATGTCTCAGAGAAGTAGGTCTTATGTGGGAGGGGGTCTTATAAGGGAGGTAATTTCAATACTTACAAAGAAGGGCAATGTCTCAGAGAAGTAGGTCTTATATGGGAGGGAGTCTTATAAGGGAGGTTCCACTGTATTGGCCAAAAGGACTTTCCCGAAGACAGTGGCTGTTGGAGAAGGTCCCCAAGGGCAAAAGAGACCCAGGGGCTGCAACACTAAGAGTCATCAGAGCAAACACCTAGTTAGAGAGTCAGTCCAGGACAGTGGGTGGATGCCTCGTGCCTCCATACAGGGAGCTGGACGATCCCCCCCCCCCCCATAGGAATAACAGGGGGGGGGATCTTTCGTATATATAGTTCCCCCACCTTCTGGAAGTTCTGTGCTTGTAACTTCCTCCAATCTGTCACTCTCTTTGACTCTGCCTTTTCCTTCTGCTTTCTATCATCTACTATCTTTCTGACTTATTGGCCCATTCTCCTGCCTTTTTGTATTTAAAAAAAATCTTCAAAATATTTTTTCCTCTTTTGAGCTCAACCTGAAATCTGAATGTGTCGGCTGTACGCAGCGAAAACTGAAAGCCGGACACATTTGTGCCTTGCCCATTATGGCCTAGGAACGCAGAATAAGAAGAAGAAGAGTCAGTCTTTCACACTATGGCTTTCCATTACTTTAGAAAATCACTTTCACTTTAATGTTGGCCTCAATTTCAAGGTACCATATTTTTCAGTGCTTTATTTTCCCGGGGGAGACTCCCGCGCCTTATAATATGATTGATAATATAGTATGAAAATGTCATTACAAAATCTGAGTTTTTTGTGTAATTTTGGGAGAGTATAAACCATGTCTCCTTTTAACCCTTTCACCGCCAGCCATTTTTCAGCCAAAAAATACCATTTAACGTAATCTGGGTAGAGAACATTTTTATCTGCAGTATTGGGAATTCCTCTGTGACATGTATAACATTAGGCCTATCCTTACCTCCTAAAAAAGAAAATAGGGTCTTCGGATAACAGGCCCTGAGTTGATGCCTTTAAGTAATATGGGTGTTAAACCATTGTGGTGCATAAATGCGACATTGGCGGTGAAAGGGTGAATAATAACAAGCATAATGTTCCCATATAAATGTAACTTCAAGTTCAACTACCGTAATTTACAGCCCATAAGGCGACACAGCGCATAAGGCGCACCCCCTGCTTTTTATTTAAAAAAATCGTCATTTGAACAAAGATAGGGCGCATACACCCGATAAGGCGCAAAGAAACCAAAGAAATTTTAAAAAAGGAAGAACGAAACGATCAGCGAAAGTAACATCATTACAGGACCAGTGACGGAAGTGGAAGCCTAACTATATACTGTAACTATATTTTAATGCAATGTGAGTGAACTGTTGTCGGTTTGTTGTGGAAGCTACCAGAGCATGGTGAGTTGTTCATTTTAACTCTCGACCCCCTTACTTTTTTCTGTTAGGAGTATAGAAAGGGCGCATGCGCCGGATTGGGCGCAGGGGTCAAAGTTCAGTAAAAAAAAAAAGTTGCGCCTAATAGGCCGTAAATGACGGTATACTTTAATATCTCTAACTCCAAGAGAGAAACTTCATACGCAAAAGCAAATTTCAATGTTACTAAAGCCAATGTATTGTAAAGTGATGCCCCTCCTATAAAATGACTTTAGATCACCCCATAAAACAAACAAATGAACACACAGACAGACGAAAAAGAGAAAAACCATAAGTTGACCATAAAAGGCAGCACATCTTTTCACACACAATCTTAAGTTACAAACCTGGGCCTGTATTCACGTTGAGATAGCATGAGACTTAGCATCATGCTAACTTAGAAGCTCTTCCGAAAGTCCTATTAAATCCTATAGGACATTTGAAGAGCTTCTAAGTTAGCATCATGCTAAGTCTCATGCTATCTCAACGTGAATACAGGCCCAGGAATACCGTTGTAGTTTGCAAATTGTTCTTTCTTTTGGGAGGGTGATACCATTCTAATGTTCCTCTGTTTTGTATTAACCCTTTCACCGCCAATGGCACATTTATGCACCACAAAGGTTTAACACCCATGTCACTAAAAGGCATCAAATCAGGGCCTGTTATCTGAAGACCCTATTTTCTTAATTTTGGGAGGTAAGGATAGGCCTAATGTTATACATGTCACAGAGGAATTCCCAATATTGCAGATACTTTTTTTTCTCTACCCAGTTAAGATTAATGGTACAGTCGTCCCCCTCACGAACGGCCCTCTGATTTACGACCTCCCCTCTTTTAAGACCGAAATATGAATGACGGATCGTTTTTCTTCAAAACTTGCCTCCTAATTTACGACTCCCCCTCTAATGCGTTTTACGACTGTAAATCTTGTTGATTTTACGACCGATGCAACACATTCTGACAATTATCAGTCGCAAAAACGTATGATATCTATCCTTCTCGGCCTCAGTTCGAGCCGACGCACAGCTGGGGTACCACTGTTGTTAGCCAATGTCAATCTCACGAGGGTCCGATCTCGCGAGATTTCTCTGCGCTAATTCAAGCCGCGCTACTCCGGATGTTTCATTCAAGAATGGCGGAGAAAGTATAGTGTAGCGATGTGGGTAAAAAAAAGGAAACGTGTGACGCTCACTCTTGAGCAAAGGGTGAAAGTAGTGAGGAGACATATGCTTGTGCTGTGCGTCATATACGGTGTAGTGAGTGCATTGTTTTGGTCACCCCTGATTTAAGACCCCCCTCTTTTACGACCGATTTTTCAAGATTTTTTTAAGGTCTTAAAAGAGGGGGTCGACTGTATATTTTTGCTGCAAAACGGCTGGCGGCGAAAGGGTTAACCCATTGCGCTCTGTCCATTCGACCTGTAGGCTGCACTCCCAACCTGCAGGTTCTAAGAGAGAGGTACTAGTTTATTACAAAAACACACCACAAAGTGTAGAGTGGCACAGTGGTAGCGCGTTCGCTTCGTGTCAAGTAAACCCGAGTTCGAACCTGGGTACCATGGATTTTTCCTCTCACTTTGCACTAGGTCTTTCGGATGAGACGATAAACAGAGGTCCCGTGTGCCCATGCACTTAGCACACGCTAAAACCAGTGGCAACGAAAAAGTTGTCATTTGGTCAAAATTTACCCCTGTCCCTACCTTCCTCATCAGTCACCACACAAAAATTGCATGCAACATTTTTTTTTTAAATTGGGTGACGCGCCTCTGACTGTGACGCGCTCTCCCGGTGGGAGCAACCCGAATTTCACAGAGACGCCTCCGTGACTATAATGTACCTAACCTAACCAAAAAAACGACAATGAAGTGCTTGCAAATTATATAAAATCGCGCAATGAGTTTAGGGATCATTCCAACGCAGATAGCTTCAGAATAAACGTATTTTAGTCATTCATACTTTCTAGATTGATAAGGAAAGTAAATGGAGGTCTCTGCCCAACAATCTGTCAGCCGCAAGCAACTGGTAGTTGCACTAGGATGCCTGACAAATTGTCGGGCGTGGGGCGGAATGAGTTATGTAAATGTTCAACACCGCCAGATCTGTGGGCTTGTCCATGACTGGTCTTTAAAAAAGTCTGACACTACCAACAGCATTGAACGCAGAAGAAGAAAAAGTACTTCAATCTAAATGAAAAATCAAATGCTATCACATATATATACTGCAGCAACCGTACAGTTTACTCTGAGTGATGGTTTAGTTGTTGTTTTTTCCAGATGTGAATCCCCAACTACAGTGCCAATATTTAAAGCGACACCCTGACGGATGAATTTTTGCCAGAAACACGTTGAGATCACCAGAAAGACAGCCTTTTCAAGAATCGGAACACTCACTTTGCTCTGGTTTCCTATAAATCAAACCGTCAAAACAGCGATTCTTCCTTGGCGGAGTTGCCGGAGAGAGAAGCCATTTTGGATGGGGTGGGTGGAGGACACTTTGTGGTTGAAGCTTTTTCTTTTTTGTAGTGCAGTAAAAACAAAATGGGAGCTATTTCCTTTGTTGTGAGCTAAACTCCTTTTGGTAAACTGTAAATAAAAAGGCTTGTATTGTGGTAATTTCATTATTTTTTTCTAAGCGACTCAGGCGGCCATTAGAAAGGCTTCTCTTTCACTGAAAGAATTTGACTTCCAGCACCTCCGCCAAGGAGGAATCGCCGATTTGACGGTTTGATTTCTAGGAAACCAGAGCAAAGTGAGTGTTGCGATCTGTTTTCCTGGTGATCTCAGTGTGTTTCTTGCAAAACTCATCGGACAGGGGTGCCCCTTTAAGCATGACACTTTTGGCTGGTTCTTCAACAAAATTCAAAGTTTGATCACATAGTGGTACGTACTGCAGCAATCGCTCAGTTTATTTTTATGACGACAATGGCACAGCGTACTCAGACTCGTGGGTTTTTTTGCCCATGTGAATCCTCGCCAACGTTTAAACATCACATTGCAAAGTTTAATTACACAGTATGTACTGAAGCAGTGAAGCAGTCCTATCCTTCACTCAGCTGTGTGTTTCTTCCCGATGTGGGTCCTCAAATACTGGGCTGACTTGAAGGCGGCCGGGCAGTGAGGACAGCAGTGAGGTTTCTCCCCGCTGTGGGACAGACCGTGAGATTTCAAACCGAAAGCTGAGAAAAAACATTTCCCACACTGCGAGCACTGGTATGGTTTTACACCTTCGTGTCTTTTCATATGCTCTCGAAAGCCCGCACTGCTGGCAAAAGTTGCCCCACAGACATCACACACAAATGGTTTCTCGTTGGTATGAGCCGTTCTGGCGTGCGCGTTAAAATGGCTTTTCCACTTAAAATCCTTGCCACACTGCAGGCACTGGTAAGGCCTCTCACTGGAGTGGACAGTTTTGTGCAACTTCAGACCGGTAGATGATGCAAACCGCTTCTTGCACACACCACACGCAAAGGGCTTGCGGTCGAAATGGTACACCCTGTGTTTCAGCATGGAACCCACGTCTCTGAAGGTTTCTTGGCACACGTCGCAGGTTGTTGGAATGCGCCTTCCAGAGGAGAAAGGAACCAGTGGAAGAACAGTTTTTGTGTTGGGGTCCAACAAAATGACCCTGTGCTGACTGTTAGGAATTGATGCTTGTCTGTTCCTTATACATGGTGGTCCACTCCCGCTGGCCTTTCCCTTCCTGTTGTTCGCCGATCCCTTCCCCATGTTTACCATGGTGCCTTTGTTTTCCTGCGTCGTTTTTTCCTCGCTAAATTCTTCGTCCATGTCGACGACAGTGCCCACACTTTTCTTCTCCGTTGTCGCGTTGCTCCAGTTCGCCAATGTTGCGCCGTGGTCAACCGACGGTTGATCTGGTGGGTCTTCCTCCCCGGACCAGGACGGTTCTTCTTTCTGTGAATAAGAAAAGCAAACATCTCAGATGTGGAATTATTAACCCCTTGACTGCCAGAGAAAATTAAAGAAAACATCATTGGGCCAATCATGCCATGAAAAAGACAACTGATAGAGCCAACCTGGCAAAATGGTCTGGGGATATTACTCTCTTGACTATGTTAGAGCAAAAGCCAGCATATCAGGGTTATTCCTCTTCATCTGATGACATCATCAGTGATGTTATCAGGTCAGTACGTAATACGTTGGTGGCAGTCAAGGGGTTAATGTCTTTTTTGGACTATAAGGCGGTGTATTTTCTTCCCAAGACTGAGACCCCCGCGCCTTATAATACGACTAGTAAATACAGTAAGAAAATATAATAACAAGTGTATCTGCCAAACTCACGAAACAAAATCAGTTGAAGCAACAACAACAAACAAAACAAAGCAAAACAACACTGTCACTTCTTTTCTTCCAACCCCCTTCCTCTTAACCCTTTTGCTGCCAGCCATTTTTCAGCAAAAAAAAAACCATTAACTCATTCCATGCTGGCCAGTTGCTTCCCTTTGCAAGCGTTCTGTACTGGCCGATTTGCATAGGTTGCAAAATAATTATTTTCTAAATAATGGTAACAGATACAAACGTGACATTTAGGCAATATGTACACAATATACAGTACTAACACCTGCAATAGTTTCAAAGCATCCACTTGATTAGTTTTTATTTGTGATATTTTAAAATAAATGCATGTTTTGTCAAGCCAGGCACACTCATAATAGCGAAAATATAATTTTATGGTCCCAAAATAACCGGCAGCCAGCCAATCAGTGTTAGAGGCATGAATGAAACGTAGTAGTAGCCCTCTGAGCCACTTTGAAGCACGCATGACTGTTAACCTATGAACTATGAATTTTTAAAGTTCACATGCGATATCCCGTTACCTTAGTAACGAGGCGTTGTGCGCATGCCCTGCGACGAGAGCGCAGGTTAGTATAGAAAGAGTTAATCTTACCTGGGTAGAGAAACAGAAATCATCTGCAATATTAGAAATTCCTCTGTGACGGATATAAAGAAAGGCCTATCCTTACCTCCCAAAATTAAGAAAATAGGGTCTTTGGATAACAGGCCCTGGTTTGATGCCTTTTAGTGACATGGGTGTTAACCCTTTCGCTGCCCCACAACGTATATATACGTCCTCTATAGCGCTTCAGTACTTGCCACCGACGTATATATACGTCGCCGCTAAGCAGCGATATTGCCGTGTTCAAAAATCGCGCGGCAAGCCGGCGGCGCATGCGCAAGTAGTAGGCGGCACTGAAGGGGTTAAATCATTGTGGTGCAAAAAATGCGACATTGGCGGTGAAAGGGTTAACGGTTGCTAGAGTTGCTCCATTCCTGCTGAAAATCAGTTGAAGAAAAAACTAACAAACAAAAACCCACACTCTCACTACTTTTCTTCCAACCCCCTTCCCAACCCCCATCCTCTTAAAGACCCAGCACGTCACGTGTCAAAATCATGGTTTTCACGTGTTTTCCCTCTTATAGCTGGTAAGAAATCTTCCAAGCATAAGAGGGAATGTGACACGTGACGTGGGGGGGTCTTTAAAGGTTGCTAGAATTGCTTCATTCCAGCTGAAGGTCGCTGTGCGTTTGAGCATTTTTCACTCTTTCCCTAATGATGGCATCACAGCGACATGCAAGTGATCTTATGAGTGGCTATCACAGTTTTTAATACAAGTTAGCATTTGTCACTCTTTCCCTAATCATGGCATCACAGCGACATGCACGTGATCTTATGAGTGGCTATCACAGTTTTGAATACAAGTTAGCATTTGTCACTCTTTCCTTAATGATGGCATCACAGCGACATGCATGTGATCTTATGAGTGGCTATCACAGGTTTTAATACAAGTTAGCATTTGTCACTCTTTCCCTAATGATGTCATCACAGCGACATGCAAATGATCTTATGAATGGCTATCACAGTTTTTAATACAAGTTAGCATTTGTCACTCTTTCCCTAATCATGGCATCACAGCGACATGCAAGTGATCTTATGAGTGGCTATCACAGTTTTTAATACAAGTTAGCATTTTTCACTCTTTCCCTAATGATGGCATCACAGCGACATGCAAGTGATCTTATGAGTGGCTATCACAGGTTTTAATACAAGTTAGCATTTGTCACTCTTTCCCTAATGATGGCATCACAGCGACATGCAAGTGATCTTATGAGTGGCTATCACATTTTTCTTACGAGTGGCTATCACAGATTTGAATACAAGTTAGCATTTGTCACTCTTTCCCTAATGATGGCATCACAGCGACATGCACGTGATCTTATGAGTGGCTATCACAGTTTTGAATACAAGTTAGCATTTGTCACTCTTTCCCTAATGATGGCATCACAGGACATGCAAGTGATCTTATGAATGGCTATCACAGTTTTTAATACAAGTTAGCATTTTTCACTCTTTCCTTAATGATGGCATCACAGGACATGCAAGTGATCTTATGAGTGGCTATCACAGGTTTTAATACAAGTTAGCATTTGTCACTCTTTCCCTAATCATGGCATCACAGCGACATGCAAGTGATCTTATGAGTGGCTATCACATTTTTCTTACGAGTGGCTATCACAGATTTTTCTTATGAGTGGCTATCACAGAGTTTTCTTATGAGTGGCTATCACAGATTTTTCTTATGAGTGGCTATCACAGATTTTTCTTATGAGTGGCTATCACTGACACCTTCCCCTGTGGGGGGGATTCCGGGGGGTCTTTTGTATAAATAGCTCCCCCACCTTCTGGAAGTTCTGTGCTTGTAACTTCCTCTTATCTGTCACTCTCTTTGACTCTGCCTTTTTCTTTTGCTTACTGTCATCTGCTATCTTTCTGCCTTACCGGTCCATTCTCCTGCCTTTTTTTCACGAAACACTTTCAAAAACATTTCCTCCTCCAGCCGAAGTCGGACATGCTGGGCCTAACTATTTCTTAGTTAAGCGCATAACGGCAGCATGACGCATCTGCGCTCATAATTGACAGGAAACTGTCTGAGCGATCGAAGAAGAAGAGAAGAAGACTGTGCCACCATGAGGAAAGAGTGGGAAATGCTAACTTGTATTAAAACCTTTATCAAATAAAACAAAGAACTGCAAACTGCTTGCAAAGGTTGACTGTCTCACAAAACTACTACAGTGGAACCTCCCTTACAAGACCTTAATAAATAATCAAAATTGAGGTTGTATAAGGGCGGGGTCTTATAAGGGAGGTCATTTTAATACTTACAAAGAAGGACAATGTCTCAGAGAAGTAGGTCTTATGTGGGAGGGAGTCTTATAATGGGAGGTCTTATAAGGGAGGTTCCACTGTACTACAAAACTTACCACAATATAATCCAGCTCAGGGTCGGTACAATCTTTCTCGCCGGGGTCTGTAATTTCCGTCAGCGATTTCCCACGCGCCCCGTCCATCTACAATGAAAGAAAAAAAACGACAGCAAAAATGTACTAAATTTTTCAACAGAATCGTCTGCATAATATGTGCCAGCTTGTTGTATATACGACAATGACCAGGCATCAGAATAGTCTGAAGTCAAATCCTCTGAAAACTTCGGTAAAAGGGCCTTCAAGGCCCAAGGGACAGCACTGACATCAGTTCCCAACATGACCGAAAAGGCTTTATGCAGTGAGAAATCACTTTACCCTTTCACCGCCAACCACATTTTAACCTTTACCGGATCATGCTTTTTGACTACACGGACACGATGGCGGGGGTCTTCCACGACCCCCTACTCAGCAAAGAGCAAATTCCGAGGTGTTTATCCCTGTCCGGATGGCGGGGTTCTCCAACGACCCCTACTTGTCAAAGAGGCACCATGTGTTTATCCCTGTCCGGATGGCGGGGGTCTCCCACGACCCCTACTCAATGCACTGCAGTGCTCTTTAAAGTAGGGGTCGTGGGAGACCCCCGTCATCCGGACAGGTATATCAAAATTACGCGTCATATTACATCATTTATATTTTATACACATTAATGAAATTTAACACACTTAAAGCCATTTACGTTTTTGACAAAGTCATGAAATTTCATGAAGATTGCTTAAATAGTTTTAGAGATATAACATGTTTTGTGTGTCAAGGGGTCGTGGGCGACCCCAGAAGTCCGATAAAGGTTAACCAAAACTTTCCATTAAATTTTGCTAAAATGCAACTTTGGCGAAGACAGTTGAAGCCAAAACCTCTGTCAGAAATTCTTAATCCTATGACAATTTTGATGCCTGATGACTTCCATATAACAGAGGAGGCCAGCTTGGCTATTTCAGATGGTTGGGTGGGTTTTAACTTTAAGAAGTGGAGGATCCACCAGGGAGAAAAAGGTGGCAGAGTGGCTAAGCCATTCGCCTGCCGATTTCAATGCCGTGAGTGACCCGAGTTTCGGAATCCCGGCCTCCCGAGTGCCCTTTCTTTTATAGTTTTGAACGGGAAAACACGACCTTGGCACCCCCCTGCCGAGTCCCTTTTTGGTACGGGGACTTAAATCTAGTCTGACCTGTGCGCTTTACGCACGTAAAAAATCCAATGGTAGTTGCCCAGTAAGTCGGTAAGAGCGATGGGAGTAATCCTGCTGCCTGTGTATGACCAAATAGTGTTTATCCGCATGCCGGCGACCCTTGAATTTCACTAGTGAATTTAGGAGTTGAATTACGAGGTCCAACACAACCACGGGCAGAAGCGGCTTCCGGGCCGTTTTAATTCTAGTATAAGTGCGAAGGAGTCGTGGCAAATGACCATTTTCCCAAATCCCGTATGCCCCCCCCTCTTCACTTCCATAGTCTTTCTTCTTTCTTTTGGCTCTCTCTCTCTCTCACTATGCGTCGCTGCCTCTATCTCGTCCATTTTCCCGTTCTAATGCATAGTTTTTCTTCCTAATCTCTCTCTCACTATGCGTCTCTGCCTCTACTCTTCCATTTCCGTTCTAAAGATAGTTTTCTTCCTAATCTCTCTCTCTCTCACTATGCGTCTCTGCCTCTACTCTTCCATTTCCGTTCTAAAGATAGTTTTCTTCCTAATCTCTCTCTCTCTCACTATGCGTCTCTGCCTCTAATCTTCCATTTCCGTTCTAAAGATAGTGTTTTCTTCCTAATCTCTCTCTCTCTAACTATGCGTCCTCTGCCTCT
>CM065709.1:10415206-10484484 GCA_017654935.2 Phymorhynchus buccinoides | reverse complement strand
AGTTGATGTGGTGTCCTGTCTCTGTTGAATAAAACAAACAATACAAAATTTTTTCCAAGAGTTCAACAGTCAGCGTAGGAGAGACGAAATGAAACTCACAAAGGGAGAAATACAGTGGGACCTCCTTATAAGACCTTCACAAATGGAATGGAGTTCAGTTAACGTCGCGTATCGGCTTTCCCGCCATTACCGACGGGCTGAAACAAACCAACCAGGATATAAACAAAAATTTATGTTCCTGAATCATGTCTTAGCCAAAGTGCTGAGAAGGTGATCAGATTTGAACATCAGACAAATCAGCCAAAATCAGATCTTATAGTGAGGGTTCTTAGAGGGGGTCATTTTTAATATTACCAAGAAGGGCGAATTTTTATTTATAAGGCTTACGCCTCTTCGCCTGTGGTCTGAAAGAAGGGCAATGTTCTGAGAGTAGGTCTTATATGAGAGAGAGTCTATAACGCGGAGGTCTTATAAGGGGAGGGTGTTCCATTGAACCTCATCCGCTTAAAATAAAAGGGCACACAACCTCTCCATCAAACCATACATATATCACATCGCTTCGTTGTTCCCAGCGCTAATAAACCTATAAAGACCGTCAAGTCAACTCTCGCTGTGTTGGAATTTACCATTCCGCTCGAGACAGACTGCATTCATGATCTAACAAAGAGCTGTAAACAACTCACATCTCTGCAAGTATACAAACACCGATGTGACTCCGCTAAATTAACAAATACAAATGCCTGTCATTTTGCCTGAAATAGAGACAGAAACAGTTTTCCATTCCCTCATGTGAGACGTCTTTTTTCGACTTGCATTTCCTAACTTCCCCCCCTTTTCGTCCTTTTTTCACCTTTTTTTCGACGCCGATCGGCAATACGCAATAGAAACTATTACAAAAACACCGGCCTAGCGTAAGCCCTGATATACAACATAAAAAGAAAGAAAGAGATCAGGTTTCTTGTAAATGATCGTCTTTTCTACTTGAAAGCTAGGGAGATAAGCGAGCTACTTTTTTTTTCCTAGGGCTATGGCGTGCGTATTTTACGAATTGATGTCAGCTATCAGTTGAGATTTTTTTCTTCATTATAAGATCTGAGAGAGAGGAGAGAGATCTGATTTTTGAGAGACCAGATCTGAGAGTGAGTGAGAGGGGGGGAGAGAGAGAGGGTTTTGGAGAGATCAGGAGATCTCAGAGCGAGAGGAGAGAGAGGATGCGGAGGGAAATCAGAGAGAGAGAGAGAGAGACGGTGTGAGAGAGAGAGAGTTGAGTAGATGCAGGTTTTCTCTGGAGCCTATGGAGAGGGAGAGAGAGAGATGGAGAGAAGGTGAAGAAGGAGAGAGAGAGAGAGGATGAGAGGAGAGAGAGAGCGAGAGAGTTACATACGGAGAGTGAGGTCTTAGAGGAGATGGAGACGACGGGAGCTGGGAGGTATTTTTGCAGGAGGAGAGGAGGAGATGTGAGTAGAGATGCATGCGGACGGACTGAGAGGAGAGAGGAGGAGAGAGAGAGTCGGAGAGAGGAAGGGAGAGAGATGAGGAGAGAGATTGCAAGAGACGAAGAGAGGAGAGAGAGAGGGGGGAGGGCGAGGAGAGGAGAGAGAGTTAGTGAGGAGAGATCAGAGGGACTCGACGAGAGTAAGGAGAGAGGAGAGAGAGAGACTCGGTACTGAGAGGAGGAGGGGGGGGGAGAGGATCGCGAGAGAGGATTGAGGAACGAGGAGGATCTACGATGAGAGACTGAGAGAAGATGAGAGAGACGACTGTGGAGGAGAGAGAGATTTAGAGATTGAGAGACCAGAGATAGTGAGAGAGTGGGTGAGAGAGAGAGGGAGAGGGGAGGAGAGAGAGAGAGGAGAGAGAGAGAGAGAGAAAGAGATGGAGAGAAAGAGAGATGGAGAGAGAGAAGGAGGGGCATGAGAGAGAGACGGTTGAGAGGAGAGAGAGAGAGTAGAGAGGGATGTTTAGGGTGAGGGAGGGAGAGAGTGGAGGGCGGGTGGAAGAAAAGAGAGAGGTGTAGCCTCGAGGAGGAGTGAGAGAATTGAGTCAAGCCCCGAGAACATTTTGAGGATGACCGAGACCTCGAGGATCGCGAGTATCCATGAGTGAGAGTGAGAGAGAGAGTTATAGGTTATAGAGAGACAGAGCCAGAGAGAGATAGTGGCAAGGGAGCGAGAGGGACAGAGAGAGAGATAGGAGAGACGTGATGAGAGGGCAGAGAGAGACAGACTCTCCGAATGTTTTAACTCGAGGAAGGATAACTGAAATATAAGCACACAATAGGCTGGTGTTCATCAGGTCCTCTAGACCAAAACAAAAACAGAAAATCTTAATAACTTCTAGACAAAGTCAAAAAATGAAGGCTATGCATGTCTTCTAGCCAAAGTAGATTAAAAAACCAAAAACATCAGCACTGAAAAACACACATCTTTGTACTACACATGTCACCCACACACACAACATCTTTGTACACACACACAACACACAGCCATATTTTATTTTAATCCACATAATAATATGTCATAAACAAAGACCATCTTAGTACGGTAATTAGAGAGAGAGAGAGAGAGAGCGACAGGAGAGAGAGAGAGAGAGAGAGAGAGAGGAGAGAGAAGAGAGAGAGAGAGACAGAGACATACAGAGAGAGAGAGAGAGAGAGAGGCACAAGCTAGAGAGAGAGAGATGAGAGAGAGATAGCGAGCGAGAGTAGAGAGAGAGAGAAGAGAGAGAGAGTGATGATACAGACAGACAGACAGTATGAGGAGATGCGAGAGAGAAGATATTATACTAGAGTAGGAGAGAGGACAAATGGGTTAAGGCTCATTTAAAAGACAATGATACGAGCCATATATCCGCCTCACGTCAAACTACTGATATTACAGCCTTTAGGGAGACGTCGATGCTTTATCTCAATGCGACGTCTCTTTCTGTTGACAAGTGATAGGACATCACCTGACACGACCACCACCACACACACAGCAGAATAAATACACCATATCCCCCCCCTTATCAAACACTAACAGTAGAGAGAGACACAGAGAGAGAGGGCTGAGCAATGAATCCTAATAAATCTGTATATAGAAAATAAACAAACTCAAAAACACCTGATTTTTTTGTACCTGTGTGTTTTTGGGGGAAGGTGAGAGATGACACGATTTCTCCTGTTTGATGGCCTCTGCTCCACACAGACTGAACACCCCTCCCCTACCCCGTAACGTCATCTGCAAACATCCACACATAATTATACATGTGTGAATACATGTTCACACACACACACACACATATATATATAGTATATATGTTACGCCCAATCCATGAAATTGCCCATTTCATGAAATGGGCAAAATGGTTTGCCCAGTTCGTGAAATAGCCAATTTTATAACTTGCAAATGAGAAAAGCAATATGAATGAAAAATAGTTTTCGTTCATTAGACAGCACACATAGATCAAGAATTGGTTCAAATGAATGAGAAATCTCATCTGTAGATGAGTTTAAATTACTTTGATCATGACTTAATTTGATAAAACGTTTGATTCAACATGTGGCTCAGGCATGCCCCAGCTTAGCATCTGGTCGAGTTGGGGGGCAGGATAGGGGTGCAAATACAATGTAGAAAAGTGTGATACAATTGAATCAATCTTAATCAATGCCTGTGTGAATGGGGATTCCAAAATGTGATATACAATGTCCATTTCATAAATTGGGCAAAGCATTTTGCCCATTTCATGAAATAGGCAATTTCACGGATTGGGCATAACAACTATATGTGAATGGTGCCGGCAGTAAGCTGAGATTTTTTTCATATCTATATATAAAAGGAAACAAATAAAACCGAAATCCTTGAGCCGCATCATTTTCTTTATTTTTCAAAGCCAATATTTCGCTTCATGGAAGCTTCATCAGGGCTGTAACAACATACATAAACCGCATCTGTGGTCAATTTTGGGGGGATGAATTAAAAAAAAAAATTAAGTTCAGTTTCTGGTAACAAAAATAAAAAATGAAATCAGTGTAAAACTGAAAGAGTAGCCACCCATGCATTCACTGCCAAGCACCCTGCCAAGTGTTTGTGCATTGTTGGATTTTTTTCACTGTTTCTGCCGTTAATGCAATGCATGCGCACTCGAAAGAATAGTTACCCTCCTCCTCTTGTCGGTTGAGATGCAACGGACGACCAAGAACGTCAAAACAAAACAAAAACACGGCGGAGGAAATGTTAAAGAGAAACGCAACCTACCTCTTCCCCTTTCTTGTCAGAGTATACTGAAACTGGGACGCTGCAACCTCCTTCCTGAAACGCATACACCCCACACATGCACATATGTGCACACAAACACACATATACATGTACACACACACGTACAGACCTGCCACATTCTGAGAATAAAAAAGAGGAGCGAGAATCTAGGGGCTGGCACTGGCCCCCCAGTAAAATCCATTGCCACTTCGAAATGTGCGGCCTTCTCTTTTGTTCTTCAAACATGCAGTCGTTTTTGTCAGTTTGAGATCCATTTTAGAGTCAGAAATATTGACCATTGTCAATTTGAGATCCATTTTCGTGTAGCCCCTCACTGTCTCATGCTGACCCTTAGATGTCCATTAGCTGGTGCTTTGAATGCATGCTCTTTGTTGTGAAATTGAGTGGAAAATGTATACAAGACAGATTTTAAAATATAGGAGCTGGGGAGGTTGCAAGAGGAGCTAGGAGCAATGCTCAACATATCTGAGCTGCTCCTCTAAAATCGGAGCAAGTGGCAGGTCTGCACGTACACAACAACATACAGTATTTATACAGCGCTGAATCTTGATAGAAATCAAATCAAAGCGCACACATACGTTAGCATTCATAACGCATTCAAACAAAAACGCAATACAAAGCGAACACACACGGATGACATAAATGGAATGCAGCAGAAACAGACCAAAAGGCAAGAGAGAGAAGAGAAAGAGAGTGGAGCCTCAATGACGGGGGAACAGGTGGGTTTTGAGGTTAGATTTGAAAGCAGAGAGGGTCGGTCGCTGACGGAGGGAAAGAGGAAGTTTGTAACTGTTCCAGGAGGTCGGTCCTGAGACAGCAAAAGAGCGCCGACCAACACAAAATTCAACACAAAATCAATGAGGCGCTATACAGAATATTATTTGACCCTGTCTTCAAGAAACTGTTACAAAGATTTTCTCGGATTCTGCGACCTGAACAAGCCGGGGTGTGGCTGTGAATTGGGATTCGAAATGAGCGGTGTGGGAGCAACGCCACTGTACGGCCCAGAAGATGGGACAGCCAAATATTTTATCCAGCCAAAGACGGACATGCTGGGTCTATTCATTTCTTAGTTAGGCGCATAACGGCGGCAGCATGACGCATCTGCGCTCATTTTTGACAGGAAACTGTCTGAGCGATCTGTGCAGTCCCGCCTTCAGTATAAGCTGGCTGTCCTATCCTTCCGTCACTTTGAACAGACCCTTCCGCCTTACCTCTCCAGTGCTCTTCACACCTACACCCCTTCCCGCTCACTCAGGTCCTCAAACACAAAACTTCTGAAAGTTCCAAAAACAAATCTAAAATCATTTGGTGACTGCAGTTTCAGTTTCAGTGCCCCTGCTGTTTGGAATTCCCTCCCAGTCGATCTCCGCCATGAACCAACTATCTCTACTTTCAAAGCTAAACTCAAGACTCACTACTTTCAAAGCTCATTCGGTTTCTACATTTTTTTTTTCCTTCTTGATCTTGTACCTGGGTGAACGATTGGGTAATACAGTGGAATCTCCCTTATAAGACTCCCTCCCACATAAGACCTACTTCTCTGAGACATTACCCTTCTTTGTAAGTATTAAAATTACCTCCCTTATAAGACCCTTCCCATATAAGACCTCATTTTGGATGATGTTTAAGGTCTTATAAGGGAGGTTCCACAGTACTGTTTTGTGTGACTGCGGGTGTATCAGTGAATGGAAGCGCCTTGAGTGTAAAATAATTATAGAAATGCTATCAATTATTATTTTATTTATTATCAAAGAAGAAGAAGAAAAACCTGACACTGACCAGTTTCCGGAGAAAAGCTCTCTCCGCCACGCAGGTCAAGGCCGTGTCAAGGTCGTTCAGCTCCGACAGCAGCTGCAGCATCTCCCCGTCTCCGACGCGACACTCCACCGCCAGCGCCCCCTGGCACACCGCGTACATGCAGTCCTCAGGGGAGAGAACCTGACCACAAAGACGGAAGGGAAAAGGATTTACCATATTTTACGGACTATAAGGCGATACTTTTTTTCCTAGACTGAGACCCCTGCGCTTTATAATGTGACCGATAATATAGTAAGAAACCATAATAACAACATCTAATTGTTAAAAAATTTTGGACTTTACTGGTGTTGCACTGCCTCCGGGCATTGCCTCCAGTATCGTTCCCACCATCTTTATTATCTACAATTATGTCCCATATGTGTCTGTTCCAGACCAAGAGGACGTAAAACACCTTTTTTTTTTCCAACAACATCCAATTTTGTGTCAAATTTGGAGTGTGCGCCTTATAATCACGTGCGCCTTGTAGTCCGTAAAATACGGTATTTGAGGAGTGACGATTGTACTGCTAAAATGTATTTTACGATACTAGTTGGAGGGTAGGATAACTTCAGCATTTCTATGTGTATCCAGCCTGACAAGGTTTCAAGGTTTGTTTGTTTATTTCCAAAAGCTCCTTGCTATTACTGTTTTAACAGTATTGTTGCGTACTGTGCAGAAATGCCTACTGTCACAATGTAACTAGCCGTGACGGTAGGCATTTCTGCACAATGCACAACAATACTGTTTAACTCATTCGCATCACAACGAATTTGATTTTTTTTTAAACTCACAAATCACAAACAAAATGTACATAAACAAAAGGAGAAGTAAAAGAAGATTACGGGTTTTTACTTCAGGTTTAGACATAGGGAAGTGGTAGATCAGACTTTTTTATATGTAGACTTTATATAGAAAACCTCTCTGCACCGATTGGCTACCCCCACAACAAACCACTACAAAAGCAAAGTCAGAGGCAAAATTGTGGTCTAAGGGAGCGAAGCGAGATTAGAAGTGACCAAGGTATGGTGTGCACCCAGATTTACTTCCCTTGAAGCAAATGCATCCAATTGACAGCTATCTATTAATTCCGGACATATATGGCCGGAAAGGCTTGAATGAGTTAAAACTACCGTATTTTTCAGACTATATGGCGATACTTTTTTTTCCAAGACTCAGACCCCTGCGCCTTATAATGTGACTGATGAAATAGTAAGAAAATATAGTAACACTAGATTGAGTTATCGAATGTAGCATTCGAGAATCACCCGCGGAGCTACACTTGTTTTCAAAGGCGCTGGCCCTAAAAGGTACATCTGTAATACCCAGCCTATTGCACAAGTTTGATCTTCCTAGGCGTGTGTGCGCGTTGTGTGTGTGTATGTGTGTTTGAGTTGAAGCGCCCCAAAAGGCACATTTACAATACTCAGCCAACATTCCCACCTGATTTCATCTTGGGAACTCCATTTTTCCGACCCCCCGATTTTCAGGGTCCAGCAATCTCCTTGACTGGTCAACAATATTCGGAAGGAGCATAAGCCAAACCACCTTCATACCAAGTTTCAACATCCTATGTCGACTGGTGCCTGAAATATGGCTAAAACTTTTTTTTTCAGTTTTCAAGGTCATATGTCAAGGTCATGACCTTGACACCAAAAGGCACATCTACAGTACCTAGCCTACATGCACATCAAGTTTCATCTTCCTATCTTTATTCCTTCATGGTGATATGCTGTTAACAACACCCCCGCCCCCCCCCCCCCACCCCCCCCCCCCCCACTTACACAACAAAAAACAATATCACCTTCGCTATGTAAACTCCGCGGGTGATAAAAATCTTAAATTTGGGGTGTGTGCCTTATACAAAGGTGTGCCTTATAGTCAGAAAATTACGGTAATACATGTAGCAACATTCAATATGCACTGATAACAACAGCCCCAAAACAACTCAAAGATAAAACAGTTCAAGTTCCTTTCTCCTGATTACCGTATTTTTCTAACTATATATCGTAGCTGTCCGACGCTAACCGTGTATCTACAAAATTTGACAAAAATAGATTTTTTACTGAAACTCCTTCCAGTGACCTCACGCAGGTCTTCTATAAATATCTTGTGTCTGCGACCAATGAAAATGCTCAAATTTGTCACATGATACCACAGGAAATAATCGTGTATGTGGCGGGTTGTTGCTGGTTTTGACGCGATAAGCGTGTAACTGGTCACGCTAATCGTGTAACTGCCGGCAGCTGTCGTATCTCCCATTGTGAGAACAATGCACTAACTTTGTGACTAACCGTGTAACTGAATTATCACGAAAATTTTGGGTGTTAATGCAACTTTTATTGTGTCACATGTTTACTCATCGGTAAAGAAGAAGGGTCAAGCGTATATCAAATGGGGATTGACTTTGTAGCAGGCGACAATATGTTTTTTGATGCTCCTGTAAAATCACTGATTGTGTAAATACACGGTTAGCGTCGGACAGCGACGATATGTTCTTTGATGCTTCCTGTAAAATCACTGATTGTTGTAAATACACGGTTAGCGTCGGACAGCGACGATATGTTCTTTGATGCTCCTGTAAAATCACTGATTGTGTAAATACACGGTTAGCGTCGGACAGCGACGATATAAGGTGATAACCTTTTTCCCCCCCAGACTGAGACCCCTGCGCTTTACAATAATTATGACTAATAAAATAGTAAGAAAGCACAATCACAAAGTCTGAATTTTGTGTAACATTTTTGGGGGGCGCACCTTATAATAAGGTGCGCCTTCAATGGTAAAAAAAAAATGGTACACACATTATTGCTTTGCAAAAATTGTGGAAGGCAGTTTTGTTCAAGCATGGGTGTGGTTGACCAGGCTGGATTGGGTGTTGGACAAACAACTCTAAACACAAACTGCACGACTCTGAGATAACATGATACCAGTTCATTCTCTCCTGACCACACACATCACATTACACATTACACACAAGCTACACACTGTGACACACAAACTACACACCTCTGTAATAAAATGGTGCCAGTTCATTCTCTCCTGACCACACACATCACATTACACATTACACACAAGCTACACACTGTGACACACAAACTACACACCTCCGTAATAAAATGGTGCCAGTTCATTCTCTCCTGACCACACACATCATGTTACACTACACACAAACTACACATGTGACACACTACACACAAACTACACATGTGACACACAAACTACACACCTCCGTAATAAAATGGTGCCAGTTCATTCTCTCCTGACCACACACATCACGTTACACACTACACACAAACTACACATGTGACACACAAACTACACACCTCCGTAATAAAATGGTGCCAGTTCATTCTCTCCTGACCACACACATCATGTTACACTACACACAAACTACACATGTGACACACTACACACAAACTACACATGTGACACACAAACTACACACCTCCGTAATAAAATGGTGCCAGTTCATTCTCTCCTGACCACACACATCACGTTACACACTACACACAAACTACACACTGTGACACACTACACACAAACTACACACCTCCGATACAAAATGGTGCCAGTTCATTCTCTCCTGACCACACACATCACGTTACACACTACACACAAGCTACACGCTGTGACACACTACACACAAACTACACACCTCCGATATCAAATGGTGCCAGTTCATTCTTACACATTACATTACACACTACACACAAACTACACACCTCCGATACAAATTGATGCCAGTTCATTCTCTCTAGTCCAGACAAATCCAGTTACACACTACACACAAGCTACACGTTGTGACACACTACACACAAACTACACACCTCCGATATCAAATGGTGCCAGTTCATTCTCTCCAGCCCAGACACGGCCAGAATAATGGCATCATAGGTGCTGCCGTCTTCCGACAGTTTCCGGAACCTGGTGTTCAAGTTGCCTCTCTGAGCTTAGAGTTAAAGAGTAATCTCATGATTAATGCTGTCAGTATATTAATTATTACACACTTGTTGTCATTTCTTTTTATGTGTGCATCGCACCTCCTATGTTATAGGCCGGAGACCTGAAACATTAACCCTTTCACCGCCAGCCATATTTCAGCCAAAAATTGCCATTAAATTTACTTGGGCAGAGAACAAAATCCATCTGCAGTATTGGGGATTGTTCTGTGACATATATAAAATAAGGTCTATCCTTACTTCCCAAAACTAAGACAAGAGGGCCTTTGGATAATAGACCCCAATTTGATGCCTTGTAGTGACATAGGTGTTAAATCACTGTGGTGCTAAAATGCGACTTTGGCGGTGAAAGGGTTAAAATTGTGTTCAATTGAGTTCAATTGCGCCCCAGCGACCCCAGAACGAGAGGAGCCCAAAGATTTTATCAAGAAAGGACAGCCCACCCAGTCCTCTACCACTCTTTCTTCCCACGAACGCTCAGAGAGTGGAACATGCTTCCCACAAGCCTGACTGAAACCGTCTGTCCCGATGCATTCAGGGCCGGCCTAGGTGGCACTTACATCTGAGCCACCAGGCCTCCGTCTGCTGATCTCCCAGTGGACCTGAGTGTATATAGTTTTAATCTCAAGTTTTAGGGATGGATCCCAAATTATTATTCAAGTTTTTAAATTAGGCATTGAGAGCACACACCGCCTGTCAGTGGCGTACCAAGTTGGACTTTAAACGCCGTGAGGCCCAGTCCAGTAACAGGAAGAAGAAGAAGAAGAAGAAGAAGAAGAAGAATACCGTAATTAGCGGTCTGTAAGTCGCAACTTTTTTTTATTAAATGACCCCCCCCCCCTCCCCTGTGGCTAGTACTGTGTACAGTGCCGTAGCCTAAACATTACCGAAAGTGAAAGTAAACTCAATTCGGTGGCATCCTTGATTCAGACCTTTTTAATTGAATGCCACAACTACCCATTGTAATACCTTACTCTATCTTTTCAACTAGCACTTCACTGGCGTAGGAACAGGGGGGGCAGCTGCCCCCCATGGCTTCGAGGAGGGGGGGCAGACATATCTCTCTGCCCCCCCAAAAATTTATAACGGCCAAACCCCCCCAAAACAACAACAAACAAACAAACAGAAAGGACACAAGGAAACGAAAGAGTTAATAGCCTCAGCCCATTCACTAGGCCTACACATTGCTGTCATGGACTTGGTACTGCATCAAAGATGGATTTGAGGGGGGTTACAGGGGTTCCACCCCCTCAGACAAAAAATGGAAAGAAAAAGAGGAAGACAAATTGTAGTTCCATGCTACAGTTATTCTCTCACGAGAAGCCTTGATTGCATCTTTTACATTCAAATTATCATCAGCTTCTGGGAGGCAATCCCCCCAGACCCATCACCCCACCCCAACTGACCACTTGGAGCTACCCCCTCCCCTCTTCCATGACTGGCTGATCCGCCCCAAACATGGTTGTATTTTTATGCTTTTTTGTTGTCTCCTTTCAATTCACATCATGTTTTATTTCATTCATAGATTTTTTTATATCATTGATTATGATTATGTTTAAAAATAACAATAATAAAGTATTTTTTTGTAGGATTTACTAAGTCATGTAATTTAACCTATCCATCCATTCGTCTTGTCCTAGCGCTTGCCCCCCCCCCCAGGTTTGTTGGCAATCCTGCCCCCCCCCCCGGCTTAAAAATGTTCCTACGCCACTGCACTTCTTGTATCAATCATTATCAAAACGACTTCCAAAAGCATGGTGTATTGCAAGTAAAATGGAGATATTTTTAAAGGATATGATACGTCTTGGCTGGCTGTGTTGACATAGGCTAGAACACCAAGGCTACATCAATTTGTTGTTATGCTCTGCATAGTTTATGTGGGGATTGTCTTTAGCCATAGCAAGCTCCTAGCATAACATCATCAGTCTCCAAAATCCCCTGAAGACGGAGTGTGGCTGACCACGTGGCAGGGTAATAAAAAAAAACAACGGTCACACACGTAACGCTCTCATCCATAGCTATTAGCTGATGATGCACTTGTTCTATAGAGTTCAAGTGCTTCCACTGTTGGGATGTTGTTGTTGTTGCTGTCATACCCTGGCTAAAAGACTCCAGGGATTATCCCAACAGCGGAAGCACTTGAACATTATGGTACAAATGCACTAGCTAGGGATGAGAACATTACGTGTGTGTGACCGTTTTTGATTACCCCGCCACGTGTGCAGCCACACTCCGACTTTGGAGAATTTTGGAGACTGATGATGTTATGCTAGGAGCTTGTCATGGCTAAAGACAATCCCCGCATAACTGTGCAGAGCATAACAATATTTTTTATTGTATGTAGCCTTGGTGTTCTAGCCTATGTCAATTGGTCCGGCACAGCCATAACTTCTTAAAGACCCACCAGATCATGTGTCAAAATCACGGGTTTCACGTGTTTTCCCTCTTAATTAGCTGGTAAGAAATCTTGTTTTTGACCAAGGTTTGACTCCCATACAAATGCCCCCAAATAGGGCACTTGCCACGAGTGTTCGTTCTCTATACTAGACTACTAATTTGCCCGCGCTCGTTCCGCCCGAGTTATGCTGACCTCTCTAGTTCAACTCTCTAAATTCAACTCAGTGAAATTGAAGGTCGCCGGCACGCGGCAAATGCCCTATTGAAAACGAAACATCATTTTTTTAAAGAGCAGCCTCAATTTGAAGTTGGGGACATCTTGTATGTGGGTCACAGCTACCCAGAAAAAAAACCCAAGGGACTTAATCGTGGTAGGTAAGCAGGTCTCCCATTCGTCCCGCAAAACAAGGGGTCCCAAGGACTCCTTCACTTACAGCATAGAGGGTCCTAGAGGCGGGATAGAGGGTCCCAGTGGCATTGCAAATGCTAAAAAGAATGTTTCTAGTGCATCCCTGGGACCGCCTGCACATTCTTTTAGAGGGTCCTTTAGAATTTTAGTACTTCATAGACCCCCAAATGGGGGTCCCTGGGAGCCCTGGTCAGTGTGTCTTTAAGACAAGGCGGGGCTGTTGGTGTGATCCCTGGAGTCTTTTAGCCAGGGTAAGCCCACAACAACAAAAGGATACGATGTTCTCAATCTTGAAGTGGGGGTATTTCCGCCGCAGCTGCGCGGCCCTCCGCAGGGCGCTGGTCCCTATGACGCTACCTGGGGGAAGCTCGCTCAGCGTCTTCCCACAATGCTTTGGGTGCATGACGACGGCGTCCCGAGGGTTGTCTCTCCTGTGTGGGGGCGGAAACCAAACGAAGAGTGTGAGAGTTTCCTCCGAGTCTGAAGTTGTAATGTGGCGGACCGGAATGGTAAGGATTTTCGGCAAAGATCATTTTTTAATAATAACTAGCGCAACGCCTAGTACAGGCAATGCACCGTACTGGTAACGCCTAGCAACGGTAACGCCAAGTACTGGTAACGCTGAGTACAGCAAATTTGAAGCGATTCGGTTAAGAAACGGCGGAGTTATAAGGCCCCGTTTCCCGTTGGCGCTGCTCTGAGAGTGACGCGCTCTCCCGATTCTCTTCAAATTTGCTGCCAGGCTTTGCCCTGGCCATAGCAAGCCTGACAGCAAATTTGAGGCAAATCAGTTACCCATTCAGTTACGAAACGGCGGAGTTATTCGTGAAAAGAGGTGAAGCGGCGTATAGCGCGCGCGTTTCTGAACCGATTCGCTTCCGGTTTGGCACACCGATAGTCACCGTCCCCGGTCATGTACCTGCCAAATTTGAAGGCAATCGGTCCAGAAATGCCGGAGATACGGGCGCCAAGAGTCCGGCGGATACGAGTTTCGCGCATTTGCGAAACCGCGCAAATGACACGGCCACCTCGGTTGCCGTTGCCATCACCCGTTAGGGCTCACAGCAAATTTGAAGCGATTCGGTCAAAAAACGGCGGAGTTATAAGGCCCATTTTGTGTTTCAGACAGACACACACACACACAGACGGATACTTGGCTTTTTACTATATGATGAGAATTTATATGGCGGTCTTTCTCACATGAGCTCAGTGCGCTTTACATTGATAACAAGAACATTAAAGACAAACAAATAATGAATCCTTAGAAAGTGACCACAGGACATACATGATACATACATACACACAACCGAACATGATGAGAACATAGACTCACCTCGTTAACACGAGTGAGCCAATGATTTATTATTACTTACTTTAGCACAGCACCGACCACCAAGCCATGTGGGATTTCTGTGGGCAGGTCTTTCAGGGAGTGCACCACAAAATCCACCTTCTTTTTCAGAAGAGCGTCCTCCAGTTCTCGAGTGAACAGCGACTTTTCCCCGATCTGCGAAAGAGAGGGTGTCGTTTTTGTCAGTGATCTCGACAATGTGAACACGAAAATGATTATATAATAAAGACAGACACAGCACACAGACAGACAGACACACACACATACAGACAGACAGACAGACAAACAGACAGACACACACACACACACACACAGAGAGAGAAACACACACACACAAGCACATTCATAAAGATACAGTAAAAATCACTTAAAGGAGAAATAAACCCTGTTTGGGCTGAAAAATCGTTTTAAATTGCTTATCTGTATTAAACAGCTTTATATTAAGTATTTCTTTGAAATAAATTGCCTTTCTGAACCGCCTTGGCCATATAGTTTTTATCTCCAAGTCCCCTGAGTCGAAAAAGACTTGATTTTGAACTTTCAAACGGGAGGTTTGCGTCATTTCCTGTTTCTACGCAATGGCAGTATTACTCTTAGGTCTATTTTTACATTGGAGCCTTCGGTGCCCAGGGGTGTCATAGCTGCCGGAAAGTTTAAGTTTTGCGACATTGACTTTATTAAAATATAAATGCAATTCTAGAAAATCTTAATTTTTGCTTCATTTATAGCAATTTTTGGTGTTCATCAATACAACACAATCAAAGTCCAGTGTATATCAGCATGTTTGCGACCACAGGGTTTTCATCTCCTTTAAGGGACTGAATTTTTATTTGGAGAAACCAACATTTTGAGCTAAAAGACTTTTCAACATAGAAGTTATTATACTGGGACCCAAAAATTGTGCCACTCCCCCCCCCCCCCCCCATTTTTTTTTTTTTTTAAATGGGTAGGCGCTGCACATGCGGCAATGCGCTCTCAGGGGGAGAGCAGCCCGAATTTCACATAGATAAGTCTCGGTGACTAGAATATACCAAATACCAATACCAAACATTTAGAGTTATCCAGTGTTTTTGAGTTATCCGTTTTTCAGTTATCAGGAATCCACCGTATTTAGTTTACCAAGGTCTACTACACATACATAGCGACGTCCCAAGGCCCCAGTCATAGGACATTGACCTATTAAAATTGAAAATGCCTTATTGTGTTCTCCTCTGTCAGGACAAATGTCCTATTACATGGTTTGTGTGGGGGTGACGGTGGGAATGCGAGCGCATGTGAGTATGTTCGATATGTATGATGTAATCTTGCATGTGGAGTGAATTTTAGTTTGGTTAAGCGCCATGAGTAGTCTGTCTAGAATGTGCGCTCTATAATTAGTATAAATGTCTTTAGTAGTAGTAGTAGTAGTAGTATTAAAATTTAACACTGACAGGCTTTGTCCTGTTGGTTTCTGCAGGAGGCGGAACATTTTGTACCGTTTCTTGTTTCAGGACAAATTGTCCTATCACTTTTCTTCTTCTTTCTATAAGTATCCTCCTTCAACATTTTGAAGATTATGATACTATAACAGGGGGCTTCCGTAAATATTATAATCCAAATGAATGGCTGCCCAGATGGTCAGCTACAAGGGGACAAGGAAGGGAGGGGGGGGCGAGCGATTGGGGAGGGGGGGAGCAGGGAAGGATGGGTTTGGTTTGGGACTGGGGGGAAGGGGGGGAAGGGAGGAGGAGGAGGGTTTAGATCCGGGATTTGAATTCCTCCACCGAGGCTGATGTTGTTGCCTCAGATGGAAGACAGTTCCATTCTACCACGGCCCTCGGAAAGAATGAAAACTTTCTGTAGTTCGTCAGCTCATTGATCAGTCCATTGATCATCGCAAACACACACTCACACTCACACGTCACAGACAGTGACGCACACAGTCACACACAAAGACACACACACACACCAAAATATCATGTTTACAAATAAAGTAAATTACTGTATGAACAAAGCCATACACCACACCACCACCACCCAAACATTTAATAGACGATTTTCGGGGGAAAAAACTAGGGGAGAGCACTTTGTGAAAATTGGAGTTGCTTACTTCGACTTACTTGGTCAAAACCATAGCAACCATGGCGGCATGGCTTCCAAGCTTGAAACCGCAGGATGCCAGTCAGTGACTTGCAATTTTTTTATATAGAAAAATGAGGGGTGGCCTGGAGTGGCCACAAACTGATAGAACTTGCAAACTGTGATGTAAAAATATAAATGACATCAATTTTAGAATGACGCACTGCATTCTACATGCCGTGTGTCTCCTCAAACACATGAGGCGAGGTTTGGGGATTTACCTGATGGTAGAGTAACTTCCCCTGTTTGACCGATTGAATTAGGCAAGATCACTCCCACACACCATGAAATTATTCCCCTTAATTATTTCCGAACAATTCCTATTCATAGAGTCTTGCCTTAGACAGCGCTGACTCCAGTATGTTGTCACCAGTTGTGTTCATTGTCACTGAAAATAATCACCATAAAAGTCATAATAAATTTACACGTAGATAATATAGGTGATATACATATCCCATGTGGAAAAAAAAAGACATTCAAAGGTTTTTCTCCCAGTCCCAAAACAACATCAAGTTTTGCATGACAAAATATGTACACTAATCATAAATCTTCAAGTATTAATGGCAGCTCGGAAGGATTTAGATCAAAGATATTTAAAAATAATAAATCTCAAATTGAAAATCGATGGGACTGCTAAAAAGCTTGACGGCTTGATTAGTCCCTATTCTACTACTACTACTACATGTGTACATAAAACTTTAATTATTGAATTATTTAAGCACACACACGCAAAATTTACACTATTGATATTCAGTAGTTATTTTTTACGTTCTTTGTTTATCTCTGTCTGTATCATGCCTCTTAGTCTTACTCTCTCTTTCCCTCTCTCTCTCTGTTGTTGGGTTTGCTTTGTCTTCCCCCTTTTATCCATCTCTCTCTCTCTCTCTCTCTCTGTCTGTGTGTGAGTATGTGTGTGCGTCTGTCTTGTGTGTGTGTGTGTGTGTGTGTGTGTGTGCATGTGTGTATGCTTTGGGTGTGTGTGTGTGTGTGTGTGTGTGTGTGTGTGTGTGTGTGTGTGTGTGTGTATGTGTGTGTGTGTGTGTGTGTATGTGTGTGTGTGTGTGTGTGTGTGTGTGTGTGTGTGTGTGTGTGTGTGCATGCAGACACACAAGCAAACAACAAATTCATATAGCTAATTTATTCTTACCTGTTTCAAATTTGATCTCACTATGATTTCCTTTGAGCTGTTCGATCACATGCCTCGTCTGTACCAGAGCTAACTATAGAACAGACAAAAACCAGGGATGTATTAATTTGGAACACTGCTCATATTTCTTCCCACAAAAAAGTGACAAAGGAAGATGTTTTGTGGCAGAAAATGTCAGCATGCAAATATGATTGCTTTTTTTTGGTCAGGAGCTTAGATCTATCTCTTTTCTTATTGAGAGGAATGTGAATATTATTGCTGATCAATGTATAGTTGTAATTTGTATTCGGACAAACAACAAGACTGAGATCTGAAAAAAGAAACCAAACCTATCCATCATCGTGTTCCCGATACAGGGGATATGAATACGATTATGATTTAATACGAATATAAATGACTGTTTATTGATGGTTAATACTAGATAAGCATAAGCTTTTTTTACACCATCACTGTGACTATGCCCTCGGAAGTATAAAAACAAAAGAAAATGAAAGAAAGTTGGAAAAAAATAATGAAAGAAAGGAAAGGAAAAGAGGAGAGAGAGAGAGAGAGAGAGAGAGAGAGAGAGAGAGAGAGAGAGAGAGAGAGAGAGAGAGAGAGAGAGAGAGAGACTCACAAACACACCCCCCCCCCCCCACCCCACCCCCGCACACACACACTTGGTGACCTAGGAGATAATCTTTCTTCTTTGGCTAAACAATCACCATCATCATTTTGACGGAATCACACACAAACACACACACACATAGAGTGATAGACAGAGAGAGAGAGAGAGAGAGAGAGAGAGAGAGAGAGAGAGAGAGAGAGAGAGAGAAAACATACACACACACACACTGACACAGTCACACACACACAAGTCAGAGGTACAGAGAGAGAGAAAAAGACACACACACACACAGCATTACAGGGTACCGCACACTCGCACGCACGCACACACACACACGCGCGCGTTCTTAAGTAAGTTTAGTTTAGGCACTTCTTCTGGCTCTTAACTGTTAAAGTTACTTTATCTTTACTCCACTGACCACTGACACTCAGTGACACTGTGAGAGTTTTTCTAAAGACTAAAGACGGCGAAAATGGTGTTTTACGTCCTCTTGGTCTGAATCAGACACATATATGGGACATTTGTAAATACAAATATGGTGGGAACAATACTGGAGGCAATGCCCGGAGGCAGTACGAAACCAGTAAAGTCCCGATATTTTATTAATGCAGATAGATGTATCGGTAACCACGCCTCGGTTCAACCTCATCGGCTATGGCACCGCTACGAAAAGACTACAGTGACTGTCTTTAGTCTTTAGTAAAACTCTTTACTATCTACTGCATCTACCTCGCTTTTTCTGGAGCCCACTCGTATAAGTCTGTCGTCAGACATACTGTAGCCTACGCTCCTTCGAGCTCAATATCCTGCATTTTATTTTAACAGAGAGACTGTACAAGAATTATTTTCCAATGATTTGTAGCAAAAGCAGACTCTCTCAATCTAAAACGATCGTCTGCACGCTCCTTTTTTTGTTTAAAGGGAAATTACTCTGGATACGTTATGACGTCAATGCGGAACTTCCTTTCCATTTTTCTCACGAAGGTAGGTGCACGTGTATGTTCGTCTCTCATCTCTTTTTGTATTTTAACAAATTATTGAATGGCACAAATACACTGCTCATGTATTTTCCCTGTCCATTTTGTTCTGCTAATTGTTTAGGAATGGAAAATTTGCAAGAAATAACCCCGCTCCCATTCATTGGAGTGATTCTTCTTCTTTCATTCAATGAAAGTTTCAGAAGTATCCCACTTCAAGTTCAACTTTGTCAGTTTGTGAATCTTGACTGCGGCAGCGTCGATTTATCCAAAAGGACCCAGAAGGAACACTACTAGTAGTAGTAGTAGTAGTAGTAGTAGTAGTAGTAGTAGTAGTAGTAGTAGTAGTAGTAGTACTTGCATGACAGAAAACACTGACAGTGATCGAGTTTACTGGTAAAAAAATACTGATTTTTTTGCTAGGAATAATAAATTGGCATGGGATGTGTCTAAACACCGGAAAATGGCGAAAAATGCCATAAAATGCTGAAAGGTGAATGCCGGAAAATTAAAAATAACACACAGCCCAGGCCTAGGTCGCTACGTGCCCGATGACGATCTCAGCCTGTGTGAACGGTGTGTGATAACACTGATATAGGGTGGTTATAAAATTTTAAAAAAATATTTACTTTTTGTCAAATCCTAATGAAATTTATGTCATTGGAAAGAGCCCGACAAGACCTTTAAAATGATACCCAAATTATCAAAATCGGTCGAAAATTGAGAAAGTTACGACGTTTTAAAATGTTAGCTTTTTTTACATGAGCTATATAAGAAAAAGTTGATCAAGGTTACCGGCCCTTACCGTATCAAGGTTTGGATGAATAAAACAGCCATAACTTTTTCTTTTTTTTACCAATAAACAAAACATTGGTACCAAAATAAAGCTTATTCAAAGGGGCAACATCAACCCGAAACATTAGACAGATTAGGCCTAAGCTTTTTGTGCGACTCGCAAGATCGCAACATCAACATGCGCGTGACAGAAAACATGTCGGACAGGCTTCGACGTAACACCTCCCGACTTGTGGAGACCTTGAGCAGCATTGAGATTTATTCTAGATGCACCAAATTTGGTGTACTTGTAGAAAAATAATTAAATGTAACTGCGCATTTGTTTTAAAGAATTATATAATTACCGTTCAGAAATGATAAACGAATGAATTGGACCCAAATATTGGATCGCTTGTCTCTCGCGATCGGCCGTCTTAGCGTAAAAAAAAGATCGTTCCCGAATGACCGAGTAGGTGTCTGCTTCCCGAAAGAAAGAAACTCGGATGGTCAGCGCCAAGAATAACCACCAATAAAAACAAGCAAAGGAAGTGACCGTTTGGCACATAGCCAAAATCGCGGTTCGGATTTTCAACGAGAAAAATCGCTGCGGCTTGACCTAATTCCGTCGTTCCTACACTGATACCACAAAACCGCGTCTACTTAAATTTAAAAATAATTTTGTAAAGGTCAAGATGTGCCACCCCCCCTGCATTTCTCGGTTAATTGTATTTTTTCCGTTATTGCCTTTCTTACCATACATAAAGCTGTATTTTAAGAACATTTTTAGCTAATAACCTTTTTGGAATACTAACCCTAGCCCCAACCCTAACCCTACCCCCAACCCTATAGAGGGATCCGGGTTCATGTATACAAATGAGAATGTCACTTCTGTCGGCCATGATGGCTGGATTATTCGGGTTGCTAAGATAAGATACTTGGCGGTGGAACGCATTGAATTCTGATGTTTGCTTTTAGTCCTGAACATTTAACTACTGCACAGTTTATTACCATTGTGACGATTTGTCGAAGCTCACTGACGCCCACCTCTGTAATCTGAACCAAAACGGCGCTCCAGTCAAAATGGCGTCCGACTTTCGTTACCAACAAAATCACGTGACATTATGACGCTATCCCGGATCCCTCTATAAGACGGAAACACGCAACGAACCACAACTGTGACAAATCGCGGTGTACTGCAGTACATAGTGGGGGGTAGGGTTAGGTTTAGGGTTAGGCTTAGGGATAGGGTTAGTATTCCAAAAAGGTTATTAGCTAAAAATGTTCCTAAAATACAGCTTTATGTATGGTAAGAAAGTCAAAAACGGAAAAATACAATTAACCGAGAAATGCAGGGGGGTGGCACATCTTTACCTTTACCAATAATTTACATCTAGATCTACTCATTGAGTTCTTTGATTTGTGTTGAGTGCCGATGTGTTTGTATATGTACACGTGCGAGCGCTGTTTTGTTTGTAACCATGTCGATATGATGCGGTATGACGTGAATTAATCTATTCTAGTGTGCGGGATAGCTGAACTATGGAAATGTGTCAATGAAACCGTGTTAATCACTTTGCAATTTGGTGTTTTCTGTAGAATGTTTTCATAATTCATCCCTACCATTCCATGTTTTGACAATTCTGCATTCAGCATTTTCCGTTTTGGGGGGGCATTTTCCGGTGTATAGACACACCGTTGGCAAGAGTTACTATCCCTGAACATGTTCGAGTGTTGCCACTGATTTTTTTTTCAAGTTAATATGAACTCACTGCTACTCCTATCCCTTTCTCCAGGTCGGGATTGGGTTAGATAGGGATAGGGTTAGGATAGAACGCCCGGGAAAGGGATAGGGTTAGGCAACTTAGGGTTAGAAATGGAAAAACAAAATTGAGACAAAATGGCCGCTTGCTGTTGTCGCGCCATCCAATGAAATTGCGAGTAGCTGGTATGGAGTCCTTCAGATAGCTTTCTTTTCTGTGTTGCTTGGGTGAAAGTTAACTGAAACTCTTTCACTTTTACACTGATTTAAGTTGGCGGGTACCAGAAACTGAACTTCAGGTGGGTTTTTTTTCATTCATTTTGCGGCGTTTTGAACTTGGTGGTTCTATCCTGGAAGTTTTCTCGGGGAATTTTGAAAACAGCATGGGGATACAGGGCTTAACAGTAACTTTTTTTTCCACTTGCCCAGTTGGGCAAGTTAAAGAAAAATTCACTTGCCCAAACAGCTTTTGGACTTTCCCGAAATTCAGGTGTATTGCTAGTCACACACACATAATAACATCTCTTACCCGAGTCATTGGCTTCTCTTTGTCCAAAACTTTGATTCACTGGTCAAACACACATGAAAATGTCACAAGCTCTTCTCTTTCTGAGTCCTTGCCTTCTGTCCATCCCCTGTCCCCTCCCCTCCCCCCCCCCCCCCGGGCCCCCCTCCATGAAAACGCCGTTCTTGTTCCTGTTCGTAGTCAGCCTTCTGTTGTTTGCATCGTATCGCTTTCTCAATCTCACTTTCGTTATTGGCAGAACTTGTGGATTTTGATTGTGACGGTCGTTTTCCAAGAAAGGAAAGGAAAGCAAGGTTTGCTGAGCCATGACGATGTTTTTGGGCAGATCAATCTCGAATCATCCACATGGTGTGCAAGCACGCGTCGGCCAAGTACTTCGCAATATGAATTTCCATTGGCTTTCTTGCCCAAATTAGGAACCAATAAATAATAATAATTAATAATGCTTATATAGCGCATAATCTTGCAAAGCAACTCAATGCGCTTTTCACTCACCATTCGTACAAACATTTCTAACAAACTGGCCCACGCATCCTCACTCAATGGGAAGACGTCTTGCATGAAACTGCGTCATTGGCGAGTAAACACTGCGATGCGCTTCAGAAACTGTCGTCTGCTCTGTGAGCTTTCTGTCGCAAGTTACGGTTTTTTTAAAATACGGATATGAGAAGCTGCGCTGAATAATACAGGCAATGAGCGTTCGTTTATGGAGAAAATAAGTGTTGGTTGTGAAAAATTTCACTTGCCCAGTCGGGCACATTTAACAGAAGCTTGGCCTGCCCGACACGGCTGTGCACTTGCCCCGGGCAGTCAGTCAATGGTTATTGTTAAGCCCTGGGATAGTTACTGATATTCCATATTGTTTTCAGAGGCGATGTAACCATTTTACAATCATACTGTTTATTTTATTTTATTTTTCTTCAGGATTTTTGACGTTGTTAAGATTATAAGAATCATTGATGTGTGTTTAGTTATACATGGTCAAACTTTACGCGGTGACAGTCCTGAGATAATCATAGCTGTTGACGGGACTATAATAGACTAACTAACTAACTAGCCATTTTACAAGGCTTATCGGACTCAAACTGTCCATCGTTTTAGCTGTCTAGTGTCTGTCTGTCTGTCTCGTTATCTCTCTCTCTGGCGTTGCCCTCCTGAATCGTCCAACGGGGCTCAGGGTGTCACCTCAAGTCTGGACCCCTACATTTCATTTTTATTTTTTATTTTGAGGAGTTGCACCCATACATGGGATACATGTAGTTGTAGTACTTTTTTTTTTTAATGGTACTAGTACTGGTCTTGTGTGTGTCACTGTGTGTGTGTGTGTGTGTGTGCAACATTGCGTATACGATACATGTGTGAGTGCATGCATGCGTGTGTGTATGAGAGTCACTGTGTGCCGCTTGGTATGTATTCTGGGGTAAACATTGGAATGACTTCTTCTTGGAAATTAATTTCTTAGTTTTAGAGTGGTTGCGTTCATGAATGAGAGAGGAAGGGGGTAAGAGGGGGGAAATGTTTTTGCATGTATGCCTTCTTCTTCTTCGCCTCAGGCAGCCAACTTCATCAGGCTGAAGATTCTGCTGCGCTTTGGGGGACAAGAAATTAAAAAGCTGAGGAGATAGAAATAGCAGGCATGGGAATTGTCCGCGGATTTCCGCCAAAGAAAATTGAAATTGTTACTAAATACTTCGTTTGTGTTACTAAATACTTCAATTGGGGGGCTTTTCAGAGTTTTTTGTCTCTGACAATTCCCATGCCTGAATAGCTTAAAAATGTAAGGTTTATCGTAAAATTGTAAAGTGCTTAGACTTTAGAGGTGGAAGGATAAGCGCTAGATATAGTACATTTTCTGAATAAATAGGTACTGTAAATAAAAACATGATTGTGGCTCGTATAGTCATAACATTTTGATTTAGAAATCAAATTTTTCAAATTTGGATAGTAAGTAGGTGAAAACCCATTCTAGTGTTTTAGTTGCAACTATTGCTGCAAGATAGCCTAAGGCCATGTACACACATAAGCGGATATTCCATGCGGAAACCTGTGCGCAATCCATAAATAAGTGAAACAAAGAAGGGAAAAGATTTGCGCATGTGTCCGAATTTCCCCTATAATAGTATATGCGTACTTTAGTTTTATCCTTCTTTCTTCCAAATTTAGGGTTTTCCGTACGGAACTTACGCATCTAATGTGAACCTGGCCTTAGTTTGACATTGATCGGTGATATTAGTGCTATTACAATTATTGCTGTGAGCCTGACAACAATAATATTATTATTCCTTGTCATCTTGTCTTCAGATCAGTTGTGCTGGGAGCTGCTGACAGCTGCACATAATTGAAGGTGAGGTTAAGTGCTTCTTTTTTTTTTTGGGGGGGGAGAAGGATGGGGGGTTCATTAATTTACTGATGCATCAGGGCTGCCTACCGTCCCCCCATAGGTGTATTTGTCCCTGGAAACAGTCGAAAATGACACCCTGTCTTTGGAATCCACTTTTTAAAAATTTCTAGCGTCCCTGGAAAATGAGTGGAATATATTAATTATTATATAACAAATATGGTAGAACTATCATTTGCAGGGCTCCCAATTATCCCACAAAACAAGGGGTCCCATGGACTCCTTCACTTACAGTATAGAGGGTCCCAGTGGCATTGTGAATGCTAAAAATAATTTTTCTAGTGCATCCCTGGGACCCCCCTGCACATTCTTTTAGAGGGTCCTTTAGAATTTTAGTACTTCATAGACCCCCAAATGGGGGTCCCTGGGAGCCCTGATTTGTCTTGTTTGCTGACCTTTAATACTATTGAACATAGGAACACCCAAAACGACAGACACTGTTGTCAGTTAAAATTTATTTGATCAAAGAAACCACAAACACCACTAACTGTGTATACTTTTTGAAGTTCTGTGAAAAGAATAAAACAAAGGCAAAATTTTGTGCTGGTTTACTTTTTGTCCCAATGGGGGACAGACAGTGTATGAGCATGGTACATAGAGATCTCTTTCGATTTATGGAATTCTCGTCAGTATGTATATCTGCTAACAAAGACTGTCTTGTGGATCAACCCTAACAGGAAGACAACCAATAAAAGAATGGTGTCTTCTCTGCACTAGGCCGAAAAGTCCACAATTTAAGCAAACCAGCACAAGGTGAAAAGAAAAATGAAGAACATTTTGGGTAAAATAGATAAGTTATTAAAATGCAGAAACTGCGATTTGTCAGTTAAAATTTACACATATAGGTTACTGAACACCAAAGGATCTTGAATATTGAGGTACAATGACACCAAACAAAGCATCAATAAGACTACCAAGAAATCCAGATCCGCAAACAATTTTGCTAGATCATGAAATAATCAGAAGTTAATGTTCGTTTTGACCCTGATGCATGGCATTGCGGTGATTGTCCCTGGAAATAAGTGTTGTCCCCAGGTTTTTATGTAGTTTGTCCCTGGAAACTGCAACAGAGGGTAGGCAGCCTTGCAACCAAACTCTATATTATAAGACTGTTAAAAGATCTCCTCTCATTTAAGACTGCTTTTTTTTTTAAATCTTTTTTTTGTGCATGGGTGTAATGTATCTTACTAGTATAATTTATGCATAAAACTGACCTCTGTTTTAAGACCCCTCCAATTTAAGACAGATTTTTCTGACTTTTTCATTGGAAGTCTTGAAAAAGTTAAAATACAGGTTTGACTGTATAACTTACAGTAAAAATAAATTGGATTTATTAGTCAACGGAACTGAAATTTTATTTAAAGATAGCCAATATTTTGAGATAATAAGGATTTTTGCATAAAGATGATTAAGCTGGAACACACAAAAATTATTGTGAGTTATCCAGTATTTTTAATTTGGGTTACCCTTTTTGAGTTAGATGGATTCCACTGTAAATAAATTAACACATCGTCGGTGAAATTCAAAAGCCTCATATCTCGATTTTGGTACTTTTGAGAAAAATGAAAAAAACTTTTTTAAAAATTAACCGCGTTGACCACAATTGATTACTTTGATGAATATGTTGTTCAAGACATAGCGAGTTAGTCTTGCATTTTGTTAAAATTACTTCTTTTTTTTTTAATACTTGAAAAGAACGAAGATACGAGGTTTTTGTCAATTAACTAGATCTGAATTTGGGACTTATGAGTTTTTCGTGTTTTTTCACAACCTCATAGAAAGTCGTTAGAGATACGAGCTTTTGGTAGAAGGTGGCGGGGAAAATTAGAAAGCTGACTATGTATCTAACTCAAAAAACCAAAAAATCGAGATACAAGGTTTTTGAATTTCACCAAGTTGCTTGGTGTAGATCGTAAAAGTCAGGAGTCTGTACAGAGTATTGATTAATCAGGTCTAATGAAATTGTGTGTGTGTGTGTTCCTCTTTCCCTCCGTCAGCGACCGACCCTCTCAATCTGCTTTCAAATCTAACCTCAAAACCCACCTGTTCCCCCCATCATTGAGGCTCCACTCTCTTTCTCTTCTCTCCCTTGCCTTTAGGTCTGTTTCTGCTGCATACCATTTATGTCATACGTGTGTGTTCGCTTTGTATTGCGTTTTTGTTTGAATGTGCTATGAATGCTAATGTGTGTGTGCGCTTTGATTCAGCACCGTATAAATACTGTACATGTATGTTGTTCTTGTTGTTGTGTGTGACTATGTGTGTTTGCTCTGGCACTGGTTTAACTTGGTGAACATTCATGAATATTCATGTGTTCTTTTCCCCTCACCAGATGGGTATCTCCGTGAAGGCCGTCAACCGGCACGAGTTCATTAACCTGGTGAACATTCATGAATATTCATGTGTTCTTTTCCCCTCACCAGATGGGTATCTCCGTGAAGGACGTCAACCGGCACGAGTTCATTAACATAGTGAACATTCATGAATATTCATGTGTTCTTTTCCCCTCACCAGATGGGTATCTCCGTGAAGGACGTCAACCGGCATGAGTTCATTCACCTGGTGAACATTCATGAATATTCATGTGTTCTTTTCCCCTCACCAGATGGGCATCTCCGTGAAGGACGTCAACCAACATGAGTTCACCAAGGCCTTGTCTGCCTTCCTGAAAAAGTGAGTTCAAAATTAACTCTAATGTGTTTCTGGCATTCCAATCGTTTGGAGTCACATCGGAGGGAGTTTTCTGACCAATTTTGTTCATTTTAAATCCTGTTTAAACCCTTTCACCGCCAACGTCGCATTTTTGCACCACAATGGTTTAACACCCAGGTCACTAAAAAGCATAAAACCAGGACCTGTTATCTACTAAAGACCCTATTTTCGTAATTTTGGAAGGTAAGGATAGGCCTAGTGTTATGCATGTCACAGAGGAGTTCGCAATATTGCAGATTTTTTTTTTCTCTACCCAGGTAAGTTTAATAATGGTATTTTTTGGCTGGAAAAATGGCTGGCTGCGAAAGGGTTAAAGCGATAAGAGGGAAATAACTCGCTGTTCCTATGAATCCTCAGACCTTCCTGCAGTTGCTTCCCTTAGACCAGCTCCGGTCCCTCCTATTTTCGTTTTATGCTTCTTTGAACTGAACTACTATCATCTTCAAATTTGCTTAATTCCAATATGGCGGCGACCACATAGCTCACTATATTCAAACATTAACTCATTCAAGTCGTTCCAGACATATATGTGCGGAATTAATAGATAGCTGTCAATTTGATGCATTTGCTTCAAGGGAAGTAAATCTGTGTGCACACCATACCTTGGTCACTCCTAAACTCGCTTCGCTCCCTTAGACCACAATTATGCCTCTGACTTTGTTTTTGTAGTGGTTTGTTGTGGGTTAACCAATTGGTGTGGAGAGTTTTTCTATATAAAGTCTTTATATAAAAAAAAGTCTGATCTACCACTTCCCTATCATGGCTATGTGAAGTATGTCTAAACCTGAAGTAAAAACCTGTACTCTTCCCTATCATGGCTATGTGAAGTATGTCTAAACCTGAAGTAAAAACCTGCACTCTTCTTTCATTTCTCCTTTTGTTTATGTATGTTTTGTTTGTGTGTATGGCTGGAGTGATTTGTTAGTTTAATAATTCAAAATCGTTGCGATGCGAATGAGTTAAACTCATTCAATACTACCCATTTCCTTCCCACTGTTCAACACTTGCCAGGTTTGCATCGATTGCATGATAAAAATTATTTTTAAAAGAATGCTTAACCCTTTCACCGCCAGCCATATTTCAGCCAAAAATTTCAATTAAATTTACCTGGGTAGAGAACAAAATCCATCTGCAGTATTGGGGATTCTTCTGTGACACATATAAAATAAGGTCTATCCTTGCTTCCCAAAACTAAGACAATAGGGTATTTGGATAATAGACCCCAATTTGATGCCTTTTAGTGACATAGGTGTTAAATCACTGTGGTGCTAAAATGCGACTTTGGCGGTGAAAGGGTTAATGGTACAGTTTTGAAAGTCTGTGGCATTATTTATTATATTAAAATCTAACATCTGTTTTAAGTTCCAAAGAATTTATTATTTTATTATTATTATTATTATTATTACAGGCTGATTAACCCCTTCCCTGCCCAGTCCCGTGTCCAGTATGGCATGTGTGATGTCATTGATGTGTGTCAGTGATGTGTGATGTCATTGATGTCATAGCAAAATGTCATAGACCCTGGAATGATGGTTTTTGTTTTAGACAAGTCAGGGAAAAAGGTATATCTATACAATTTGTTCTTCTCGTCATTGCCTTACACAAACTTCATTACTGGCCTGGGGCTGCCTAGAAGAAAATTATATAACAAATAAGAAGCACAACAAAACTCACAATGTCAATGATTCAGTTTTGACAACATTACTGGTTGATCCAAGTTTATTTTTCGCTTTGAAATTGTGGTTACTTGCATTAAAATTGGAATCATTAATCTCCTTATTACTATCACTGTTAATGAAAACATTGAAATATTTTCTGAGTCTTGTCTAGGGTCACTTTTTTGGACATTATTAACATTAAAAATTGAGATCAGAGTGCCAAATATATTATGTGAAACGAAAGTTGGGAGAGGGATGAAGAGAAGTAACTCAAAAACGGGGTTTGGATTGAAAGAAAAAATGGATTTAGACAAGTTTTAGACTCAAAAATCGCCATTCCGAGAATACTCGGAATTAGGCCCTGACTGGCGTTCTCATGTTCCGAGTATACTCGGAATTTGTCCGGAAAGAGTTAACGATGGTGTTTTTATCCTTCTCAGGTCAGGCAAGCTGAAGGTGCCGGAGTGGGTGGACATTGTGAAGCTGGGCCGCTTCAACGAGCTGAGCCCTTACGAGGAGGACTGGTTCTACACCCGTGCTGGTTTGTTGTTTTCATCTTTATTCTTTAACCCATTGACTGCGTAGGACGAATCCGCTCGTCCTAGAGCAGGCGTTTCCGGCTTGACTGACAATGCTGAGGACGAGTCCGTTCGTCCCCGTCACATGCGTTTATATTGGCAAGGTTAAAGGGCCAGCATCGCGGTGTTGGAGAAAACAAATTGTACAGCTGAAAAGTAGAGTTGTTTCCCTTTCGTTTGATACCTATTATGGGATACCTTGCCGCAAATTTGCGCGCGTGCACGACCTGTTTTCATCAAGTTTGAGCGAAGTAGGCCTAGACTTCACTGAGTTTGACAAAGTAGGATGGCATCGAAAAAGTGGTATAATGCTAATGAAGTTTTGACAATTCTGCAAGATATCAACTCTGATGACGCAGATTTCGATCCAGATAACATTGAGCATGAATCGAGTGTTGATGGTGATGATTTTGATTGTGCTGATAGCCCAGCACTGGGGGATTGACTTCCAGCCTAGTAGGCTCAGCAGTCAAGGGGTTAATGATGGTGATGATTGTGATGGTGCTTATATCCCAGCACTGGGGGAATGACCTCCAACCTAGTAGGCTCAGCAGTCAAGGGGTTGATGATGGTGATGATTGTGATAGTGCTTATAGCCCAGCACTGGGGGATTGACCTCCAACCTAGTAGGCTCAGCAGTCAAGGGGTTTTAACCCTTTCACTGCCAATGTCGCATTTTTGCACCACAATGGTTTAACACCCATGTCACTAAAAGGCATCAAATCAGGGTCTGTTATCTGAACACCCTATTTTCGTATTTTGGGAGGTAAGGATAGGCCTAATGTTATGCATGTCACAGATGAATTCGCAATATTGCAGATAGTTTTTCTTCTCTACCCAAGGAAGTTTAATGGTATTTTTTGGGCTAAAAAATGGCTGGCGGCAAAAGGGTTAATAAAGCTCATGCAGGTATAAGCATTTTCAGATACCTTGGCTTTGATTGCATTGTTTAGATGAACACACACATGGACGCTCCTGCTTTCAGGATGTCCTGAAGTTCAGGATTTTTTGTGTTGTCCAGGATGTCCTGAAGTTCAGGATTGTTTTTATTGCCTGTAGCCGACATCGCCGGATGATGAGAATTTGAGAAGTTGCATTTTGCTGGTTATAGAGGTCATGAAGTTTAACCAGAAGTGAAAGTGCAACGAGAGCCTGTCAGTTACATTGGAAACTGTTGTTTCCCTTCAGCTTCCAGGGGGCATTGCCCCCCGGAACCCCCAGGAGGGGCGCTGTCCCTGCACTCCGCCGGGGCCTGGGGGGCCCCTGGACCCCTGCGCTGCGGGATTTTTTAAATTTCCCAGGAACACCCATGCGTACATAAATGCAGCAGACCCGTTTACTCTACTCTTTTCGAGTAGTATTCTACTCAATTTGGGCCTCTACTACTCTTCAAAATTGAAAATAATGCTCTAATTACTCATTTTCAGTGAACAGTGTTTGATGGTTTAATGAAGAGGACTACTCATTTCACACCACAAACTACTCATTTCAGCTATCCAGACTACTCAAGACTTGTGTAGGGGGTAAACAGGACTGATGCAGTGAAAGGGCGAAGTTTTTTAAAATCAAACGATGCTCACAAATTGAAAAAGTCTGCTGAACGAGACTTTGACAATAGGCCTGAATGAGAAATGTGCTGTGCCATGCTGCTTTGTTTGTTTGTTTGTTTGCATAGTAACTAAGTGTAGGATGTGTTATTGACGTGTTTTATATTTACTGTGGTGACAGTCCTGAGAAGACATTGCTGTTGACGGGACCGTAAACAAATAAAAAATAAATAAATTGTGTGTGTACATGTCTGTGTGTGTGTGTGTGTGTGTGTGTATACATGTGTGTGTGTGTGTGTGTCGTCCTATCTCGTATTGACTACTGTAATGCTCTCCTTTCTGGCCTATCAGTCTCTTCTCTATCTTGTCTCCAGCGTATTCAAAACACAGCTGCTCGTCTTGTCCTTAGGAAGAAAAAGTTCGATCATGTTAGCCCTCTTCTGCGTTCTTTGCACTGGCTTCCTGTCGCAGACAGAATTGAGTATAAATTAAACACACTTTGCTATAAATCTATTTATAAAGCTGCTCCATCTTACCTCTGCGACAATATTTCCATCTATACGCCAGCTCGCACTTTACGTTCAGTTTCTGACCCTCTTTCTCTCCAGATCCCTAGGTATAAGCTTTCAACTGTTGGTCGGCACTCTTTTGCTGTCTCAGGACCGACCTCCTGGAACAAACTTCCTCTCTCCCTCCGTCAGCGACCGACTCTCTCTGCTTTCAAAGCTAACCTCAAAACCCACCTGTTCCCCCGTCATTAAAGCTCCTCTCTCTTTCTCTTCTCTCTCTTGCCATTAGGTCTGTTTCTGCTATATTCCATTTATGTTATCCGTGCGTGTTCGCTTTGTATTGCATTTTTGTTTGAATGCGTTATGAATGCTAACGTGTGTGTGCGCTTTGATTTGATTTCTATCAAGATTCAGCGCCGTATAAATACTGTATGTTGTTGTTGTTGTTGTTGTGTGTGTGTGCAGCCTCTACCTGCAGACACCTGTACATCCGTTCTCCTGCCGGAGTGGGGGCCTTCACCAAGATCTACGGAAGTAAGAATTTGTTTTTATACTTCTCTGTATGTATGCCAGTCGGTCGTTTCCGACAATGACTGCCAGATAGCAGAAGGGGGCAGATGCTATTCTGGCGGGCTGGGCTATAATTTGTTTATAGCGGAGATGCCTTGCGCAGGGTTCATCCCCACTCTCGGCCAGTGGGATTTGAGGACTCAGCTGGTGGTTGAGTTGAGGAAGGTCCTCCATAGGCCAACCCATCCCTTTGGCTGCAGCACCAGAGCCGGCGCAAGGGCCGCCTGGTTCGAGAGTCATCGTCTTCCACAAGAAACTAAACTGTAGCATGATTATTATACTTCTGCTACTGTACTGCTGCATGGGTGCTTCTCTTCATGCTATGCGTGAAGTGAGCGTGCGTGTGTGTGTGTGATTTTTGTGTGCATCCGCACAATTCGTGCGCTCGCGCCTATGTGTGTGTCTTTTTGTGTTAGCAGGGGAGTGAGTGTGTGTATGCGCGCATGCGTGTGTGCGTGTGTCTGTGTGTGCATGTGAATGTTGTCGTTGTTGTTTTTGTTGTTACAATGTCCCATTCATGTAAGATGTATTATTTTTGTGAAGCGCCCGGGAGATTAGGCGCTATGGAAATGATCATTATTATTATTATTATTATTATGTGTCTGAAGCTGCTCTTCTGCTATGTTGCCAAGTCCTAGTCACTGCAGATCGGCATTCATACCAAACACACTCACTAAGATGTGAAGGTAGAGGAGATCGACAAAGGATGCGAAAACAAATTTGGCTGGATGAAAGAAACTGCATTGGACAGTAAGATCCGTGATGGTGAGCCGCGAAAAATGTTATGTCGCAGGCAAAGTTTTGTGTGAGTACTTTGACGATAACAACAACATACAGTATTTATACGGCGCTGAATCTTGATAGAAATCAAATCAAAGCGCACACACACGTTAGCATTCAAGCAAAAATGCAATACAAAGCGAACACTCACAATACCATCGGCTACGCTTATATTAGCTCTCTCAACACTAGGAAAAATTGTGTTTTACGTCCTCTCTGTCTGAAACAGACACATATGAAACATTTGTATATACAAAGATGGTGGGAACGATGCTGGAGGCAATGCTTGGAGGCAGTGCAACACCAATAAAGTCCCGATTTTTTAATAATACAGATACGGGTGGCAGTAACCACGCCTCGGTTAAACCTCATCGGCTATGGTACCGCCACCATGATAGTAACTTTGCTCTCTCAACACTAATGGAAGTTCAGTTTAACGTCGCGTATCGGCTTTTCGCCATGTACGACGGGCTGAACAAACCAACCAGGATATAAACAAAAATTTATGTTCCTGAATCACTGTCTTAGCCAAAAGGCCGAGAAGCGATCAGAATTTGAACATGACTCTCAACACTAAGAGAGAAAATGGAGTTTTACGTCCTCTTGGTCTGAATCAGACACATATGGGACATTTGTAAATACAAATATGGTGGGAACAATACTGGAGGCAATGCCCGGAGGCAGTACGAAACCAGTAAAGTCCCGATTTTTTAAATTAATACAGATAGCTGTAGCGGTGACCACGCCTCGGTTAAACCTCATCGGCTATGGCACCGCCACAAGTTAGTATTCGTGTACTGACTCTCAACACTAATGTACGCTATAGCGTACATGTTTCGCGCAAACGTTCAACACTAGGCAGGTTTGCATCATTACATAAAAATTATTTTTTAAAATAATGCTTAACCGCAGTTTTGGAAATTTGTGGTATTGTTTATAATAATAAAAGCTAGCATATGTTATAATTCCAAAGTAAACATTTTTATTATTAGCAGATTTTTTTAAAAGCATGACAAAGAAGACAAAGAGAGGGGTAGTGACTCGTTTTCATTCATTGCCGTCCTAAAAATAGACTAGAAGTCATTTCATTGGTTGAAGACTATTAAGGGACCGTAGAGGAGTTTGGACTTTTATACCAGTTTGGGTTGCATGGCTTCGCTGAGTTGTGAAATGTGAATGTTTAAACACCATGTACGCTATAGCGTACTCGTGTTGAGCGGTTGTGAAGGGAAGCAATCGGCCAGTGTTGAATGAGTTAAGTTATAATTTGTTGGGGTCCCTCTCACATCTCTGTTCTATAGAATGTTCTGTCATAGACTTCAACATTTTCTTTTTTTCACAGGCAAGAAGAATAACGGCACTGTCCCCCAGTCACAGCTGTTGCACAAATCATTCTGTGGTATAATACAATGTTATTTGACACATACTTTAACATTTGTGTCACTGGGTTTTTTCACAGACAAGAGGAGTAACAGCACCGCCCCCAAATCACAGCTGTTGTGCCGACCGTTCCGTGACTTTGGCACAATACAATGAACTATTGTATAGCAATTGTATAGTATTCAGTGTAGAGTGGCACAGTGGTAGCGCGTTCGCCTCGTGTCAAGTAAACCCGAGTTCGAATCTGGGTACAGGGGATTTTTCCTCTCACTTTGCACTAGGCCTTAACGGTCTGAACGTGGAGTCTTTCGGATGAGACGATAAACCGAGGTCCTGTGTGCCCATGCACTTAGCACATGTTAAACCCAGTGGCAACGAAAAAAGTTGTCATTTGGTCAAAATTTAATACCCACTCACCCCCACCCTTCCTCATCAATCACAGACAAATCGCATGCAACACGCTCTCCAGGAGGGAGCAACCCGAATTTCACAGAGACGCCTCTGTGACTATAATTAAAAGTACCCTAATACTAATACCTAATTCTGTCATATACAGGCATCAGAATTATCAGAGGATTAAGAATTTCTGACAGAGGATTGGCTTCTCTTGTCAGAGGTTTTGCCTTTTTATTGAGTGCTGTCCTTTGTGTTAAATAGCATTTTAAAGTGATTTCTCACTATATGAAGCCTTTTTGGTGTTGTTCGGAACTGATTTCAGTGTTGTCCCTCTCCAGTCTAGGGCCTTGATGCCCCTTTAACTGCGGTTTTCAGAGGATCAGACTTCAGACCATTCTGATGCCTGCATATACTACAACATTTAGTGTCTGTGTTTTTTCCCGCAGGCAAGAAGAGCAACGGCACCGCCCCCAGTCACGCCTGTCGCGCCAACCGCTCCGTGGCCCGCAAGATCCTGCAGTCTTTGGAGGGGCTGAAACTGGTGGAGAAGGACCCCAACACCGGGTGGGTTATGCCCCTTGGCGTGCACTGTCACTCTCTCTCACTCTCTCCTTGTCTCTCTCGCTCGTGTCTCTCTCTCTCTGAAAATATAAAAATGTATTTTCATTTCATTTCTCTTTTTCTCTCTCTCTCTCTCTTCTCTCTCTCTCTCTCTCTCTGTCGCTGTGTGCAGTTCTTTAGTAACTGGTGGAGAAGGACCCCAACTCTGGGTGGGTTATGCCCCTTGGCGTGCAATTATCGACTGTCCCGCATTATTACTATTTCTCTCTCTCCTTCCGCTATCTCTCTCTCGCTTAATTAGGCCATTGTTAATAAAAAAAATGTGTCTGAAACGTCTCTCTCTTTAGGGGGGAGGGGGAAAGCCGAAACAGGTAAAGAGAGACCCCAACACTGAGGCTTTGATGTTGTTATCGATATGTGTGTGCCTGTGTCTCTCATTCGCTCTGCAGTCTTTAGAGGGCCCGTAACTCATGTAAAGGACCCAACACTGGGGGAGGAGGGTTATGCCCCTTGGTTAAGAGCTAACTCTAGCGTTGTCTTTCTCTCGCTTTCTCTCTCTCTTCTATTTTGTCTGTCTGTCTGTCTCTCTTAAGGGGAGAGGCGGGAAAGCCGAAACAGGTCAAGAGAGAGCCCAACATTGAGACTATGTTATCGATGTGTGTGTGCCTGTGTCTCTCTCGTTCTCTCTGCAGTCCCATTATTTTGGGCGGTACAGTGGCGTTGCTCCCACACCACCCATTCTGAGTCCCAATTCGCAGCCACAACTCCACACGTTCGGGTCGCAGAATCCAAAACAAGCAGTCCAAAGGGAGCGAATCCCCCCCTCTAAAGTAGACTGTCAGGAGGCAACCAACTGAGGAGACACTGCACTGCTGTTGAGTCACTTTGTTGGAGTTCAGTAGAGACCTGCTTAGGACTTCACCTACTAAGCACCCTACTGACGACACTATCTCTTAGTCGCGGAGCCAGCGTGCGTGAGGTCCCTCCTCCGAGGGTGCCACCAAGACCGTCCACCGACAGCTCCCCAGAAAACACTGATCCCCATGACTTTGACCCGAACGCACCAAGGACATAGACTGGATTGGAAACCAAAACTTAGGTCACCTTGAGAGCAGGGCATGCAAAGACACAGAAATTTGAGACATTTTTCTTTTAAATGATTGATGGAAATGAGGCAGATGACTATGAGGATGATGATGACTATGATGATGATGATGATTGCTATGGAGTTCCGTATTTATATATATTTTCTTCTTTGTTTGCAGAGGTCGCCGCCTGACAGCCCAAGGTCGCCGTGACCTTGACAGAATCGCGGCTCAGGTGAAAAGCAGCAGCAAGAAGACGATCGAGACGTTGTAAGCTGACTGCAGGGGAAAATGTTGCATAAACAATAAAGCGCTGTGAGCAGTATTTGTGCCTCTCTCTCGAGTGTGTTCATGCGATGAATTTCGTGAATGAATGAATCTTTCACCGCCAATGTCGCATTTTTGCACCACAATGGTTTAACACCCATCAAACCAGGGGCGGTATTCACGTTTGAGATAGCATGAGACTTAGCATGATGCTAACTTAGAAGCTTATTCCAATGGTCCTATAGGAGTTAATAGGACTTTTGGAAGAGCTTCTAAGTTAGCATCTTACTAAGTCTCATGCCATCTCGACATGAATACCGTCCCAGGGCATGTTATACAAAGACCCCTATTTTCATAATTTTGGGATGGTAAGGATAGGCCTAATGTTATATAATTATGTCACAGAGGAATTCCCAACATTGCAGATAATATTTTTTCTCTACCCAGTTAAATTTAATGGTATTTTTGGGCTGAAGAATTGGCTGGCGGCGAAAGGGTTATGTCTTTTGTTTAACATTATGTGTGATATTAGGACAGGAGAAAAGAGATAAAAAGAATTATTACAAATATAGCACAACATGCATAAATCCAACAAAATCAAACTTACCAATCACCTAGCAGTGCATGGGTCAGAACCAAAGCTGAGACAAACCAAGCACATTCTCCAAAAAAAAAAGTGCCAAGTTCGCCTTTATGACCCTCCACACACACAGTAGAATAGAATGGAAGCAGGTACCGTAGTCGTGAGTGCGTCTTACAAGTTAAACAAGGGTATGATGTTAAGCTCAGTGCCTGGTATTGCAGTACCTCCCAGGATCTGCCTCAGCCATTGAATGATGGTTCGTCCTCATGTGTTGCTGTTGCTGCTGAGTGGACGTAAAACACTAACTTTCTTCTCAAAACTGCCCCACACAAAAGTTAGGGAAACACTTACCAAATACATCAATATTCCCAACAGCCGAAGCAACTTGAACACTATGCGTACAAAAATGCACCAGCCAGCGGACGTAATGTTCTCATCCCTAGTTGTGGATGTATACTACGGTATTACCATTACCTTTACATAACTTACTTTTACTTACCTCACTAAACAGATAGGGATGAGAACAATTAACGTTCCCTAGCTGGTGCTTTTGTAGCATAGTGATTCAATTGCTCCGGCTGTTGGGAAATGTGTATTTTGAAAGTGTTCCCTAACTTTTTGTGGGGCCCAGTTTAGAATAAAGTTAGGTTTTACGTCCACTCGGCTGTAAAACAGCACATATGGGACGAACCATCATTCAAAGCTCCGAGCAGATCCTGGAGGGACTGCAACACCAGGCCTGAGCTAACAACATACCCGTGTTAACTTGTAAGACGCACTCACGACTACGGTACCTGCTTTCCATTCTACATACTGTGAGGGTGGAGGGTTCATAAATGGCGAACTTAACACATTCTTTTTTTTTTGGAGAATGATGCTTAGTTTGTCTCACTTTGGCTCTGATCCATAGCAATGCTAGGTGATTGGTAAGTTTGATTTTGTTGGATTTATGCATGTTGTGCTATATTTGTAATAATTCTTTTTATCTCTTTTCTCCTGTCTAATATCACACATAATGTTAAAAAAAAGACATTAACCCTTTCGCCGCCAACCATTTTGTTTAGCCAAAGATTACCATTAAGCTTAACTGGGTAGAAAAAAAAAATTTCTGCAATATTGTGAATTCCTCTGGTGACATATGTGTAACATTAGGCCTATCCTTACCTCCCACAATTAAGAAAATTGGGGTCTTTTGAGATAACATTGCCCTGGGACGGTATGCATGTCGAGAGATAGCATGAGAAGTTAGCATGATGCTAACTTAGAAGCTCTTCCAAAGTCCTATTAAATCCTATAGGACAATTGTAAGAGCTTCTAAGTTAGCATCAAGCTAAGTCTCATGCTATCTCAACGTGAATACCGCCCCGGTTTGATGGGTGTTTAACCATTGTGCGTGCTAAAATGAGACCATGGCGATGAAAAGATTCATTCATTCACGAAATTCATCGCATGAACACACTCGAGAGAGAGGCACAAATACTGCTCACAGCGCTTTATTGTTTATGCAACATTTTCCCCTGCAGTCAGCTTACAACGTCTCGATCGTCTTCTTGCTGCTGCTTTTCACCTGAGCCGCGATTCTGTCAAGGTCACGGCGACCTTGGGCTGTCAGGCGGCGACCTCTGCAAACAAAGAAGAAAATATATATAAATACGGAACTCCATAGCATCATCATCACCATCATAGTCATTCATCGTCATCATCATAGTCATCTGCCTCATTTACAACAATCATCAACAACAACAAACTGTCTTAAATTCTGTGGCCTTGCAAGACCTGCACTCATGATGACCTCACTTTCAATTACCAATCCACTTTATGCCCTGGTTCTGCATTCGGTTCAAAGTCATGGGTATCAGTGTGTTCTGGGGGGCTGTCGGTGGACGGTCGCGGTGGGGCTTTTGGAGGAGGACCTCATTCATGCTGTCTCCGCGACTAAGAGGATAGTGTAGTCAGTAGGGGGCTTAGTAGGTGTTGTCCTGAACAGGTTTCCACTGAACTCCACCGAAGTGACTAAGCAGAAGTGCTGTGTCTCCACGGTTGGTTACCCCCTGACGGCCTTAACACGGATTAGCTCCCATTGGACTGCTGATCTCGGATTCTGCGACCAGAAACAAGCAGAGGTGTGGCTGCGAGTCGGGACTCGGAATGAGCGGCGTGGGAGCAACGCCACTGTACGGCCCAAAATATGGGACTGCAGAGAGAACGAGAGAGACACAGGCACACACACATCGATAACATAGTCTCAATGTTGGGCTCTCTCTTGACCTGTTTCGGCTTTCCCGCCTCTCCCCTTAAGAGAGACAGACAGACAGACAAAGAGTAGAGAGAGAGAGAGAGCGATTGAGAAAGACAAACGCCTAGAGTTAGGCTCTTAACCAAGGGGCATAACCCTCCTCCCCCAGTGTTGGGTCCTTTACATGAGTTACGGGCCCTCTAAAGACTGCAGAGCGAATGAGAGACACAGGCACACACATATCGATAACAACATCAAAGCCTCAGTGTTGGGGTCTCTCTTTACCTGTTTCGGCTTTCCCCCTCCCCCCTAAAGAGAGAGACGTTTCAGACATATTTTTTTTATTAAACAATGGCCTAATTAAGCGAGAGAGAGATAGCGAAGGAGAGAGAGAAAGAGTAATAATGCGGGACAGTCGATAATTGCACGCCAAGGGGCATAACCCACCCAGAGTTGGGGTCCTTCTCCACCAGTTACTAAAGACTGCACAGCGACAGAGAGTGAGAGGAGAGGGAGGAGGTGAGACGAGAGAGCAGGAGAAAAAGAGGAAATGAAATGAAAATACATTTTTATATTTTCAGAGAGAGAGAGACACGAGCGAGAGAGACAAGGAGAGAGTGAGAGAGAGTGACAGTGCACGCCAAGGGGCATAACCCACCCGGTGTTGGGGTCCTTCTCCACCAGTTTCAGCCCCTCCAAAGACTGCAGGATCTTGCGGGCCACGGAGCGGTTGGCGCGACAGGCGTGACTGGGGGCGGTGCCGTTGCTCTTCTTGCCTGCGGGAAAAAACACAGACACTAAATGTTGTAGTATATGCAGGCATCAGAATGGTCTGAAGTCCAATCCTCTGAAAACCGCAGTAAAAGGTCCATCAAGGCCCCAGACTATAGAGGGACAACACTGAAATCAGTTCCCAACACCACCAAAAAGGCTCAATATAGTGAAAAATCACTTTAAAATGCTATTTAACACAAAGGACAGCACTCAATAAAAAGGCAAAACCTCTGACAAGAGAAGCCAATCCTCTGTCAGAAATTCTTAATCCTCTGATAATTCTGATGCCTGTATTTATGACAGAATTTAGGTCATTAGTTATTAGGTCGTATTTTGTATTATAGTCACAGAGGCGTCTCTGTGAAATTTGGGTTGCTCCCTCCTGGAGAGCGTGTTGCATGCGATTTGTCTGTGATTGATGAGGAAGGGTGGGGATAGGGTGAGTGGGTATGTAAATTTTGACCAAATGACAACTTTTTCTGTGTTTGCCACTGGGTTTAACATGTGCTAAGTGCATGGGCACACAGGACCTCGGTTTATCGTCTCATCCGAAAGACTCCACGTTTCAGACCGTAAGGCCTAGTGCAAAGTGAGAGGAAAAATCCCCTGTACCCAGATTCGAACTCGGGTTTACTTGACACGAGGCGAACGTGCTACCACTGTGCCACTCTACACTGAATACTATACAATTGCTATACAATAGTTCATTGTATTGTGCCAAAGTCACGGAACGGTCGGCACAACAGCTGTGATTTGGGGGCGGTGCTGTTACTCCTCTTGTCTGTGAAAAAACCCAGTGACACAAATGTTAAAGTATGTGTCAAATAACATTGTATTATACCACAGAATGATTTGTGCAACAGCTGTGACTGGGGGACAGTGCCGTTATTCTTCTTGCCTGTGAAAAAAAGAAAATGTTGAAGTCTATGACAGAACATTCTATAGAACAGAGATGTGAGAGGGACCCCAACAAATTATAACTTAACTCATTCAACACTGGCCGATTGCTTCCCTTCACAACCGTTCAACACGAGTACGCTATAGCGTACATGGTGTTTAAACATTCACACTTCACAACACAGCGAAGCCATGCAACCCAAACTGGTATAAAAGTCCAAACTGGACCTCTACGGTCCCTTAATAGTCTTCAACCAATGAAATGACTTCTAGTCTATTTTTTAGAACGGCAATGAATGAAAACGAGTCACTACCCCTCTCTTCGTCTTCTTTGTCATGCTTTTTTTTTAAAATCTGCTAATAATAAAAATGTTACTTTGGAATTATAACATATGCAAGCTTTTATTATTATAAACAATACCGCAAATTTTCAAAACTGCGGTTAAGCATTATTTTAAAAATAATTTTTATGTAATGATGCAAACCTGCCTAGTGTTGAACGTTTGCGCGAAACATGTACGCTATAGCGTACATTAGTGTTGAGAGTCAGTACACGAATACTAACTTGTGGCGGTGCCATAGCCGATGAGGTTTAACCGAGGCGTGGTCACCTCTACAGCTATCTGTATTAATTTAAAAAATCGGGACTTTACTGGTTTCGTAATGCCTCCGGGCATTGCCTCCAGTATTGTTCCCACCATATTTGTATTTACAAATGTCCCATATGTGTCTGATTCAGACCAAGAGGACGTAAAACTCCATTTTCTCTCTTAGTGTGAGAGTCATGTTCAAAATTCTGATCGCTTCTCGGCCTTTTGGCTAAGACAGTGATTCAGGAACATAAATTTTTGTTTATATCCTGGTTGGTTTGTTCAGCCCGTCGTACATGGCGAAAGCCGATACGCGACGTTAAACTGAACTTCCATTAGTGTTGAGAGAGCAAAGTTACTATCATGGTGGCGGTACCATAGCCGATGAGGTTTTTTAACCGAGGCGTGGTTACTGCCACCCGTATTTGTATTATTAAAAAATCGGGACTTTATTGGAGTTGCACTGCCTCCAAGCATTGCCTCCAGCATCGTTCCCACCATCTTTGTATATACAAATGTTTCATATGTGTCTGTTTCAGACAGAGAGGACGTAAAACAACCCCCCCCCCAATTTTTCCTAGTGTTGAGAGAGCTAATATAAGCGTAGCCGATGGTATGTGAGTGTTCGCTTTGTATTGCATTTTTGTTTTAATGTTGCTTGAATGCTAACGTTATATTGTGTGTGCGCTTTGATTTGATTTCTATCAAGATTCAGCGCCGTATAAATACTGTATGTTGTTGTTATCGTCAAAGTACTCACACAAAACTTTGCCTGCGACATAACATTTTTCGCGGCTCACCATCACGGATCTTACTGTCCAATGCAGTTTCTTTCATCCAGCCAAATTTGTTTTCGCATCCTTTGTCGATCTCCTCTACCTTCACATCTTAGTGAGTGTGTTTGGTATGAATGCCGATCTGCAGTGACTAGGACTTGGCAACATAGCAGAAGAGCAGCTTCAGAAACATAATAATAATAATAATAATAATGATCATTTCCATAGCGCCTAATCTCCCGGGCGGCTCTAGGTGCTTCACAAAAATAATACATCTTACATGAATGGGACATTGTAACAACAAAAACAACAACGACAACATTCACATGCACACACAGACACACGCACACACACGCATGCGCGCATACACACACTCACTCCCCTGCTAACACAAAAAGACACACACATAGGCGCGAGCGCACGAATTGTGCGGATGCACACAAAAATCACACACACACACGCACGCTCACTTCACGCATAGCATGAAGAGAAGCACCCATGCAGCAGTACAGTAGCAGAAGTATAATAATCATGCTACAGTTTAGTTTCTTGTGGAAGACGATGACTCTCGAACCAGGCGGCCCTTGCGCCGGCTCTGGTGCTGCAGCCAAAGGGATGGGTTGGCCTATGGAGGACCTTCCTCAACTCAACCACCAGCTGAGTCCTCAAATCCCACTGGCCGAAGAGTGGGGATGAACCCTGCGAACAAGGCATCTCCGCTATAAACAAATTATCGCCCAGCCCGCCAGAATAGCATCTGCCCCCTTTGCTATCTGGCAGTCATTGTCGGAAACGACCGACTGGCATACATACAGAGAAGTATAAAAACAAATTCTTACTTCCGTAGATCTTGGTGAAGGCCCCCACTCCGGCAGGAGAACGGATGTACAGGTGTCTGCAGGTAGAGGCTGCACACACACACACACAACAACAACAACAACATACAGTATTTATACGGCGCTGAATCTTGATAGAAATGAAATCAAAGCGCACACACACGTTAGCATTCAAAGCGCATTCAAACACAAACGCAATACAAAGCGAACACACAAGGATAACATAAATGGAATATAGCAGAAACAGACCTAATGGCAAGAGAGAGAAGAGAAAGAGAGAGAATGGAGCTTTAATGACGGGGGAACAGGTGGGTTTTGAGGTTAGCTTTGAAAGCAGAGAGAGTCGGTCGCTGACGGAGGGAGAGAGGAAGTTTGTTCCAGGAGGTCGGTCCTGAGACAGCAAAAGAGCGCCCGGACCAACAGTTGAAAGCTTATACCTAGGGATCTGGAGAGAAAGAGGGTCAGAAACTGAACGTAAAGTGCGAGCTGGCGTATAGATTATATGGAAATATTGTAGCAGAGGTAAGATGGAGCAGCTTTATATATATAGATTTATAGCAAAGGTGTTTAATTTATACTCAATTCTGTCTGCGACAGGAAGCCAGTGCAAAGAACGCAGAAGAGGGCTAACATGATCGAACTTTTTCTTCCTAAGGACAAGACGAGCAAGCTGTGTTTTGAATACGCTGGAGACAAGATAGAGAAGGAGACTGATAGGCCAGAAAGGAGAGCATTACCAGTAGTCAATACGAGATAGGACGACCCACACACCACACACACATGTATACACACACACACAACACACACACACAGACAGTGTACACAACACAATTTATTTATTTTTTATTTGTTTACGGTCCCGTCAACAGCAATGTCTTCTCAGGACTGTCACCACAGTAAATATAAAAACACGTCAATAACACATCCTACACTTAGTTACTATGCAAACAAACAAACAAACAAAGCAGCATGGCACAGCACATTTCTCATTCAGGCCTATTGTCAAAGTCTCGTTCAGCAGACTTTTTCAATTTGTGAGCATCGTTTGATTTTAAAAAACTTCGCCCTTTCACTGCATCAGTCCTGTTTACCCCCTACACAAGTCTTGAGTAGTCTGGATAGCGGAAATGAGTAGTTTTGGTGTGAAATGAGTAGTCCTCTTCATTAAACCATCAAACAATGTTCACTGAAAATGAGTAATTAGAGCATTATTTTCAATTTTGAAGAGTAGTAGAGGCCCAAATTGAGTAGAATACTACTCGAAAAGAGTAGAGTAAACGGGTCTGCTGCATTTATGTACGCATGGGTGTTCCTGGGAAATTTAAAAAATCCCGCAGCGCAGGGGTCAAGGGGCCCCCCAGGCCCCAGCGGAGTGCAGGGACAGCGCCCCTCCTGGGGGTTCCGGGGGGCAATGCCCCCTGGAAGCTGAAGGGAAACAACAGTTTTCAATGTAACTGACAGGCTCTCGTTGCAATTTCACTTCTGGTTAAACTTCATGACCTCTATAACCAGCAAAATGCAACTTCTCAAATTCTCATCATCCGGCGATGTCGGCTACAGGCAATAAAAACAATCCTGAACTTCAGGACATCCTGGACAACAACAAAAAATGAACTTCAGGACATCCTGAAAGCAGGAGCGTCCATGTGTGTGTTCATCTAAACAATGCAATCAAAAGCCAAGGTATCTGAAAATGCTTATACCTGCATGAGCTTTATTAACCCTTTTGCCGCCAGCCATTTTTTAGCCCAAAAAATACCATTAAACTTAACTTGGGTAGAGATAAAAAAAACTATCTGCAATATTGCGAATTCATCTGTGACATGTATAACATTAGGCCTATCCTTACCTCCCAAAATTACGAAAAGTAGGGTCTTCAGAGAACAGACCCTGATTTGATGCCTTTTAGTGACATGGGTGTTAAACCATTGTGGTGCAAAAATGCGACATTGGCGGTGAAAGGGTTAAAACCCCTTGACTGCTGAGCCTACTAGGTTGGAGGTCAATCCCCCAGTGCTGGGCTATAAGCACTATCACAATCATCAACCCCTTGACTGCTGAGCCTACTAGGCTGGAGGTCAATCCCCCAGTGCTGGGCTATCAGCACAATCACAATCATCACCATCATTAACCCCTTGACTGCTGAGCCTACTAGGCTGGAAGTCAATCCCCCAGTGCTGGGCTATCAGCACAATCAAAATCATCACCATCAACACTCGATTCATGCTCAATGTTATCTGGATCGAAATCTTCGTCATCAGAGTCGATATCTTGCAGAATTGTCAAAACTTCATTAGCATTATACCCACTTTTTCGATGCCATCCTACTTTGTCAAACTCAGTGAGCGTGTGAACTCAGTGCCTACTTCGCTCAAACTTGATGAAAACAGGTCGTGCACGCGCGCGCATTTGCGGCAAGATATCCCATAATAGGTATCAAACGAAAGGGAAACAACTCTACTTTTCAGCTGTACAATTTGTTTTCTCCAACACCGCGATGCTGGCCCTTTAACCTTGCCAATATAAACGCATGTGACGAGGACGAACGGACTCGTCCTCAGCATTGTCAGTCAAACCAGAAACGCCTGCTCTAGGACGAGCGGATTCGTCCTACGCAGTCAATGGGTTAAAGAATAAAGATGAAAACAACAAACCAGCACGGGTGTAGAACCAGTCCTCCTCGTAAGGGCTCAGCTCGTTGAAGCGGCCCAGCTTCACAATGTCCACCCACTCCGGCACCTTCAGCTTGCCTGACCTGAGAAGGATAAAAACACCATCGTTAACTCTTTCCGGACAAATTCCGAGTATACTCGGAACAGGAGAACGCCAGTCAGGGCCTAATTCCGAGTATTCTCGGAACAGCGATTTTTTTTAGTCTAAAACTTGTCTAAATCCATTTTTTCTTTCAATCCAAACCCCGTTTTTGAGTTACTTCTCTTCATCCCTCTCCCAACTTTCGTTTCACATAATATATTTGGCACTCTGATCTCAATTTTTAATGTTAATAATGTCCAAAAAAGTGACCCTAGACAAGACTCAGAAAATATTTCAATGTTTTCATTAACAGTGATAGTAATAAATAAGAGACTAATGATTCCGATTTTAATGCAAGTAACCACAATTTTAAAGCGAAAAATAAACTTGGATCAACCAGTAATGTTGTCAAAACTGAATCATTGACATTGTGAGTTTTGTTGTGCTTCTTATTTGTTATATAATTTTCTTCTAGGCAGCCCCAGGCCAGTAATGAAGTTTGTGTAAGGCAATGACGAGAAGAACAAATTGTATAGATATACCTTTTTCCCTGACTTGTCTAAAACAAAAACCATCAGTCCAGGGTCTATGACATTTTGCTATGACATCAATGACATCACACATCACTGACACACATCAATGACATCACACATGCCATACTGGACACGGGACTGGGCAGGGAAGGGGTTAATCAGCCTGTAATAATAATAATAATAATAATAAAATAATAAATTCTTTGGAACTTAAAACAGATGTTAGATTTTAATATAATAAATAATGCCACAGACTTTCAAAACTGTACCATTAACCCTTTCACCGCCAAAGTCGCATTTTAGCACCACAGTGATTTAACACCTATGTCACTAAAAAGGCATCAAATTGGGGTCTATTATCCAAATACCCTATTGTCTTAGTTTTGGGAAGCAAGGATAGACCTTATTTGAGATGTGTCACAGAAGAATCCCCAATACTGCAGATGGATTTTGTTCTCTACCCAGGTAAATTTAATTGAAATTTTTGGCTGAAATATGGCTGGCGGTGAAAGGGTTAAGCATTCTTTTAAAAATAATTTTTATCATGCAATCGATGCAAACCTGGCAAGTGTTGAACAGTGGGAAGGAAATGGGTAGTATTGAATGAGTTAACTCATTCGCATCGCAACGATTTTGAATTATTAAAAAAAACTAACAAATCACTCCAGCCATACACACAAACAAAACATACATAAACAAAAGGAGAAATGAAAGAAGATTGCAGAGTTTTTACTTCAGGTTTAGACATACTTTCACATAGCCATGATAGGGAAGAGTACAGGTTTTTACTTCAGGTTTAGACATACTTCACATAGCCATGATAGGGAAGTGGTAGATCAGACTTTTTTTTAGGTAAAGACTTTATATAGAAAAACTCTCCACACCAATTGGTTAACCCATAACAAACCACTACAAAAACAAAGCCAGAGGCATAATTGTGGTCTAAGGGAGCGAAGCGAGTTTAGGAGTGACCAAAGTATGTGCACACAGATTTACTTCCCTTGAAAACAAATGCATCAAATTGACAGCTATCTATTAATTCCCGCACATATATGTCTGGAACGACTTGAATGAGTTAATGTTTGAATATAGTGAGCTATGTGGTCGCCGCCATATTGGAATTAAGCAAATTTGAAGATGATAGTAGTTCAGTTCAAAGAAGCATAAAACGAAAATAGGAGGGACCGGAGCTGGTCTAAGGGAAGCAACTGCAGGAAGGTCTGAAGATTCATAGAAACAGCGAGTTACTTCCCTCTTATCGCTTTAACCCTTTCGCAGCCAGCCATTTTTCAGCCAAAAAATACCATTATTAAATAGTTACCAGGGTAGAGAAAAAAAAAAATCTGCAATATTGCGAAATCTCCTCTGTGACATGCATAACACTAGGCCTATCCTTACCTTCCAAAATTACGAAAATAGGGTCTTTGGATAACAGGTCCTGATTTGATGCCTTTTAGTGACCTGGGTGTTAAACCATTGTGGTGCAAAAATGCGACGTTACGTTGGCGGTGAAAGGTTTAAACAGGATTTAAAATGAACAAAATTGGTCAGAAAACTCCCTCCGATGTGACTCCAAACGATTGGAATGCCAGAAACACATTAGAGTTAATTTTGAACTCACTTTTTCAGGAAGGCAGACAAGGCCTTGGTGAACTCATGTTGGTTGACGTCCTTCACGGAGATGCCCATCTGGTGAGGGGAAAAGAACACATGAATATTCATGAATGTTCACCAGGTGAATGAACTCATGCCGGTTGACGTCCTTCACGGAGATACCCATCTGGTGAGGGGAAAAGAACACATGAATATTCATGAATGTTCACTATGTTAATGAACTCGTGCCGGTTGACGTCCTTCACGGAGATACCCATCTGGTGAGGGGAAAAGAACACATGAATATTCATGAATGTTCACCAGGTTAATGAACTCGTGCCGGTTGACGGCCTTCACGGAGATACCCATCTGGTGAGGGGAAAAGAACACATGAATATTCATGAATGTTCACCAAGTTAAACCAGTGCCAGAGCAAACACACATAGTCACACACAACAACAAGAACAACATACATGTACAGTATTTATACGGTGCTGAATCAAAGCGCACACACACATTAGCATTCATAGCACATTCAAACAAAAACGCAATACAAAGCGAACACACACGTATGACATAAATGGTATGCAGCAGAAACAGACCTAAAGGCAAGAGAGAGAAGAGAAAGAGAGCGGAGCTTCAATGATGGGGGGAACAGGTGGGTTTTGAGGTTAGATTTGAAAGCAGATTGAGAGGGTCGGTCGCTGACGGAGGGAAAGAGGAACACACACACACACAATTTCATTAGACCTGATTAATCAATACTCTGTACAGACTCCTGACTTTTACGATCTACACCAAGCAACTTGGTGAAATTCAAAAACCTTGTATCTCGATTTTTTGGTTTTTTGAGTTAGATACATAGTCAGCTCTCTAATTTTTCCCCGCCACCTTCCACCAAAAGCTCGTATCTCTAACGACTTTCTATGAGGTTGTGAAAATAGAAGAAAAACTCATAAGTCCCAAATTCAGATCTAGTTAATTGGACAAAAACCTCGTATCTTCGTTCTTTTCAAGTATTAAAAAAAAAAAAGAAAAAGTAATTTTAACAAAATGCAGGACTAAACTCGCTATGTCTTGAACAACATATTCATCATAGTTAATCAATTGTGGTCAACGCGGTTAATTTTTAAAAAAGTTTTTTTCATTTTTCTCAAAACTACCAAAATTGAGATACGAGGTTTTTGAATTTCACCGACGATGTGTTAATTTATTTACAGTGGAATCCATCTAACTCAAAAAGGGTAACCCAAATTAAAAATACTGGATAACTCACAATAATTTTTGTGTGTTCCAGCTTAATCATCTTTATGCAAAAATCCTTATTATCTCAAAATATTGGCTATCTTTAAATAAAATTTCAGTTCCGTTGACTAATAAATCCAATTTATTTTTACTGTAAGTTATACAGTCAAACCTGTATTTTAACTTTTTCAAGACTTCCAATGAAAAAGTCAGAAAAATCTGTCTTAAATTGGAGGGGTCTTATAACAGAGGTCAGTTTTATGCATAAATTATACTAGTAAGATACATTACACCCATGCACAAAAAAAAGATTTAAAAAAAAAAGCAGTCTTAAATGAGAGGAGATCTTTTAACAGTCTTATAATATAGAGTTTGGTTGCAAGGCTGCCTACCCTCTGTTGCAGTTTCCAGGGACAAACTACATAAAAACCTGGGGACAACACTTATTTCCAGGGACAATCACCGCAATGCCATGCATCAGGGTCAAAACAAACATTAACATTTGATTATTTCATGATCTAGCAAAATTGTTTGCGGATCTGGATTTCTTGGTAGTCTTATTGATGCTTTGTTTGGTGTCATTGTACCTCAATATTCAAGATCCTTTGGTGTTCAGTAACCTATATGTGTAAATTTTAACTGACAAATCGCAGTTTCTGCATTTTAATAACTTATCTATTTTACCCAAAATGTTCATTTTTCTTTTCACCTTGTGCTGGTTTGCTTAAATTGGGGACTTTTCGGCCTAGTGCAGAGAAGACACCATTCTTTTATTGGAAATGTCTTCCTGTTTAGGGTTGATCCACAAGACAGTGTTTGTTAGCAGATATACATACTGACGAGAATTCCATAAATTCGAAAGAGATCTCTATGTACCATGCTCATACACTGTCTGTCCCCCATTGGGACAAAAAGTAAACCAGCACAAAATTTTGCCTTTGTTTTATTCTTTTCACAGAACTTCAAAAAGTATACACAGTTAGTGGTGTTTGTGGTTTCTTTGATCAAATAAATTTTAACTGACAACAGTGTCTGTCGTTTTGGGTGTTCCTATGTTCAATAGTATTAAAGGTCAGCAAACAAGACAAATCAGGGCTCCCAGGGACCCCCATTTGGGGGTCTATGAAGTACTAAAATTCTAAAGGACCCTCTAAAAGAATGTGCAGGGGGTCCCAGGGATGCACTAGAAAAAATTATTTTTAGCATTCACAATGCTATTGGAACCCTCTATACTGTAAGTGAAGGAGTCCATGGGACCCCTTGTTTTGTGGGATAATTGGGAGCCCTGCAAATGATAGTTCTACCATATTTGTTATATAATAATTAATATATTCCACTCATTTTCCAGGGACGCTAGAAATTTTTAAAAAGTGGATTCCAAAGACAGGGTGTCATTTTCGACTGTTTCCAGGGACAAATACACCTATGGGGGGACGGTAGGCAGCCCTGATGCATCAGTAAATTAATGAACCCCCATCCTTCTCCCCCCCCAAAAAAAAAAAGAAGCACTTAACCTCACCTTCAATTATGTGCAGCTGTCAGCAGCTCCCAGCACAACTGATCTGAAGACAAGATGACAAGGAATAATAATATTATTGTTGTCAGGCTCACAGCAATAATTGTAATAGCACTAATATCACCGATCAATGTCAAACTAAGGCCAGGTTCACATTAGATGCGTAAGTTCCGTACGGAAAACCCTAAATTGTGGAAGAAAGAAGGATAAAACTAAAGTACGCATATACTATTATAGGGGGAAATTCGGACACATGCGCAAATCTTTTTCCCTTCTTTGTTTCACTTATTTATGGATTGCGCACAGGTTTCCGCATGGAATATCCGCTTATGTGTGTACATGGCCTTAGGCTATCTTGCAGCAATAGTTGCAACTAAAACACTAGAATGGGTTTTCACCTACTTACTATCCAAATTTGAAAAATTTGATTTCTAAATCAAAATGTTATGACTATACGAGCCACAATCATGTTTTTATTTACAGTACCTATTTATTCAGAAAATGTACTATATCTAGCGCTTATCCTTCCACCTCTAAAGTCTAAGCACTTTACAATTTTACGATAAACCTTACATTTTTAAGCTATTCAGGCATGGGAATTGTCAGAGACAAAAAAAAATCTGAAAAGCCCCCCAATTGAAGTATTTAGTAACACAAACGAAGTATTTAGTAACAATTTCAAAAAAAAAATTTTTCCGCGGAAATCCGCGGACAATTCCCATGCCTGCTATTTCTATCTCCTCAGCTTTTTAATTTCTTGTCCCCCAAAGCGCAGCAGAATCTTCAGCCTGATGAAGTTGGCTGCCTGAGGCGAAGAAGAAGAAGGCATACATGCAAAAACATTTCCCCCCTCTTACCCCCTTCCTCTCTCATTCATGAACGCAACCACTCTAAAACTAAGAAATTAATTTCCAAGAAGAAGTCATTCCAATGTTTACCCCAGAATACATACCAAGCGGCACACAGTGACTCTCATACACACACGCATGCATGCACTCACACATGTATCGTATACGCAATGTTGCACACACACACACACACACACAGTGACACACACAAGACCAGTACTAGTACCATTAAAAAAAAAAAGTACTACAACTACATGTATCCCATGTATGGGTGCAACTCCTCAAAATAAAAAATAAAAATGAAATGTAGGGGTCCAGACTTGAGGTGACACCCTGAGCCCCGTTGGACGATTCAGGAGGGAAACGCAAGAGAGAGAGATAACGAGACAGACAGACAGACACTAGACAGCTAAAACGATGGACAGTTTGAGTCCGATAAGCCTTGTAAAAATGGCTAGTTAGTTAGTTAGTCTATTATAGTCCCGTCAACAGCTATGGTCATCTCAGGACTGTCACCGCGTAAAGTTTGACCATGTATAACTAAACACACATCAATGATTCTTATAATCTTAACAACGTCAAAAATCCTGAAGAAAAATAAAATAAAATAAACAGTATGATTGTAAAATGGTTACATCGCCTCTGAAAACAATATGGAATATCAGTAACTATCCCAGGGCTTAACAATAACCATTGACTGACTGCCCGGGGCAAGTGCACAGCCGTGTCGGGCAGGCCAAGCTTCTGTTAAATGTGCCCGACTGGGCAAGTGAAATTTTTGACAACCAACACTTATTTTCTCCATAAACGAACGCTCATTGCCTGTATTATTCAGCGCAGCTTCTCATATCCGTATTTTAAAAAAACCGTAACTTGCGACAGAAAGCTCACAGAGCAGACGACAGTTTCTGAAGCGCATCGCAGTGTTTACTCGCCAATGACGCAGTTTCATGCAAGACGTCTTCCCATTGAGTGAGGATGCGTGGGCCAGTTTGTTAGAAATGTTTGTACGAATGGTGAGTGAAAAGCGCATTGAGTTGCTTTGCAAGATTATGCGCTATATAAGCATTATTAATTATTATTATTTATTGGTTCCTAATTTGGGCAAGAAAGCCAATGGAAATTCATATTGCGAAGTACTTGGCCGACGCGTGTTTGCACACCATGTGGATGATTCGAGATTGATCTGTCCAAAAACATCGTCATGGCTCAGCAAACCTTGCTTTCCTTTCCTTTCTTGGAAAACGACCGTCACAATCAAAATCCACAAGTTCTGCCAATAACGAAAGTGAGATTGAGAAAGCGATACGATGCAAACAACAGAAGGCTGACTACGAACAGGAACAAGAACGGCGTTTTCAGGGAGGGGGGGCCCGGGGGGGGGGGGGGTGGGAGGGGACAGGGGATGGACAGAAGGCAAGGACTCAGAAAGAGAAGAGCTTGTGACATTTTCATGTGTGTTTGACCAGTGAATCAAAGTTTTGGACAAAGAGAAGCCAATGACTCAGGTAAGAGATGTTATTATGTGTGTGTGACTAGCAATACACCTGAATTTCGGGAAAGTCCAAAAGCTGTTTGGGCAAGTGAATTTTTCTTTAACTTGCCCAACTGGGCAAGTGGAAAAAAAAGTTACTGTTAAGCCCTGTATCCCCATGCTGTTTTCAAAATTCCCCGAGAAAACTTCCAGGATAGAACCACCAAGTTCAAAACGCCGCAAAATGAATGAAAAAAAACCCACCTGAAGTTCAGTTTCTGGTACCCGCCAACTTAAATCAGTGTAAAAGTGAAAGAGTTTCAGTTAACTTTCACCCAAGCAACACAGAAAAGAAAGCTATCTGAAGGACTCCATACCAGCTACTCGCAATTTCATTGGATGGCGCGACAACAGCAAGCGGCCATTTTGTCTCAATTTTGTTTTTCCATTTCTAACCCTAAGTTGCCTAACCCTATCCCTTTCCCGGGCGTTCTATCCTAACCCTATCCCTATCTAACCCAACCCCGAGCTGGAGAAAGGGATAGGAGTAGCAGTGAGTTCATATTAACTTGAAAAAAAAATCAGTGGCAACACTCGAACATGTTCAGGGATAGTAACTCTTGCCAACGGTGTGTCTATACACCGGAAAATGCCCCCCCAAAACGGAAAATGCTGAATGCAGAATTGTCAAAACACTGAATGGTAGGGATGAATTATGAAAACATTCTACAGAAAACACCAAATTGCAAAGTGATTAACACGGTTTCATTGACACATTTCCATAGTTCAGCTATCCCGCACACTAGAATATATTAATTCACGTCATACCGCATCATATCGACATGGTTACAAACAAAACAGCGCTCGCACGACTGTACATATACAAACACATCGGCACTCAACATAAATCAAAGAACTCAATGAGTAGATCTAGATGTAAATTATTGGTAAAGGTAAAGATGTGCCACCCCCCATGCATTTCTCGGTTAATTGTATTTTTCCCTTTTTGCCTTTCTTACCATACATAAAGCTGTATTTTAGGAACATTTTTAGCTAATAACCTTTTTGGAATACTAACCCTATCCCTAACCCTAACCCTAAACCTAACCCTACCCCCCACTATGTACTGCAGTACACCGCGATTTGTCACAGTTGTGGTTCGTTGCGTTTTTCCGTCTTATAGAGGGATCCGGGATAGCGTCATAATGTCACGTGATTTTGTTGGTAACGAAAGTCGGACGCCATTTTGACTGGAGCGCCGTTTTGGTTCAGATTACAGAGGTGAGCGTCAGTGAGTTTCGACAAATCGTCACAATGGTAATAAACTGTGCAGTAGTTAAATGTTCAGGACTAAAAGCAAACATCAGAATTCAATGCGTTCCACCGCCAAGTATCTTAGCAACCCCGAATAATCCAGCCATCATGGCCGACAGAAGTGACATTCTCATTTGCATACATGAACCCGGATCCCTCTATAGGGTTAGGGGGTTTAGGGTTTAGGTTTAGGGATAGGGTTAGTATTCCAAAAAGGTTATTAGCTAAAAATGTTCTTAAAATACAGCTTTATGTATGGTAAGAAAGGCAATAACGGAAAAAATACAATTAACCGAGAAATGCAAGGGGGGGTGGCACATCTTGACCTTTACAAAATTATTTTTTTCAAAATTTAAGTAGACGCGGTTTTGTGGTATCAGTGTAGGAACGACGGAATTAGGTCAAGCCGCAGCGATTTTTCTCGTTGAAAATCCGAACCGCGATTTTGGCTATGTGCCAAACGGTCACTTCCTTTGCTTGTTTTTATTGGTGGTTATTCTTGGCGCTGACCATCCAAGTTTCTTTCTTTCGGGAAGCAGACACCTACTCGGTCATTCGGGAACGATCTTTTTTTACGCTAAGACGGCCGATCGCGAGAGACAAGCGATCCAATATTTGGGTCCAATTCATTCGTTTATCATTTCTGAACGGTAATTATATAATTCTTTAAAACAAATGCGCAGTTACATTTAATTATTTTTCTACAAGTACACCAAATTTGGTGCATCTAGAATAAATCTCAATGCTGCTCAAGGTCTCCACAAGTCGGGAGGTGTTACGTCGAAGACTGTCCGACATGTTTTCTGTCACGCGCATGTTCATGTTGCGATCTTGTGAGTCGCACAAAAAGCTTAGGCCTAATCTGTCTAATGTTTGGGGTTGATGTTGCCCCTTTGAATAAGCTTTATTTTGGTACCAATGTTTTGTTTATTGGTAAAAAAAAGAAAAAGTTATGGCTGTTTTATTCATCCAAACCTTGATACGGTGAGGGCCGGTAATCTTGATCAACTTTTTCTTATATAGCTCATGTAAAAAAAAGCTAACATTTTAAAACGTCGTAACTTTCTCAATTTTCGACCGATTTTGATAATTTGGGTATCATTTTAAAGGTCTTGTCGGGCTCTTTCCAATGACATAAATTTCATTAGGATTTGACAAAAAGTAAATATTTTTTTAAAATTTTATAACCACCCTATATCAGTGTTATCACACACCGTTCACACAGGCTGAGATCGTCACCGGGGCACGTAGCGACCTAGGCCTGGGCTGTGTGTTATTTTTAATTTTCCGGCATTCACCTTTCAGCATTTTATGGCATTTTTCGCCATTTTCCGGTGTTTAGACACATCCCATGCCAATTTATTATTCCTAGCAAAAAAATCAGTATTTTTTTTACCAGTAAACTCGATCACTGTCAGTGTTTTCTGTCATGCAAGTACTACTACTAACTACTACTACTACTACTACTACTACTACTACTACTACTACTACTACTAGTAGTGTTCCTTCTGGGTCCTTTTGGATAAATCGACGCTGCCGCAGTCAAGATTCACAAACTGACAAAGTTGAACTTGAAGTGGGATACTTCTGAAACTTTCATTGAATGAAAGAAGAAGAATCACTCCAATGAATGGGAGCGGGGTTATTTCTTGCAAATTTTCCATTCCTAAACAATTAGCAGAACAAAATGGACAGGGAAAATACATGAGCAGTGTATTTGTGCCATTCAATAATTTGTTAAAATACAAAAAGAGATGAGAGACGAACATACACGTGCACCTACCTTCGTGAGAAAAATGGAAAGGAAGTTCCGCATTGACGTCATAACGTATCCAGAGTAATTTCCCTTTAAACAAAAAAAGGAGCGTGCAGACGATCGTTTTAGATTGAGAGAGTCTGCTTTTGCTACAAATCATTGGAAAATAATTCTTGTACAGTCTCTCTGTTAAAATAAAATGCAGGATATTGAGCTCGAAGGAGCGTAGGCTACAGTATGTCTGACGACAGACTTATACGAGTGGGCTCCAGAAAAAGCGAGGTAGATGCAGTAGATAGTAAAGAGTTTTACTAAAGACTAAAGACAGTCACTGTAGTCTTTTCGTAGCGGTGCCATAGCCGATGAGGTTGAACCGAGGCGTGGTTACCGATACATCTATCTGCATTAATAAAATATCGGGACTTTACTGGTTTCGTACTGCCTCAGGGCATTGCCTCCAGTATTGTTCCCACCATATTTGTATTTACAAATGTCCCATATCATATGTGTCTGATTCAGACCAAGAGGACGTAAAACACCATTTTCGCCGTCTTTAGGTCTTTAGAAAAACTCTCACAGTGTCACTGAGTGTCAGTGGTCAGTGGAGTAAAGATAAAGTAACTTTAACAGTTAAGAGCCAGAAGAAGTGCCTAAACTAAACTTACTTAAGAACGCGCGCGTGTGTGTGTGTGCGTGCGTCGCGAGTGTGCGGTACCCTGTAATGCTGTGTGTGTGTGTGTCTTTTTCTCTCTCTCTGTACCTCTGACTTGTGTGTGTGTGACTGTGTCAGTGTGTGTGTGTGTTATGTTTTCTACATCTCTCTCTCTCTCTCTCTCTCTCTCTCTCTCTCTCTCTCTCTCTCTCTGTCTATCACTCTATGTGTGTGTGTTTTTGTGTGTGATTCCGTCAAAATGATGATGGTGATTGTTTAGCCAAGCAAGAAAGATTATCTCCTAGGTCACCAAGTGTGTGTGTGCGGGGGTGGGAGTGGGGGGGGGGGGGGTTGGGTGTTGTTGAGTCTCTCTCTCTATCTATTCTCTCTCTCTCTCTCTCTTCTCATCTCTCTCTCTCTCTCTCTCTATCTCTCTTCTCTCCTCTTTTCCTTTCCTTTCTTTCATATTTTTTTTTTCCAACTTTCTTTCATTTTCTTTTGTTTTTATACTTCCGAGGGCATAGTCACAGTGATGGTGTAAAAAAGCTTATGCTTATCTAGTATTAACCATCAATAAACAGTCATTTATATTCGTATTAAATCATAATCGTATTCATATCCCCTGTATCGGGAACACGATGATGGATAGGTTTGGTTTCTTTTTTCAGATCTCAGTCTTGTTGTTTGTCCGAATACAAATTACAACTATACATTGATCAGCAATAATATTCACATTCCTCTCAATAAGAAAAGAGATAGATCTAAGCTCCTGACCAAAAAAAAGCAATCATATTTGCATGCTGACATTTTCTGCCACAAAACATCTTCCTTTGTCACTTTTTTGTGGGAAGAAATATGAGCAGTGTTCCAAATTAATACATCCCTGGTTTTTGTCTGTTCTATAGTTAGCTCTGGTACAGACGAGGCATGTGATCGAACAGCTCAAAGGAAATCATAGTGAGATCAAATTTGAAACAGGTAAGAATAAATTAGCTATATGAATTTGTTGTTTGTGTGTGTGTGTCTGCACGCACACACACACACACACACACACAAACACACACACACACACACACATACACACACACACACACACACATACACACACACACACACACCAAACACACACACCACACACCACACCAAACAAACACACACACACACAAACCATGCACACACACACACACACACACACACACACACAATGCACAGGGACGCACACACATACTCACACACAGACAGAGAGAGAGAGAGAGAGAGAGATGGATAAAAGGGGGAAGACAAAGCAAACCCAACAACAGAGAGAGAAGAGGGAAAGAGAGAGTAAGACTAAGAGGCATGATACAGACAGAGATAAACAAAGAACGTAAAAAATAACTACTGAATATCAATAGTGTAAATTTTGCGTGTGTGTGCTTAAATAATTCAATAATTAAAGTTTTATGGACACATGTAGTAGTAGTAGTAGTATAGGGACTAATCAAACCTTCAAGCTTTTTAGTAGTCCCATCGATTTCAAATTTGATATTTATTATTTTTAAATATCTTTGATCTAAATCCTTCCGAGCTGCCATTAATACTTGAAGATTTATGATTAGTGTACATATTTTGTCATGCAAAACTTGATGTTGTTTTGGGACTGGGAGAAAAACCTTTGAATGTCTTTTTTTTTCCACATGGGATATGTATATCACCTATATTATCTACGTGTAAATTTATTATGACTTTTATGGTGATTATTTTCAGTGACAATGAACACAACTGGTGACAACATACTGGAGTCAGCGCTGTCTAAGGCAAGACTCTATGGAATAGGGAATTGTTCGGAAATAATTAAGGGGAATAATGTCATGCTGTGTGGGAGTCATCATGTTTAATTCAATCGGTCAAATAAACAGGGGAAAGTACTTTACCATCAGGTAAATCCCCAAACTTCGCTTCTTGTGTTTGAGGAGACACACAGCACGTAGAATGCCTCCACGGGGGGTCGCGTCATTCTATAAAAATTTGATGTCATGTATATTTTTACATCACGTTTTGCAAGTTCTGTCAATTTGTAACAAATGGCCACCCCTTATTTTTCTTTTAAAAAATGTTTGCGAGTTGCTGACTTGCATCCTGCGGTTTCAAGGTTCGACGAAATGCCGCCATGGTTGCTATGGTTTTTACTGAGTAAGTCGAGGTAATTAACTCCATTTTTCACGAAGTGCTTTCCCCTAGTTGTTTTTTTCTCCCGAAAATCGTCTATTAAATGTTTGGCGTGGTGGTTGGTGTGGTGTATGGCTTTGTTCATACAGTAATTTACTTTTATTTGTAAACATGATATTTGGGCCCCTGTGTGTGTGTGTCTTTGTGTGTGACTGTGTGCGTCACTGTCTGTGACGTGTGAGTGTGAGTGTGTGTTTGCGATGATCAATGGACTGATCAATGAGCTGACGAACTACAGAAAGTTTTCATTCTTTCCGAGGGCCGTGGTAGAATGGAACTGTCTTCCATCTGAGGCAACAAAACAACATCAATCTCAGTGGAGGAATTCAAAATCCCTGATATTACAACCTCCTCCTCCTCCCTCCCCCACTCCCCCCAGTCCAAACCCAACCCATCCTTCCGGCTCCCCCCCCCCTCCAATCACTACCCACCCACTTCTTTGTCCCCTTGTAGCTGACCATCTGGGCAGCCATTCATTTGGATCCATAATAGTTACGGAAGACCCCTGTTATAGTATCATAATCTTCAAAATGTTGAAGGAGGATACTTATAAATAGAAAGAAGAAGAAAAGTGGATAGGACAATTTGTCCTGAAACAAGAAACGGTACAAAATGTTCCGCCTCCTGCAGAAACCAACAGGACAAAGCCTGTCAGTGTTAAATTTTAATACTACTAATACTACTACTACTAAAGACATCTATACTAATTATAGAGCGCACATTCTAGACAGACTACTCATGGCGCTTAACCAAACTAAAAATTCACTCCACATGCAAGATTACATCATACATATCAAACATACTCACATGCGCTCGCATTCCCACCGTCACCCCCACACAAACCATGTAATAGGACATTTGTCCTGACAGAGGAGAACACAATAAGGCATTTTCAATTTTAATAGGTCAATGTCCTATGACTGGGGCCTTGGGACGTCGCTATGTATGTGTAGTAGACCTTGGTAAACTAAATACGGTGGATTCCTGATAACTGAAAACCGGATAACTCAAAAACACTGTATAACTCTAAATGTCTGGGTATTGGTATTTGGTATATTCTAGTCACCGAGACTTATCTATGTGAAATTCGGGATGCTCTCCCCCTGAGAGCGCATTGCCGCATGTGCAGCGCCTACCCATTTAAAAAAAAAAAAAAAATTGGGGGGGGGGGATGGGGGAGGGCACAAGTTTTGGGTCCCAGTATAATAACTTCTCATGTTGAAAAGTCTTTTAGCTCAAAATGTTGGTTTCTCCAAATAAAAATTCAGTCCCTTAAAGGAGATGAAAACCCTGTGGTAAGCATGTCACAAACATGCTGATATACACTGGACTTTCATTGTGTTGTATTGATGAACACCAAAAAATGCTATAAATGAAGCAAAAATGAAGATTTTCTAGAATTGCATTTATATTTTAATAAAGTCAATGTAGCAAAACTTAAACTTTCCGGCAGCTATGACACCCCCTGAGGGCACCGACGGCTCCAATGATAAAAATAGACCTAAGAGTAATACTGCCATTGCGTAGAAACAGGAAATGACGCAAAAACAAAAAAAAAAAACCTCCCGTTTGAAAGTTCAAAATCAAGTCTTTTTCGACTCAGGGGACTTGAAGATAAAAGATATATGGACAAAACGGTCCAGAAAGGCAATTTATTTCAAAGAAATACTTAATATAAAGCTGTATAATACAGATAAGCAATTTAAAACGATTTTTCAGCCCAAACAGGGTTTATTTCTCCTTTAAGTGATTTTTACTGTATCTTTATGAATGTGCTTGTGTGTGTGTGTTTCTCTCTGTGTGTGTGTGTGTGTGTGTCTGTCTGTTTTGTTGTCTGTCTGTCTGTACTGTATGTGTTGGTGTCTGTTCTGTCTTGTGTGCTGTGTATGTTCTTTATTATATAATCATTTTCGTGTTCACATTGTCGAGATCACTGACAAAAACGACACCCTCTCTTTCGCAGATCGGGGAAAAGTCGCTGTTCACTCGAGAACTGGAGGACGCTCTTCTGAAAAAGAAGGTGGATTTTGTGGTGCACTCCCTGAAAGACCTGCCCACAGAAAAAATCCTCCTCCCCAACCCCCAAATTGGGCCCTTTGGTGTCCCTCCCGGTGCTGTGCCTAAAGTAAGTAATAATAAATCATTGGCTCACTCGTGTTAGCGAAGTGAGTCCATATATTATCATCATGTTCGGTTGTGTGTATGTATGTATCATGTATGTCCTTTTTTTTTTTTGGTCACTTTCTAAGGATTCATTATTTGTTTGCCTTTAATGTTCTTGTTATCAATGTAAAGCGCACGCAGCTCATGTGAAAAAGAGCGCTATATAAATTCACATCATTATAGTAAAAGGCCAAAGTATCCGTCTGTGTGTGTGTGTGTCTGTCTGAAAACACAAAATAGGGCCTTATAACTCCGCCGTTTTTTGACCCAATCGCTTCAAAATTGCTGTGAGCCCAAACGGGGCGATGGCAACGCCAACCGGGGCGTCCGTATCATTTGTGCGGTTTGACAAATGCGCAAAACACGTATTCGCCGGCCTCTCGGCGCCCGCATTATCTCGGCATTTCTGGACCGATTGCTTTCAAAATTGGCAGACATATGACCGGGGACGGTCTCTATAGGTGTACCAAACCGGAAGCGAAACGATGCCGACGCGCGCGCGCCATACGCCGCTTCACCTCTTTTCACGAATAACTCCGCCGTTTCGTAGCCAATTCGCTTTAAATGTGCTGTCCGGCTTTTTGGGGGCTTTTTATGGCCTGGGCAAAGCCTGCCAGCAAAATTGAAGAGAATCAGGTGAGAGCAGTGCGTCACTCTCAGAGCAGCGCCCACGGGAAACGGGGCCTTATAACTCCGCCGTTTCTTAACCGAATCGCTTCAAATTTGCTGTCACTCAGTGTTATCAGTACTTGGCGTTACCGTCACAAGGCGCTACCAGTACGGTGCATTTACCAGTACTAGGCGTTGCGCTAGTTATTATTAAAAAATGATCTTTGCCGAAAATCCTTACCATTCCGGTCCGCCACATTACAACTTCAGACTCGGAGGAAACTCTCACACTCTTCGTTTGGTTTCCGCCCCCACACAGGAGAGACAACCCTCGGGACGCCGTCGTCATGCACCCAAAGCATTGTGGGAAGACGCTGAGCGAGCTTCCCCCAGGTAGCGTCATAGGGACCAGCGCCCTGCGGAGGGCCGCGCAGCTGCGGCGGAAATACCCCCACTTCAAGATTGAGAACATCGTATTCCTTTTGTTGTTGTGGACTTACCCTGGCTAAAAGACTCCAGTGATCACCCCAACAGCCCCGCCTTGTCCTTAAAGACACACTGACCAGGGCTCCCAGGGACCCCCATTTGGGGGTCTATGAAGTACTAAAATTCTAAAGGACCCTCTAAAAGAATGTGCAGGAGGTCCCAGGGATGCACTAGAAACATTCTTTTTTAGCATTTGCAATGCCACTGGGACCCTCTATCCCGCCTCTAGGACCCTCTATGCTGTAAGTGAAGGAGTCCTTGGGACCCCTTGTTTTGCGGGACGAATGGGAGACCTGCTTACCTACCACGATTAAGTCCCTTGGGTTTTTTCTGGGTAGCTGTGACCCACATACAGATGCCCCCAACTTCAAATTGAGGCTGCTCTTTAAAATGATGATGTTTCTTTTAATAGGGCATTTGCCGCGTGCCGGCGACCTTCAATTTCACTGAGTGAGTTAAGAATTTAGAGAGTTGAACTAGAGAGGTCAGCATAACTCGGGCAGAACGAGCGCGGGCAAATTAGTAGTCTAGTATAGAGAACGAACACTCGTGGCAAGTGCTCTATTTGGGGGCATTTGTATGGGAGTCAAACCTGGTCAAAACCAGATTTCTTACCAGCTAATTAAGAGGGAAAACACGTGAAACCCGTGATTTTGACACATGATCTGGTGGGTCTTTAAGAAGTTATGGCTGTGTCGGACCAATTGACATAGCCTAGAACACCGAGGCTACATCACATAAAAATGTTGTTATGCTCTGCACAGTTATGCGGGGATTGTCTTTAGCCATGACAAGCTCCTAGCATAACATCATCAGTCTCCAAAATTCTCCAAAGTCGGAGTGTGGCTGCACACGTGGCGGGGTAATCAAAAACACGTAACACACGTAAATGTTCTCATCCCTAGCTAGTGCATTTGTACCATACTGTTCAAGTGCTTGCCGCTGTTGGGATAATCCCTGGAGTCTTTTAGCCAGGGTAATGAACAGCACCAACAACAACATCCCAACAGTGGAAGCACTTGAACTCTATAGAACAAGTGCATCATCAGCTAATAGCTATGGATGAGAGCGTTACGTGTGTGACCGTTTTTTTTTATTACCCTGCCACGTGGTCAGCCGCACTCCGTCGTCAGGGGATTTTGGAGATTGATGATGTTGTGCTAGGAGCTTGTCATGGCTAAAGACAATCCCCACATAACTATTGCAGAGCATAACAAAATAACATTTTGATGTAGCCTTGGTGTTCTAGCCTATGTCAACACAGCCAGCCAAGACGTATCGTATCCTTTAAAAATATTCTCCATTTTACTTGCAATACACATGCTTTTGGAAGTCGTTTTGATAATGAAGTGATACAAGAAGTGCAGTGGCGTAGGAACATTTTTTTAAGCCGGGGGGGGGGGGGCAGGATTGCCAACAAACCCGGGGGGGGGGGCAAGCGCTTAGGACCGAGGACGAATGGATGGATAGGTTAAATTACATGACTTAGTAAATCCTACAAAAAAAAATTTATTATTGTTATTTTTAAAACATAATCATAATCAATGATATAAAAAATTCTATGAATGAAATAAAACATGATGTGAATTGAAAGGAGACAACAAAAAAAGCATAAAAATACAACCATGTTTGGGGCGGATCAGCCAGTCATGGAAGAGGGGAGGGGGTAGCTCCAAGTGGTCAGTTGGGGTGGGGTGATGGGTCTGGGGGGATTGCCTCCCAGAAGGTGATGATAATTTGAATGTAAAAGATGCAATCAAGGCTTCTCGTGAGAGAATAACTGTAGCATGGAACTACAATTTGTCTTCCTCTTTTTCTTTCCATTTTTTGTCTGAGGGGGTGGAACCCCTGTAACCCCCCTCAAATCCATCTTTGATGCAGTACCAAGTCCATGACAGCAATGTGTAGGCCTAGTGAATGGGCTGAGGCTATTATAACTCTTTCGTTTCCTTGTGTCCTTTCTGTTTTGTTTGTTTGTTGTTGTTTTGGGGGGGTTTTGGCCGTTATAAATTTTTGGGGGGCGCAGAGAGATATGTCTGCCCCCCCTCCTCGAAGCCATGGGGGGCAGCTGCCCCCCCTGTTCCTACGCCAGTGAAGTGCTAGTTGAAAAGATAGAGTAAGGTATTACAATGGGTAGTTGTGGCATTCAATTAAAAAGGTCTGAATCAAGGATGCCACCGAATTGAGTTTACTTTCACTTTCGGTAATGTTTAGGCTACGGCCACTGTACACAGTACTAGCCACAGGGGGAGGGGGGGGGGGTCATTTAATAAAAAAAAGTTGCGACTTCACAGAACCGCTAATTACGGCATCCTTCTTATTCTTCTTCGTCTTCTTCTTATTCCCTATTTATTATTACTGGACCTCCCGGCGTTTAAAGTCCAACTTGGTACGCCACTGACAGGCGGTGTGTGCTCTCAATGCCTAATTATTAAAAACTTGAATTATTAATTTGGGATCCATCCCTAAAACGTAGAGGTTAAAACTATATGCACTGGTCCCCCCCCCCCCCCACCATGGGAGATCAAAAGGGGGGGCCCAGACAGAGGCCTGGTGGCTGATGTAAGTGCCACCTAGGCCGGCCCTGAATGCATCTGGGCAGATGGTTTCAGTCAGGCTTGTGGGAAGCATGTTCCACTCTCTGAGCGTTCGTAGGAAGAAAGAGTGGTAGAGGACTGGATGGGCTGTCCTTTCTTGATAAAATCTTTGGCCTCCTCTCGTTCTGCGGGTCGCTGGGGCGCAATTTAACTGTAATTGAACCAAATTTTAACCCTTTCACCGCCAAAGTTCGCATTTTTAACACCACAGTGATTTAACCACCTATGTCACTACAAGGCATCAAATTGGAGGTCTATTATCCAAAGGCCCTCTTGTCTTAGTTTTGCGGAAGTAAGGATATACCTTGTTTTATAAATGATGTCACAGAACAATCCCCAATACCGAAGATGGATTTCTGTTCTCTACCCAGGTAAATGTAATAGCAATTTTTGGCCCCGAAAAAAAAAAATTATTTTTGGCCTGGCGGTGAAAGGGGTTAATGTTTCAGGCCTCTGGCCTATAACATAGGAGGTTCGATGCCACACATAAAAAGAAATGACAACATAAGTGTGTAATAATTAATAAACTGACAGCATTAATCATGAGATTACTCTTTAACTCTAAGCTCAGAGAGGCAACTTGAACACCAGGTTCCGGAAACTGTCGGAAGACGGCAGCACCTATGATGCCATTATTCTGGCCGTGTCTGGGCTGGAGAGAATGAACTGGCACCATTTGATATCGGAGGTGTGTAGTTTGTGTGTAGTGTGTCACAACGTGTAGCTTGTGTGTAGTGTGTAACTGGATTTGTATGGGACTAGAGAGAATGAACTGGCATCATTTTGTCTCGGAGGTGTTGTAGTTTGTGTGTGTGTAGTGTGTAATGTAATGTGTAAGAATGAACTGGCACCATTTGATATCGGAGGTGTGTAGTTTGTGTGTAGTGTGTCACAGCGTGTAGCTTGTGTGTAGTGTGTAACTGGATTTGTCTGGACTAGAGAGAATGAACTGGCATCAATTTGTATCGGAGGTGTGTAGTTTGTGTGTAGTGTGTCACATGTGTAGTTTGTGTGTAGTGTGTAACGTGATGTGTGTGGTCAGGAGAGAATGAACTGGCATCATTTTATTACAGAGGTGTGTAGTTTGTGTGTCACATGTGTAGTTTGTGTGTAGTGTGTCACATGTGTAGTTTGTGTGTAGTGTAACATGATGTGTGTGGTCAGGAGAGAATGAACTGGCACCATTTTGTATCAGAGGTGTGTAGTTTGTGTGTAGTGTGTCACAGCGTGTAGTTTGTGTGTAGTGTGTAACGTGATGTGTGTGGTCAGGAGAGAATGAACTGGCATCATTTTATTACAGAGGTGTGTAGTTTGTGTGTCACATGTGTAGTTTGTGTGTAGTGTGTCACATGTGTAGTTTGTGTGTAGTGTGTAACATGATGTGTGTGGTCAGGAGAGAATGAACTGGCACCATTTTATTACGGAGGTGTGTAGTTTGTGTGTCACAGTGTGTAGCTTGTGTGTAATGTGTAATGTGATGTGTGTGGTCAGGAGAGAATGAACTGGCACCATTTTATTACAGAGGTGTGTAGTTTGTGTGTCACAGTGTGTAGCTTGTGTGTAATGTGTAATGTGATGTGTGTGGTCAGGAGAGAATGAACTGGTATCATGTTATCTCAGAGTCGTGCAGTTTGTGTTTAGAGTTGTTTGTCCAACACCCAATCCAGCCTGGTCAACCACACCCATGCTTGAACAAAACTGCCTTCCACAATTTTTGCAAAGCAATAATGTGTGTACCATTTTTTTTTTACCATTGAAGGCGCACCTTATTATAAGGTGCGCCCCCCAAATTTTACACACAAATTCAGATTTTGTTTGCTTTCCTTACCTCCATTTTATTTTATTAAGTCATAAGTATTGTAAAGCGCAGGGGGTTCAGTCTGGGGTGGAAAAGGTATCACTCTATATCGTCGCTGTCCGACGCTAACAGTTGATTAACACAATCAGTGTATTTTACAGGAGCATCAAAGAACCTATCGTCGCTGTCCGACGATAGACCTGTATTTACCCAATACAGTGATTTTACAGCAAGCATCAAAGAAACATATCGTCCGCGTCCGTCGCTAACCGCTGTATTTACACAATTCCAGTGATTTTTACAGGAGCACAAAAAAACATATTGTTCGCCTGTACAAAGTACAATCCCATTTGATGATACGCTTGCCCTTCTTCTTTACCTATGAGTAAACATTTTGACACAATAACAAGTTGCATTAACACCCAACAGTTTCCGTGATCAAGATCAGTACACCGGTTAAGTCACAAGTTAGTGCATTGTTCTCACAATGGGAGATACGAAGCTGCCGCGCAGTTACACGATTAGCGTGACCAGTTACCACGCTTATCGCGTCAAAAACCAGCAACAACCCGCCAATACACGATTATTCCGTGGTATCATGTGACAAATTTGCAAGCATTTCATTGGTGCCAGGACAGAGAATATTATAGAAGACCTGCGTGAGGTCACTGGAAGGAGTTTCAGTCAAAAGTCTTTATTCTGTCAAAATTTTGTAGCTACACGGTTAGCGTCGGACAGCCTACGATTATATAGTTTTCAGAAAAATACGGTAATCAGGAGAAAAGGAACTGAACTGTTATCCTTGAGTTGTTTTGGGGCTGTTGTTATCAGTGCATATGAATGTTAGTACATGTATACCGCTAATTTTTCTGACTAAAGGCCACACCTTTGTATAAGGCACACACCCAAATTAAGATTTTTATCACCCGCGGAGTTTTACATAGCGAAGGTGAGATCTGTTTTGTGTGTTAATGGGTGGGGGGGTGGGGGGGGGCTTCCGGGGTGTGTAACAGCATATCACCATGAAATAATAAAGATAGGAAGATGAAACTTGATGTGCATGTAGGCTAGGTACTGTAGATGTGCCTTTGGAGTCTAAGGTCATGGACCTTGTACATATGACTTTGAAAACTGAAAAAAAAGTTTTAGCCATATGCAGGCACCAGTCGACATAGGATGTTGAAACTTGGTATAGAAGGGTGTATGGTTATGCTCCTTCCCGAATATTGTTGACCAGTCAAGGAGATGCTGACCCTGAAAATCGGGGGGTTCGGAAAATGCGAGTTCCCAAGATGAAATCAGGTGGGAATGTTGGCCCTGAGTATTGTAACTGTGCCTTTGTGGGCGCTTTCAACTCAAAACACACATACAAAAACACAAACGCCGCCACACGCCTAGGAAGATTCAAACTTGTGCAATAGGCTGGGTATTACAGATGTTACCTTTTAGGGCCAGCGCCTTTGAAAAACAAGTGTAGCCCGCGGGTGATTCCGAATGCTACATTCCTGATAACTCAATCTAGTGTTACTATATTTCTTACATATTTAATCAGTAACATTATAAGGCGCAGGGGTCTGCAGTCTTGGAAAAAAAAGTATCGCCACTAAGTCTGAAAAAATACGGTATGTTTAAACTCCATTCAAGCCTTTCCGGCCATATATGTCCGGAATTAATATTGATAGCTGTCAATTGGAGCTTTGCTTCAAGGGAAGTAAAAATCTGGTGTGACACCATACCTTGGGCTTCTAATCTCGCTTCGTCCTTAGACCACAATTTTGCCTCTGGCACCTTTGCTTTTGTCAGTGGGTTGTGTGGGGGTAGCCAATCGGTTGCAGACGAGGTTTTCATATAACAGTCCCGTACATATAAAAAAGTCTCGATCTACCCCTTCCCTATGTCTAAACCTGAAGTAAAAACCGTAATCTTTCTTTTACTTTCCTTTTGGTTTATGCTACACATTTTGCATTTGTGATTTGTGAGTTTAATAAAAAAATCAAATTCGTTGTGAGGCGAATGAGTTCTTTAAAACAGTATGTTTAGTGCATTGTGCAGAAATGCCTACCTCACGGCTAGTTAAATTGTGACAGAGGCATTTCCTGCACAGTACGCAACAATACTGTTAAAACAGTATAGCAAGAGCTTTGTGCCAAATAAAAAACAACCTTGAAAACCTTGTCAGGCTGGAACACATAGAAATGCTGAAGTTTATCCTACCACAACTAGTACTCGTAAACAGAACATCCTAGCAGTACAATCGTCACTCCTCAAATACCGTATTTACGGACGACAAGGCGCAAGTGATTATAAGGCGCACACTCAATTTGACCAAAATTGGATGTTGTGGACAAAAAAAAAGCGGGTTTTACGCTTCCCTCTTGGTCTGGAACAGGACACATATGCGGACATTTGTAAATACAAAGATTGTTGGGAACGATATAGGATGCCCCAAAGTCCGGAGGCGTGCAACACCCAGTAAAAGTCCAAATTTGTTAACAATTAGAGTTGTTTTATATGGTTTT
>CM065709.1:10398738-10414706 GCA_017654935.2 Phymorhynchus buccinoides | reverse complement strand
AAAAAGGGAGGAAGAGAAAGAAAGAGAGAGGAGAGAGGGGGGAAGAGGAGGAAGGGAGGAGGGGGGGGAAGGAAGAGGGAAAGGGATGGAAGGAGAAAAGAGGAAGGAAGAGGAGGGGAGGAGGAAAAGAAAAGGGGAGGAGAGGAGAAAAGGAGGGAAAAAAAAAAGGAGAAAGAGAAAAAGAAAAAAAAGGAGGGAAAGGAGAAAGGGGGAGGGAGTGTGATGAAAGTGGGGGGGAGGGAAAACTGGGACAAGGCAGGAGGGGAGGAAGTGGAGGAGTGTTAAGAGAACAAAGGGGTAATGAAACGAGAAACACATACTACATGTCTTAAAAACGAGACAAAAGGACTCCTCTCTAAAACACATACCTGATAAACAGGGCGAGAGTGGAAGGGACCACCGCTATCCTTCTAATCCAAAACACAGGTTTCGCGTACTCTCGTGTTGGTGTGTGTGGGTGTGTGTACGCGCACACGTGTGTGTGTGTGTGTGTATCCATGCGTGTGTGTGTGTATTGTGCATGCACCACGTGTGTTGGGTGTGTGTGCTCGGTGTATCTTGTTTTCTATTTAATTGAATTGTTTTCAATTTTAGGGATTTGTCTTTATTAGGTTAACTGTAAAATGGTCATGGTCCGGAGGTTCTGCTACCACTCTGTACACTGCAGTGTCATCAGCAAAGAGACAGGCTGCTGATGGGCTTCTCTGGACAACCGCCAACATCTTTTTGATGGTTCTGTTGTAGAAACTGGGGGACTCCAGTTCGTCTTTCTTCTTCTTCTCGTCTGCTTGCACTTATAGCATCCTCCATTTAACAATTTGATGATTATGACGCTTACAATGTGGGGGGGTTCTAACTAAACAGAAGACTTGTGTAAAACTAAAAATATTTGCTGCCCAGATGATCAGCTCAATGCGAGATTGAATGGGAGGGGGCGAGATTCTTGAGGCCGAGAGGGTGGGTAGGTGGGCATGATTTTGGGGAGAGGCCCGGACAGGGGGTATGGAGTTGACTCCGTTGAGACAACAGAAGGGTGAGGACAGGGGGCAGGGGGGGGTGGGTTGGGGTGGGAGGGGGGGGGGGGGGGGGGAAAGGGGGGGGGGGGGGGGGGAGGAAAAGACAGGGGTAGGAATCCTTACTGGAATAGATGCGGATATCGCCATTTTGTCTGGTTTTTACATACCTTTGACAAAATGGTCCGAACAGACTTTGTGGTGCTTCTTGGCACTGGCGTCCGTGACATCGTTCCGTTGGATCACGGCGATCCATTCTCGCCGTCGACGTTCCACAACTTCACGAACTTGTTGTTCGCAACCCTTCTTCACAGCAGGTATTCTAAAGTAACTGCGTTTTTCTCCTAATTCCTTATCTTTCTTGACGTTGTTTGTACAACCAACTACACAACAGTTCATCGGCATTTTTTATACCTTTTGATTTGGAGCTAGCCTATGTTGAACATATTGTTAAAATTTATTTTTTGGTCGTAAGCGTCCGTGATTAGAGCTAAGGGAGGTTACTCAGCTTTTATTTTTGTATTTACAACAACAAAAAAGAAGAAAAAGGTGGACATGGAATGGGCCTTAGACTTAGTGTAGGTCAGGTCAGATCCAAATCCGAAGTGATGATCAATAGATTAGATTTATTATTAGACGTATTATAAGATTTAAGACAGGCAACATTTTAAAAAAAGCAAAAAAGCTATTACTACTATGACCCAGCCAGCCAGGGCCCAGCCAGCTGGGTCATCTTCGTAGAGTAGGTTTTTGTTTTACAGTGGAACCTCCCTTATAAGACCTTCAAAAATCATCCAAAACGAGGTCTTATAAGGGAGGGGTCTTATAAGGGGGGTAATTTTAATACTTACAAAGAAGGGCAATGTCTCAGAGAAGTAGGTCTTATGTGGGAGGGAGTCTTATAATGGGAGGTCTTATAAGGGAGGTTCCACTGTATTTTGTTTTTGATGCCCGAATTCGGACCTCGACCGCATCATCGCTAATGCGGCGTGCACGATAACGAGAAAACTGAGACAACTTGCGCTATGTCAATGCAAGAAATGCGACAAACCAGTTGGGGAAACTAAAGACAATAGGCTGGATAGAGTGTGGAGACTGTAAACAATGGCACCACAAAGAGTGCACTGCCGTGAACGACAGGGAATACACATTTCTGACAGAAGGAAACGTTAGCATTCAATGAAAATGTCCGGTGTGTGTCAAGGGGAGGGGGGAGAAGATTGCCAGCTCTCAAAGCTAGTGATCTCGAAAACTGACAGATAAAATTGTCAATCTAAAAGAAGGCTGCGCAGGGGAATATCTCGAGCAAAAGATCAAGGAAACGGTTGAGAGAAAGCTTTCAGAAGCACTAGATAAAAGAGTGGAAAAAGAAAAGCGAAAAAACAACCTCAAATATGACAAAACTTGATATGCATAATGGGAGACTTTAACTTTCCAAGCATAACAATGGTCCTCATTGAAAGATGAAGAGTTTGTGGATGTGAAAATAATGCTTTACGCCCTCTTCGGCCTTTCGGCCATGTGGGGCATTGAGATTTTACTTGGGGATGTAAAGAGAAGGGGGAGGAGGGGAGTGACCCGGAGGATCTCAGCATCTTTGATTATTACTCTTGGTTGGTTCCGAGCTCGCATTCTACAGATTACCAGTTGACACACAATAAAAAATATAGTTAGCTTTGTTATAATCGTTACTTATAAAATATGTTATTTGAGAAAGGCCGCTCCAAGAGCTGTAGTTAAAATTTTCAGGACCACAAAGTTAAAAATGTAATCTTTATTGTTAAAAACTTTTAAAATGTCATGTAAGGTCGGTTAAAATCGCGAAAAACAAATAAGGTTATGTACAAGAAATAATTTGACTTCATAATGAGGCTGACTTGAGTAAAGATTTGTACGTGTGTGGTGGGTTTAATTTAATAAAAAATAAAAAACGGAGCCAGGCAGGTTCGAACCTGGAACCTCAGTGTGGTGTCTAAACCGTTACGCTGTGTATGTTGGGTTTGTGGATGCAGCCAGGGATGCTTTTTAGAACAAGTGGTGACTAGACCAACAAGAACAAGAGAAGGCCAGAAATCAAATATTTTAGACTTAATCTTTGTTAATGACATTGAGCTCGTCTCAGATGTTGAACATTTATGCCCTCTAGGGAAAAGTGATCACCAAGTTTCAAAACTTTTTAACCTACATTAATGCAAACAAATGTGACAGTACACCCCAATCACAGAACAAAAATTATAATTTTAAGTAAGCAAATTTTACTTAAATGAAAGATATATGTCGCAAACCAAGAGTGGACACATTTTGAAACTTCAGAAGTTGATCATTGATTGCTGGCAGATTATTCTATGTTTTTAGACTAAAAAGAAACTTTTGATGTGGTATATTTTAGATTTATATAATGGTCTGAGCATCCTCCAACCGGTCTGTACGCATAAGGGTCTCTCGGGACCGATTGGATGCTAATCTCACCTTCTCCAACCGGTCAGCTGATGATTCTGATGCTTTGGAACTTTGGTTGCTGCCCATTTGATCAGCTCAAAAGGGGGTCAATCAGAGGGGGGGGGGGGGGGGGAGTTTGGAGAAGGGGGTTGGGTAAGTGGGGGGGGGGGGGGCAAAGAGTGGTAGTGCACCAAGTCTTCTTCCTATTCACCTTTTCCACGTTCGTGGCATCATGATGTCATTTCCGTTTTCAATGAAAACATGTCCGCCTTTGAAGTGAAAATGAAACTTGCTGAAGTGATTTGCATGAAACGAAGATATTCTTCCTATTCTTTTTCTTCCCGGTAGCCAACTTCATCACGTTGAAGACCTAGATCTACTGCTCTATTCTGAATTCAAAATGCCGGGTGGCGAATGCTAATGTCATTGGTTGTAGAAACAAAACAAAACAAAACAAGGAACAAAGATGTGAACATGTTGGCTATATTCACATTTATGTAGGATGGTTATAAAACAATTTATTTTTTTTATTTATTGTCAAATCCTAATGAAAATGCCAATGGAAAGAGCTCGAAAAGACCTTTAAAATGATACCCAAATTATCAAAATCGGTCGAAAATTGAGAAAGTTACGACGTTTTAAAATGATAGCTTTTTTTTTACATAAGCTACATAAGAAAAAGTTGATCAACTCGATCGTCAAGTGTGACGCGGCAAGAAGAAAAACAAAATGTCGGACATGGTCGGACTAGGCTAACACCTCTGGATCTGGATCTGGATCTGTACGTCGAAGGAGCCTATGAAGGCTATAAACTCGACGGAAACTGGGAGAGCGCAAATGAGAGTTTGAACTTAATGATTCTTTTGATTTTTTTTGTTCCCGAATTTTTTATATTAAAACCCCCCCAAAAACACGATTTGATTAACCTCGCAAAGTACTTGATTATAAACTTACATGCACCAAATTTTGCACACTTGTAGCAAATTGGTTGAATCTATGGTGCTATTAATTTCATTAAGATCAGACTTACCGTTCAGTTGTATGCGACGGAGGAATCAGACCCAAATATTGGAGCGCTTGTCTCTCGCGATCGGCCGTCTTCGCGTAAAAAAAGATCGTTCCCGAATGACCGGGTTGGTGTCTGCTTCCAGAAAGAAAGAAACTCGGATGGTCAGCGCCAAGAATAACCACCAATAAAAACAAGCAAAGGAAGTGACCGTTTGGCACATGGCCAAAATCGGGGTTCGGGATTTTCAACAGGAAAAATCGCTGCGGTTTGACCTAATTCGGTCATTCCTAATTTATGCCCGTCAAGAACGATAATCTGTTGACTGAAAAAGCAATCGCTATGTTCTTTTCTGTTACTAATTATCGTTCTTGACGGGCATAAATGTGAATATAGCCAACATGTTCAGTAAAAAAAAATTCCTGAGGCCAGTGAAGGTGCCAGAATGATGAATTTTATTATCGTGGGCCCCAAAGAGAAGAAGAAGAAAATTAGGAGTACCGTTTTGATTACGTCAAGAGCATAGGCAAACAGAGTTATCGGTAATTATTCGGGCAAGCAACGGAATGTGGTGTTGGACAGAGTGAACATATTTAATTTGCCAAAAAATGGTCAGCTCGTGTTGTATGAAAGACTGTCATAACAGAAAAGATCGCGACAAAATATGCGGGGTTTTTTTCAGATTCTAGCTGTTATTACTAAGGAAGGAGAAGAAACTAAGCAACTGACGACACGTCGACGAAGAGAATGGCTGGCACAACTGAGAAAAGGCTACACCTTTGAGTCAAAGTCAACACGATCCGTGTGCTACGATCATTTTATTGGTGGTAAGTAACAAATATATAGAGCGCACTGTCACATGAAAATAGGTAGCTCGTAAAAATAAGTAGCTCGCTACTATGAGAGTCTGTATTTGCGACAACCACAAATTTCACTTTTTCTGTACTTTAACCATTTAGTCCTAACCCTAACCCTAACCCTAGAAAAAAGTGAAATTTGTGGTTCATGCTCAATGTCGCAAATACTCACTGTCATACTCATAGGTAGCGAGCTACTTATTTTTACGAGCTACCTTTTTTCATGCGACATGCACTAGCTGATATTGATTGCTTTTCTCACAGCAAGATTTTTGATGATGGAACTGCTTCAAGTTCAAGATCAACATGAACACTGTTTGGTACATGGGTGCTACTCTTTCATTTTTACACTGATTTGAGTATTTTTAATTTTTACCAGAAACTGAACTTCAGGTTTTTTTAATTCATCAAAAAAATGTTTGGGGCCACAACCGATTTGGGGCGTTTTGAACTTAGTCTAGTTGTTCTATCTTGGAAACTGTCTCTGTCTATCATTTTAACTGTGTGTCTGTCTCGTTATATCTCTCTCTTAAGTTGACCCCCTGAATCGTCCGACGGGGCTCTGCCCCTGGACCCCTGCCTTTCAGGGTTTTTTCATTTTGGGGAGTTGCACCCATGCCATGGGTGTGCATGTAACTTTTTGTAAGTCTACAGATCTGCAGCCACGAACGATGCTTTATGTTGTGTCAGTGTTTCCCATAAAGCACATTTGTGCATCCATGAAGCACTAAAATCTGGAAGGGACTCTTATTCCTGCACTGTGCATGTATGTATGTTTTTCACAGACCAAGTTTAATCTCTCACTCAGTAGATCTTTGATGTCTCCAACCCGAGAGGTTGTCATCAGCACAGCACACAACACCAAAATGTTGCTTTGGGACCCTTAACAATTTGAAAAGGACACTTGAAATTTTGCACAGAGGGTCCATGTGACCCTCACAATTTATCCTTATGAAGTTATGGGAAACACTGACTGTGAGAAGCAACTGCTCTCTCTCTCTCTCTCTCTCTCTCTCTCTCTCTCTCTCTCTCTCTCTCTCTCTCTCTCTTCTCTCTCTCTCTCTCTCTCTCTCTCTCTCTCTCTCTCTCTCTCTGTCTCTCTCTCTCTCTCTCAAAGAAGATAAAGCAATGAAACAAACATTGACACATTTATGAGAGATCAACCTCAGTGACAGTCAGACAGATCGAGGACTGAGTAGTGTAGTGTTGTGTTGTGTTGTAGGCGCGTGTCACTGTGTGCGTGTGTGTGTGCATGGTGTTGTGCGTGTGTGTGTGTGTGTGTGTGTGTGTGCACATGTGCATACATGTGCATGTTGTGCGTGTCTCTGCTTCAAGATCAACACAGACACTTTTGTTGTTGTGTAAGCTTACACATATAGATCTACAGCCATGATGTTTTGTGATGTGAAAGATTTCCTGTCTGATCAACTGAGTGATTGTGGGCCCCGAAGAGAAGGAGAAGAGGAAGACGAAAATGTGTGTGTGTGTGGTGTGTGTGTGTGTGTGTGTGTGTGTGTGTGTGTGTGCGTGTGTGTGTGTGTGTGTGTCTGTTTGTGTTGTGTGTGTGTGTGTGTGTGTGTTTCGTTCGTTCTTTAGTTTAACGTCTGTTCACCCGCAAGTGATATTAGACAAAAATAAATAAATAAAATAATTTTAAAAAAAGTGTGTAAATTAATTAAGCCTACAACAGTTATTGAGGTGAGAGTGTGTGTGAGTGCGTGAATGGTAGTGTTATTTATGTGTTTTCCCTACACATCTATTCATACAAATCTAACTGAGTGCATATAAAAATTACATTAGCAGATATATAAGATGGGAGGGAAGGGGAGGACATACAGTAACATTTCAAACTGACTTATGTAACATGAAGAGTTAAACAAGTGTGTCTTAATTTATAAATGGCTAACAACAAAAAATATAATAACACAATTTAAACCAACAATTAATTAGTAACTCAAAGAAAAATACCAACAGGACTTATGTGCAGGATTTCTGAAAAACTTGGAAGGTCAATGTCTCAGAGAAGTAGGTCTTATATGGGAGGGAGTCTTATAATGGGAGGTCTTATAAGGGAGGGAGTCTTATAATGAGAGGTCTTATATGGGAGGGAGTCTTATAATGAGAGGTCTTATATGGGAGGGAGTCTTATAATGAGAGGTCTTGTTAGGGAGGGAGTCTTATAATGAGAGGTCTTATAAGGGAGGGAGTCTTATAATGAGAGGTCTTTTAAGGGAGGGAGTCTTATAATGAGAGGTCTTATAAGGGAGGGAGTCTTATAATGAGGTCTTATAAGGGAGGCTCCACTGTACTATAGGCCTACAATATGAAACAAAACAATTGTTAGCCATTAAAAAAAACCCACCAACAACTGTATTTAGGCATTGAGGCATTTCATCTGAGACACCGGGACTGGGAGGGTTTTTAACAAACAATCAGTTAAATAATAAGAATAGTATTAGTTTGTCAATTGAGTTGATAACAGATGGTTTAGGCAAAGGTTTGCTTTTTCAAAGTAAAGTAAAGTGTGTACGTGCAGGAATTATCGGTTATGATAATGTGTGTGTGTGTGTGTGTGTGTGTGTGTGTCTCTCTGTGTGTGTGTGTATGTGTGTGTTGTTTTTTCTTTCCCAAAACCAACTTAGTTGAACCACTGTATAATTTCTTCCATTTTTTGGTAGTCCCAGTTCTATAAGAATGGGACTACATTATGATGGAAGGGACAGCCTGTCGCGTGCAAATTTGCAGCTCGTGCAAATTTGCAGCTCTACAAGTGCAGTTGTAGTGCACGCGCACTATAACTTCACTTGCGCTCCAAGTGTCAAGTGTACTATCCGGGACAGAAAATATTAGTTGGGTTTTTTACCGAAAAAGTGATATTTTCATTCTTCAAATCCCCTATAGAGACAGCACTTTTTCCGTCTAAGATCGTTGAGATAGTGTTTTGATACACACTCTCATAGTAGCGAGCTGCAAATTTGCACGAGCTGCAAATTTGCACGCGACACAGCCTGTGTTTCTCTGCTGTCCGGTATGTATGTGTGTGACCAAAATGTGTTCCACGCCATAGTGCCTAAACCACTGAACCAATATTGACGAAACTTGGCAGCATTGTTCTTTAGTGTGCGCCTGGATGCTGCACTTGACATTTTGAAGAGGCCAATAGCACGGTGAGAGTGAGAGCTGAGGCCGCTCCGAAAGCAAGTTCTCATAATTTCAAAACCGTTGGCATTAGACCACGATAGCCATATATATCATCGCCATCAGCATCACTCGGGGAATGCAGTGGAAGACAATTTGAATGGGCCAAAAGCACAGTGAGAGTGAGAGCCGAGCGGAATACAAAACAAACATGTGCCCATACTTCGAACATGTTGACATTAATTTAACCCTTTCATCGCCACTGTCGCCTCTTGGCACCACAATGATTAAAAACACCCATGTTACTGAAAGGCATCAAATCAGGACCTGTTATCCAAAGAACCTTTTTTCTTAATTTTGGGAGGTAAAGATAGGCCTAATCTTTATATGTCACAGAGGAATTCGCAATATTGCAAATATTTTATTTTCTCTACCCAGTTAAGTTTAATGGTATTTTTTTGGCTGAAAAATGGCTGGCGGCGAAAGGGTTAAACCACTAAAACTATATATTTTGTGATCAGTATTTTAACAGGGGATTGTAGCACTTTGGGAGACATTTTAAAGGATCCAATAAGAAAGTGAGAGTGAGAGCCGAGCAGCCCTTGGTCGCAAATCCCTCGGCGTTAGACCCAAACCGTTGGTGCTAGTTATCAGTTCCATTTTGCTGAGCATTTAAACACTCTGTCCTCAGACTGAGCAAGTGTGTGTGAGGGGGAGTATACACCATATTTTGTCGGATTATAAGGCGTACCTTTGTATAAGGCGCACCACCCAAATTTCAGATTTTATTATTATATTTTCTTACTATTTTATTAGTCATATTATAAGACGCAGGAATCTGAGTCTGGGAAAAAAAGTATCGCCTTATAGTCCGAAAAAATATGGTGTCATCGTTATTGTTTGTGTGTTATGGTTAACCCTTTCACCGCCAACCATATTTCAGCTACAAATGTCCATTAAGTTTACCTGGGTAGAGAACAAAATTCCATCTGCAGTATTGGGGATTCTTCTGTGGCAGATACAAAACAAGGTCTGTCATTATTTCACAAGACTAAGACAATAGGGAATCGGAAATTAGACCCCAATTTGATGCATTTTAGTGATTATAGGTGTTAAATCACTATGGTGCTAAAATGTGACTTTGGCGGTGAAAGGGTTAAATGGTATTGATGGTGGTGGTCTGCATGTGTGATGAGTGCGTGCATGCGCGCGCTTTGTGTGTATGAATGTGTGTGTGTGTTGGGAGTTAACTATTAATGTGTGAATGTGTGTGTGTGAGTGTGTATGACTCTCTCTGTCTCTGTCTCTATCTTTCTGTCTCTGTCTCTCTCTCTCTGTCTCTCTCTGTGTCTGTCTCTCTTTCTACTAGTAAAAAAAAAAGGGGTAAAGGTCAAGATGTGCCACCCCCCCTACATTTCTCGGTTAATTCCATTTTTCCGTTTTTGCCTTTCTTACCAAACATAAAGCTGTATTTTATGAACATTTTGAGCTAATTATCTTTGTTCAATAATTAATTGCAGTCATGATAAAAGCCATTATCTACCCCCCCCCCCCCCCCCCCCCCCCCCCCCCCATACGACACCTCCCCCCCCCCCCCCCCCCCCCCCCCACCCCCCCCCCCACCCCCCATCGCGTCTCCCCTCCCTTTCTCTTCCCCCCTCCTTTCCCCCCCTCCCACTCCCTTTCTCCTCCTCTTCTGCTCCTTCTCCCCTTCTCTTCCCTCCCTTCTGCAGTACACCGCAGCCATTTGTCACAGTCGTGGTTCATTGCGTTTTTCTGTCTTATGCAGGGGGGGTAGCATTTGTTCACAGTCGGGGGTGGGCGGGGGGGGGGGGGGGGGGGGGGGGGGGTTAGGGTTCAAGAGTCAAGGTTAGGTTATTATTCCAAAAAAATAATTAGCTGAAAAGGTTAATAAAATACAGGTTTATGTTTGGTAAGAAAGGCAAAAACGGAAAAATGGATTAACCAAGAAATGCAGGGGGGGGGGGGGGGGGGGGGGGGGGGCACATCTTTACCTTTACCCAAAAAAGTACTATTGTATGTATGTAAAACAATTTTAGAAAGAAAAAGATGAAATAGTGACTGCTGTACCTTTTGAAGTACAGGGATAAAAAGATTGTTATTCAGTCTGTGCAGAAAAAGGTACATGTAAAAGGCATGTACCTCTTTGAGTTTTACAACGATTTCAGCATTTCTAATGGAACCAAACCCCCCCCCCTGTGGGGATACCGGGGGGTCTTTTGTATAAATAGTTCCCCCACCTTCTGGAAGCTCTGTGCTTGTAACTTCCTCTAAATCTGTCACTCTCTTTGACTCTTTTGCCTTTTCCCTTTGCTTGCTGTCATCTACTAATCTTTCTGCCTTACCGGGGTCCATTCTCCTGTCTTTTTTCACGAAATGCTTTCAAAAACATTTCCTCCTCCAGCCGAAGTCGGACTTGCTAGGCCTAACTATTTCTTAGTTAGGCGCATAACGGGAGCATGACGCATCTACGCTCATAATTGACAAGAAACTGTCTGAGCGATCGAAGAAGAAGAAGAATGGAGCACACCCTGGGCCGGTCTACCTAAAATACGAAAACGAGCGAAAACGGGCGAAAACATAAGAGACTGAATCTGATTCAAAGGGATTACGCTGATCTTGGGTCATTACGTCAATTTTAACACCATGGGCAGCATCTAAGGAACCTTTCTGCCAAGTTTCATTAAGATTTAATAGTATGAAGCGATTCCGTTAAGAAACGGCAGAGTTATAAGGCCCCGTTTCCGTTGGCGCTGCTCTGAGAGTGACGCGCTCTCCCGATTTTCTTCAAATTTGCTGCCAGGCTCTGCCCTGGCAACAGCAAGCCTGAAAGCAAATTTGACGCGATTCGGTTGAAAACCGGCGGAGTTGTAAGGCCCGTTTTGCATCATGCTGCTATTATGCGCCTAAGTAATCGATTCACTTCCGGTTTGACACAGCGATAGTCACCGTCCCCGGTCATGTACCTGCCAAATTTGAAGGCAATCGGTCCAGAAATACCGGTGATACGGGCGCCGAAAGGCCGGCGGATGCGCGTTTCGCGCATTTGCAAAAGCGCGCAAATGACACGGCTGCCTCGGTTGCCATTGCCATCGCCCCGTTAAGGCTCACGGCAAATTTGAAGCGATTCGGTCTAAAAACGGCGGAGTTATAAGGCCCGTTTCGTGTTTCAGACACACACACACACACGGACACTTGCTAAATTACTATATGATGGTACAATTGTGAGAAGTGGAAAAAAGTTCAGTCGGCGGAAGTAATGGCTAGCGGAAGCTGGTTTATAAAAAGAAAATGCAGATCGGAAATTACATCTAAATATGGATCAACAGTCGATTAAAGATCAAATCTATGCAAAATTTGGTAGGGTTTGTTCTTGTTTACGATCAAAAATGCACTTTCGCTTCTGTTTTCGCCCGTTTTCGCTCGTTTTCGCCCGTTTTCGCTCGTTTTCGTATATTAGGCACACACACCTGGGCGGCCCCTGGAATAAGGGAGGCCCCGGTAAGTACAGTTGGGACACCTCCCTTATAAGACCTAATTTTGGATGATTTTTGAAGGTCTTATAAGGGAGGTTCCACTGTACTTTTATAAAGCAGGTAATTTTAATACTTACAAAGAAGGGCAATGTCTCAGAGAAGTAGGTCTTATATGGGAGGGAGTCTTATAATGGGAGGTCTTATAAGGGAGGTTCCACTGTATTGCTCTTGTGTTGGTAAAGCAGGGGAGGTTAGTACGTCTCTGTCTGAATCCCACTAGCATTTGGGTGTTTCTTTATCACACTATTATAGCAGTAATAAGTATTAGGTACATTATAGTCACAGAGGCGTCTCTGTGAAATTCGGGTTGCTCCCACCTGGAGAGCGCGTCCCCGCCAGAGGCGCACCACCCGGATTTTGTGGGGGGGGTTTTGCATTTTTTTTTTTTTTTTTTTGGGGGGGGTTCTCTATAAAATTCATTAACTTTTTTTCTTTTTTTAAAACTGCGCAACCCCCTGTGGGGATACCAGGGAGTCTTTTGTAAAAATAGTCCCCCCACCTTCTGGAAGTGCTGTGCTTGTAACTTTCCTCTAATCTGTCACTCTCTTTGACTCTGCCTTTTCCCTTTGCTTACTGTCATCTACTATCTTTCTGCCTTTCCGGTCCATTCTCCTGCCTTCCTCCCTCCAGCTGAAGTCGGACTTGCTGGGCCCTAACTATTTCTTAGTTAGGCGCATAACGGCAGCATGATGCATCTTCGCTCATAATGGACAGGAAACTGTCTGAGCGATCGAAGAAGAAGAAGAAGAAACTGCGCGTCAGGTGAAACTTTGCTACGTTTTGTAACCCAGTGCTCACCCTACTAACTTTAAGTGCTCCTAGGAAAAAGATACAAGAATGGTTCTTGTATCATATAATAAAAAGCCAAGTGTCCGTGTGTGTGTGTGTGTCTGTCTGAAACACAAAACGGACGTTATAACTTCGCCGTTTTTCGACCGAATCGCTTCAAATTTGCTGTGAGCCCTAACGGGGCGATGGCAACGGCAACCGAGGCGGCCGTGTCATTTGCGCGGTTTGGCAAACGCGCGAAACGCGTATCCACCAGCCTCTCGGCGCCCGTATCTCTGGTATTTCTGGACCGATTGCCTTCAAATTTGGCAGGTAGATGACCGGGGACAGTGACTATCTGTGTGCTAAACAAACCGGATGCGAATCGATTCATAAACGCGCGCGATATACGCCGCTTCACCTTTTCACAAATAACTCTGCCGTTTCTTAACCAAATCGCTTCAAATTTGCTGTACTCAGCGTTACAAGTACTTGGCGTTACCGTTACTAGGCGTTACCGTTACTAGACGTTACCGTTACTAGGGAGAGAGCATCACTGTCAGAGCAGCGCCAACGGGAAACGGGGCCTGATGACTCCGCCGTTTCTTAACCGAATCGCTTATTTGCTGTACTCAGCGAATTACCAGTACTTGGCGTTACCGTTACTAGGGAGAGCGCATCACTCTCAGAGCAGCGCCAACGGGAAACGGGGCCTTATAACTCCGCCGTTTCTTAACCGAATCGCTTCAAATTTGCTGTACTCAACGTTACCAGTACTTGGTGTTACCGTTACTAGGCGTTACCGTTACTAGGGAGAGCGCATCACTCTCAGAGCAGCGCCAACGGGAAACGGGGCCTTATAACTCCGCCTTTTCTTAACCGAATCGCTTCAAATTTGCTGTACTCAGCGTTGCCAGTACTTGGCGTTACCGTTACTAGGCGTTACCGGTACTCGACGTTGCGCTAGTCAGTATAAAGAGAATTGTCGGAAGTTATCAATTGTATTATTATCTCAGAATGGTCATTTTGACACTTAATGTCCCTTTCGTGGTGCAGGGTCATAAATAAGATTATAGCCCCATCGGCAACTAAGGCTGGTCTTCACTGGGTGGAAATAGTCTCTCTCTCTCTCTCTCTCTCTCTCTCTCTCTCTCTCTCTCTCTCTCTCTCTCTCTCTTTCTCTCTCTCTCTCTCTCAGACAAACAACCCCCTCTCTCTCTTTCTCCCCCCCCCCCTCCTTTCAGTGTTTGTTTTCTTTTGGGTAATGTTCTTTAATTGTTTAACAATTCTTTTATCAGTATGGCAAACATAATTATCTTCATTATTTACAAATACAGGCCGTATGTGAAACTCTTTCACTCAAATCAAATGTTTGTTGAAATCCATACATCATCATTTGCGTAATCAGCGTCTCTGCAATATTCAACTCTGATTCAATGGGGTTACAATTATATGGCTTGCCCTTCCTTCCGCCTAACGACCACAGTCACTGCTGACTAATCTGTCGCTGTAGCCTTTAGGCGAATCTGTGCTGTGTGTGTGTGTGTGTGTGTGTGTGTGTGTGTGTGTGTGTGTGTGTGTGTGTGTGTGTGTGTGTGTCAGTGTGTGTGCATGCGTGCGCGTGTGCGTTCGTGCGTGTGTGTGTGTGTGTGTGTGTGTGTTACCAAATTTCTTTCCTTTTTTTGCTATCCCACGCTGCTCATTCTGAATCCCAATTAGGCTGGCTCCGCAACTAACACATTATTGTCGTCAGAAGGGGGCTTAGTAGGTGGTGTCCTGCGTATGTTAGCTCAGAACAGGCTCCACTGAACTCTATCAAAGTGACTCAGCAGAAGCTAATGCAGTGTTTCCTCGGTTGGTTGCCTTCTGTCTGACGAACTAACATATATTTGCTCCCCTTGGTCTGCTAGTTTCGGATTCTGCGACCTGGCAAACCAGGGTGTGGCTGCACGACCGTCCACTGACAGCTCCCCAGAATAATTATACTGCCCCCCCCCTCCCCCCCATCACTTTGACCAGAACGTACCAAGGACGTAGACTGGATTGGAAATCGAAGGTCCCCATGAGAACAGGGCTTGCAAGGCCACATAATTTGAGACATTTTTAAAAAAAATTTATGATTGATAGAAACTAGCGCAACGTCGAGTACCGGTAACGCCTAGTAACGGTAACGCCAAGTACTGGTAACGCTGAGTACAGCAAATTTGAAGCGATTCCGTTAAGAAACGGCGGAGTTATAAGGCCCTGTTTCCCGTTGGCGCTGCTCTGAGAGTGACGCGCTCTCCCGATTCTCTTCAAATTTCCTGCCAGGCTTTGCCCCGGCCCCAGCAAGCGTGAAGCAATGTGGTTAAGAAACGGCGGAGTTATTTGTGAAAAGGTGAAGCGGCGTATATCGTGCGCGTTTCTGAATTGATTCGCTTCCGGTTTGGCACATCAATAGTCACCGTCCCCGGTCATCTATCTGCCAAATTCAAAGGCAATCGGTCCAGAAATACCGGAGATACGGGTGCCGAGAGGCAGGTGCATGCGCGTTTCGTGCATTTGCCAAACCGCGCAAATGACACGGCCGCCTCGGTTGCCGTTGCCATCGCCCCGTTAGGGCTCATAGCAAATTTGAAGCGATTCGGTCGAAAAACGGCGGAGGTATAAGGCCCGTTTTGTGTTTCAGACAGACACACACACACACACACACAGACACTTGGCTTTTTATTATATGATGAGGCGGATGAATATGATGATGATGATGATGATGCTATGGAGTTCCGTATTGATCTGAGTACATACATTTGCAGTGTTGGTCTTGAAATTTGAGTAACACTCTCAGAATCGCATCCGTTAAGCGGATAAAGTTCGACTGCGTGGTTTCAGTCTTCCCATTGAGCCCATAGCCACTCACGCTGAGTAGGAGTCGGTCCAGGACCGAAAAAAACCTCGCCTCAGATGGGATTCGAACCCGAGACTTTAGAGCCCGTACGGTTCACGACGGCTAACCACTACGCCACGGCGGCTGGCTGTTCTACCAAGTTTCGTAAAGATCCGCTCAGTACGTACGTAGTACAGGCGCTATGACGTGGAATGTATATTTGTCCACAAACGTGATAGTCCCACACACAGACCAGCAGACAGACAGAAGAAACGCATCGACCCTCGTTCCCATGGCTAAGCACTCCCGTTTCTTAGAACCTGGAGT
>CM065709.1:10338738-10393738 GCA_017654935.2 Phymorhynchus buccinoides | reverse complement strand
GGGCTTCACCCCCTAGGCCCCCCCCCCCCCCCTAGAAGAGCATTGCCCCTTAACCCCGGAACCTAAGCAGCTCCCTGGACCTCTGGCGGAAACCCCCCTCTTACGAATCACTTGGTCCGGCCCTGGAGTGAGTAATGTACTACAGCCGACGTAGACTACTTATTGTAGGCTACAAGGTCTGCATCATCACACAATAGGATCCGCTTCTTTTGGGGCGCGAGAGCAGCACCGACAATAATGTAACTTACTAACACTAACAGATAAAACAAATATCAAGGATTCAGCCGAATAGAACCTGTCCCCTTAACAACAACAACAACAACAAGTGAGAGAGACTTACAGAAGAAAAGGAAGCCTAAACTGGAAAGGAGAGAGGGGGGAGATAGACTGTTGCATCGAGATGCATGCAAAGCGTGCGTTTTTGATTTTCTTTCAACTGCTGCTGGTCTTTCCACTACCAGTCCGTTCAGGTAAGACTGGCAATTTCTTCTTCTTCTTCTTCCAGTAATGTTTGTCGGCAATGGTCAACTTGGCTCGCCGATTTCACCGCCAGGTGTCGATCAACTCAATAGTGATATCTTTAGTTTGGAGAGAGAAAGAGGGAGGAGGGGGGGTGGGGGGGGGGGGGGGGGGGGGGGGCTCTAGGATCAAAACCCTATTGAGTTGGTCGCCACCTGGCGGTGAAATCGGCAAGCTAAGCCGTTCATTAGGGCCTATTGACATAATTATTCACAGGGGTTCAAAGACGAAGAAGTGCAGCATGGGATGACGTAGGGTTTGAGATAGATAAGCATTTACTGTTCTAGAAAAATATTTAAAAAGACTTTTTTTCTAAATCGACAGGAACATGGTTGGATATTTTGTAGGAGTTTGAGGTGGGTGGGGCCGGGAGAGAGTATAGTAAGGAAACTATTGGTAGAGGAAAGCGTCATGCACGACAGTTAAGTATCCTTGCTCAGCCGGGGACACCTGGGCCCCACATGATGCATGCAAAAGACAAGTATGTATGTATTATCATGATGTCCCCTCTCCCCAGTGCCCCCCCCCCCCCCCTCCCCTCCCCCAGTATGTCTTTTTTTAATTTCCTTAACTTTTGTTTTCTTTCTGTCTTTGTGAGATTGTCCTTGTTTCTGTACTTTTTTCTGGTTTTTAGTGTGTGTGTGTGTGTGTGTGTGTGTGTGTGTGTGTGTGTGAGAGAGAGAGAGAGAGAGAGAGAGAGAGAGAGAGAGAGAGAGAGAGAGAGAGTGTGTGTGTGTGTGTGAGAGAGAGAGAGAGAGAGAGAGAGAGAAGTGGTGTGTGTGTGTGTGCGCGCGCGCGTGTGTGCATGTGTGTGTGTGAGAGCTAGAGAGAGAGAGAAGCCTGAGTGTGTGTGCGCGCGTGTGTGTGTGTGTGAGAGAGCTAGAGAGAGAGAGAGAAGTGAGTGTGTGTGCGCGCGCGTGCGCGCGTGTGTGTGCATGTGTGTGTGTGTGTGTGTGAGAGCTAGAGAGAGAGAGACAGAGAGAGAGAGGTGTGTGTGTGTGTGCGTGCGCGCGCGCGCGTGTGTGCATGTGTGTGTGTGTGTGTGAGAGCTAGAGAGAGAGAAGTGAGTGTGTGTGTGTGTGTGTGTGTGTGTGTGTGTGTGTGTGCGCGCGCGCGCGTGTGTGTGCGTGTGTGTGCATGTGTGTGTGTGAGAGAGCTAGAGAGAGAGAGACAGTCTGTATGTGTGTGTGTGTGTGTGTTAATTCCTTTTATTTCTTTTCCTCGCTCGCAAAATTGTAGTGTGTAGTCGGTGTCGTGCTGTAGTGTACGTAGTGCAGACCCAGTGCAGCGTGGTAATGTAGCGTAGTTTAATAAAGTGATTAACGTTCATGTTTTGTTCATCAATTTCTTGACCATTATTTTCTCTTCCATATCTGATATACATTTTTTATTTTTTTTAAGATGTGTAGTAAAAACAGTCATGATGAAATAGTGTACGTTGTTACCATCTCTCATGCTAGAAATATTGCCCTACACTTTTTCACTCAATCGAGTTAGTCATTCTTTTACAATACAGGTCTACCACACCATTTCTCACTGCTCAGTTAGGCCAGACAGGATACACTGGTAGGGGAAGACGGGGTAAAAAGCGCATGGGCGGGTAAGAAGCCCACCCCAATTATCTCATGAAATAAAGAAAATTTCAGTCAAATTTGCCCATGAGACGAATGCTAGACATTAACGCTCGTCTCATGGGCAAAATGAGACAGAAATTTGCTTCATTTCATGAGATAATTGGGGTGGGCTTCGTACCCGCCCATGCGCTTTTTACCCCGTCTTCCCCTACCCACGCACACTGGCTACAGGATAAGCAGCTGGATAATTATGTATGCCCCATATTTACATCCTGTGCGGCCTTCAACAAAACTGAATCATTTCCTCGGGCAGAGGTTTTGCTATGAATTCTGTTGATGTCCGCATCCTCTCAGCAGTTTCCTAATTCAAAGATGGCCGCCATCTACTTATGGTCGCCCCACTTATCTGAGACTAATAAAAACACGAGAGTATTTTGCTATATTAGGAAATAGTGGTGTTGCTGTGTCAGTGCGATAAACAACGTTTCTGGGAATCAAGGAACTAGTTGTTACCAAACATTTCCAAGTCCTTACGGTCTGTGTACACGATAACATTTTTTTGGGGTATGCTAGTCTGTCGTTTCCGACAATGACTGCCAGATAGCAAGGGGGGGGGGGGGGCTGATACTATTCTGGTTGGCTGGGCGATAATTTGTTTATAGTGGAGATGCCTTGCCCAGGGTACATCCCCACTCTCTCGGCCAAAGGGATTTGCGGACACGGCTGGCGTTGAGGAATGTCCCCAAAGGCCAGCCCATCCCTTTGGCTGCAGCACCAGAGCCGGTGCAAGGGTCCCCCTCGTTCGGGAGTCATAGTCTTCCACAGGAGACTAAACTGTACCGTTAGAAAATCATCTATTGTACAGCTCTCATGTTACTGTTAGCCCCTACTACAGGCTGATGTCAACCAATGATAAAAGCCATTATGATAACATTATTACCCGGCCAGAGGCCGAGGTATTGCGATCGGTTTGTGTGTGTGTCTGTGTCTGTCTGTCTGTCTGTGTATCGAGTATCTTAAAAACTACTGTTTGGATTTTGATTAAAATTGGCAGAGGGGTAGACAGCTTGAAAAGGAATAGCTTCCTTTCGTTAATCAACACCGTGCTGACCTTGACCTTGAAGTTTGACCTTGAAAACCGAAAATCTGTAAGGGGCCATAACTCCCACACCGTTGGTGTTAGTTAACAAAATATCACCATTTCCCCATGGCAACACAGTGAGTTGCAAGTCATATTATGGGTGGCCCAACACTGTGTTGTCATGGGGAAATAGAGATATTCTGTGAATGATGTTAATGTGTACACGGACCTTATGGAATGGGATATGTTATTAATATCGATTGAAAAAATGTAAGGAAGAGAGTAAGGCCGTGTACACATACACGCGGATGTTCTGCGCGGAAACCCATGCGCAATCTGTAAATAAGTGAAAGAAATAAGAGAATAGATATACACAGGTGTCCGTATTTACCCTCATCCGTATATATCTTTCTATATAATCCGTATGCTTGTTTCCTTCTTTCTTTTACTTATTGATTATATCTGCGCGGAAAACCCGGATGTACTGTGTACCAGGCCTAAGAAATAAAGAAACTTTTTAACTTTGGCTGTTTTTGCCGAACCTCTTGTGAGAGTCATTACAGAATTCCATTATATAGTGATTATGAAGAGACTTACAAAAAGCTGCATCTGATCCAATAAAGCAGCTAGGTGCCTCTGTTTGTCCTCCATTCATGCGAAAACCCAGCTGCATCTGATCCAATAAAGCAGCTAGGTGCCTCTGTTTGTCCTCCATTCATGCGAAAACCCAGCTGCATCTGATCCAATAAAGCAGTTAGGTGCCTCTGTTTGTCCTCCATTCATGCGAAAACCCAGCTGCATCTGATCCAATAAAGCAGTTAGGTGCCTCTGTTTGTCCTCGATTTATGCGAAAACCCAGCTGCATCTAATCCAATAAAGCAGTTAGGTACCTCTGTTTGTCCTCGATTTATGCGAAAACCCAGCTGCATCTGATCCAATAAAGCAGTTAGGTGCCTCTGTTTGTCCTCGATTTATGCGAAAACCCAGCTGCATCTAATCCAATAAAGCAGTTAGGTGCCTCTGTTTGTCCTCGATTTATGCGAAAACCCAGCTGCACCGAGCTGCATCTAATCCAATAAAGCAGTTAGGTACCTCTGTCCTCGATTTATGCGAAAACCCAGCTGCACCCAGCTGCATCTAATCCAATAAAGCAGTTAGGTGCCTCTGTTTGTCCTCGATTTATGCGAAAACCCAGCTGCATCTGATCCAATAAAGCAGTTAGGTGCCTCTGTTTGTCCTCGATTTATGCGAAAACCCAGCTGCATCTGATCCAATAAAGCAGCTAGGTGCCTGTTTGTCCTCGAATTATGCGAAAACTGTTGGTTGTACAGTACTTACTTTACTTAATTCTCTTCGGTTTGTTCGACCCTTTTTTGTGTAAACCCCGCCCCCCACCTCCATCATCTCATGTATCCTGGATCCCGACCTAGTAGCATATCACATTTCAGGGCATGAAGCGTAGACCTGAACTTCATTTGTTGAAAAGGAAAACAAATCTCTGTGTAAAAATTGTAACAAGGGGGTGAGTACCATGCCATGGGTGACAGCGCGATTGAGAGAGAGAGAGAGAGAGAGAGAGAGAGAGAGAGAGAGAGAGAGAGAGAGAGAGAGAGAGAGAGAGAGAGAGAGAGAGAGAGAGAGAGAGAGAGAGACACAGAGAGACGAGGTCTTCTGACGAATACACGAACAGGACGTAAATGCATATTGTGTGTGATGCAAGCTGTCTGCTCTGAGTAACTAAGATACGATACCAGGCTTCCGTAGCTAAACAGTGTGTACAGTGATCTTCTTCTTTCTATGAACATCCTACGTCATCATATTGACGGTTTTGATGCATTACAAACGGGGGTTTCCGGTATAAAAAATCAATCTGTGGGGAGTAAGCGCTGCCCAGATGATCAGCTCCAGGGAAGAGGAAGTGAGGGGGGGGAGGTTATGGGGGGAGGGAGGGGGGTTAAATCTGGGCTTTGAAGGCCTCCACCGAGGCAGATGTTATTGCCTCAGGTGGAAGGCTGTTCCACTCACACACAGCCCTGGGGAAGAAAGAAAACTTCTTGTCATTTGTTTTTGTTGCCGGAAGAAGGTATGCTGCTGTGTGTGACAGTCTTGTCTAGCGTGATGGTGGATGGGGGACAGGCCTGTGCTGGGTGTTGATGGCCACCTCTCCATGATGGTACTCGAAGAAGGTGGCCAGCCTTGCCGATCATCGTCTGTCTTTCAGTGGGTCCCAGTGCAGCTCAGGCCTGTGCTGGGTGTTGATGGCCACCTCTCCATGATGGTCCTTGAAGAAGGTGGCCAGCCTTGCCGATCATCGTCTGTCTTTCAGTGGGTCCCAGTGCAGCTCAGACATGTGCTGGGTGTTGATGGCCACCTCTCCATGATGGTCCTTGAAGAAGGTGGCCAGCCTTGCTGATCGTCGTCTGTCTTTCAGTGGGTCCCAGTGCAGCTCAGACATGTGCTGGGTGTTGATGGCCACCTCTCCATGATGGTCCTTGAAGAAGGTGGCCAGCCTTGCCGATCGTCGTCTGTCTTTCAGTGGGTCCCAGGGCAGCTCAGACATGTGCTGGGTGTTGATGGCCACCTCTCCATGATGGTCCTTGAAGAAGGTGGCCAGCCTTGCCGATCGTCGTCTGTCTTTCAGTGGGTCCCAGTGCAGCTCAGGCATGTGCTGGGTGTTGATGGCCACCTCTCCATGATGGTCCTTGAAGAAGGTGGCCAGCCTTGCCGATCGTCGTCTGTCTTTCAGTGGGTCCCAGGGCAGCTCAGACATGTGCTGGGTGTTGATGGCCACCTCTCCATGATGGTCCTTGAAGAAGGTGGCCAGCCTTGCTGATCGTCGTCTGTCTTTCAGTGGGTCCCAGTGCAGCTCAGACATGTGCTGGGTGTTGATGGCCACCTCTCCATGATGGTCCTTGAAGAAGGTGGCCAGCCTTGCTGATCGTCGTCTCTCTTTCAGTGGGTCCCAGTGCAGCTCAGACATGTGCTGGGTGTTGATGGCCACCTCTCCATGATGGTCCTTGAATAAGGTGGCCAGCCTTGCCGATCGTCGTCTGTCTTTCAGTGGGTCCCAGTGCAGCTCAGACATCATGTTGTCCACGTTTGATGTTTGGCGATGGCGGTTCACCACCCATCGAGCTGCACGGCGTTGCACTTTCTCTAACTTGCCGATATTCTTGGCAGTGTGTGGGTCCCAGACGGGTGCGGCATACTCAAGAGTGGGTCGTACCAAGGCCTTCCGGCCTTGTACGCTGTTTCCTTCACGGCGATGGAGCCCACTTTTAAGTTCCGTCGAAGGAAGCCTAAGGTCTTGTTGGCTTTGTTTGCAGCATTGTTGATGTGGGTGTCCCAGCTGAGATCGTGAAATAATGTGACACTTAGGTACTCTGTCTCTTGCACCGTTTGTAGAGTCTGGCCATGGAGGTGGTAGGAGCCAGTCTGGGTGTTCTTCGTCCTGGACACATGAAGGGTCTGGCATTTTGGGGGTGGAATTGTATTTTCCAAGTTGACTCCCACTCTGCCATATAGTCCAGGTCTTTCTGGAGCGCCTGGTGACCTTTTTGCGACTTATAGGTCTGTGACAGTGGGTGTCATCTGCGAACAGCCTGGATGTTGATGACAGTTTTTTTAGGCAAGTCGATGATGTAAAGTGAAAACAGGGCAGGACCCAGGACTGATCCTTGGGGGACTCCTGACTCTACAGGTACGGCTTCTGATATGGCGCCATCCACCACGACTGCTTGGTTCCTGTCCTTCAAGAAGTTCTGGATCCAGGTGTTGATGTGCCCGGTGATCCCATAATGTTGGAGCTAGTGGATTAGTAAGGAGTGGCAGACTTTGTCAAAGGCTTTGGAGAAATCTATTACCAAGACGTCGGATTGTCTACCCTTCTCCATCTAGTACGATAACTCGTCCACAAGCCTGAGGAGCTGGCTCTCACACGAACGGCCCTTCCTCAACCCGTGTTGTTCTGCTCTCAGGATGCTGTTCGCTTCTGCGAACCCCATGATGGTGCTGACTAAGATGTGCTCCAGGATCTTGCACGGCACACTTATCAGGGAGATGGGGCGATAGTTTTCAGCACGATACTGCTCACCTTTTTTTAATACTGGAGTCACATGAGCTGTTCTCCAGTCCTGAGGGACGCAGCCGGTGTTGACTGACGATTGGTAAAGGCGCGTCAGTGCTGGGGCAATTTCGTCTGCAAGATCCTTTAAAAGTCGAGGACTGAGTCCGTCTGGACCTGGTGCTTTGCTGGGGTCTAGTCCTTGCAGCAGCTTCCTGACTCCTGCCACGGAGATGTTCACTGTGTGGCACGTGGGGCCTACAGGGTCTGGGTTGAGGCCTGTCCAAGACTTGAAGTCTTCAGCAGAGCAGTCGACTTTGCTGCTGAATGCCGACTGAAACTGAGCATTCAGGGTTTCTCCTTTCTCCTTTGGGTCCGTGACCAGCTTGCCATCCACTTTGAGGGGATAAACATTGGCCGCTTCTGTTCGTTTGGACTTGATGAATGTCCAGAAGGACTTCTTTGTCTTGGGGGCAGTGCTGGAGTTGGTGTCAGTGCTGGAGTTGTCCGTAATGAGGTTTTCTGTGAAGCTCCAGTATGCACGACGCAACCTCCGCTGAATATATCGCTTCAGAACTCTGAACTGGTGCCTCACACTCTCGTCTCCAGACTTCCTCCACCTCTTGTACAATCTCTCTCTCTCCGCCGCATCATAATCGATTGTGAGCTTAAAAAGGCATAATAAATATAACGCAAAATATCTACCAAAAGGGAAGGAGGGGGGCACTGTCAGTCCAGAATCTTTTGTTTGCAAAAGTTAAGAAATATTGGTGTCTGTACAGATGTTCTTAAAACCTATTATCGCTGTTGCATTGAGTCTGTCCTCACTGTTTCTTTTATGTGTTGATATGGAAGTTTGAGTGTAAGGAGTAAGCGTGTGCTGAGTGATATGGTGAATGTGTGCAGTAAGGTCGTGGGTGCGACGCAAAAGAGTTTGCAAGAACTGTATGATGAGCGAGTGGAGCGAAAGGCGAGGCAGATTGTGAATGATGATAGTCATGTTCTAGCTCAGTTGCCTTCACCTATCAGGGCGCAGATTCAGAACCCTCAAGCTCAAAAAGAGAGCACACAAATCATTTGTTCCGCAGTCCATCCATCTTTTTGAATTCCTGAATCTTTGTTCAGTCCATCCATTTTTCGAGTGGTAGCGCATGTGTGTATATACATAGTTTGTGTGTGTGTGTGTGTGTGTGTGTGTGTGTGTGTGTGTGTGTGTGTGTGTGTGTGTGTGTGTGTGTGTGTGTGTGTGTGTGTGTGTGTGTGTGTGTGTGTGCGTGCGTGTGCGTGCGTGTGTGCGTGCGTGCGTGCGGGTGATGAGGGTAGGGGTGGGGGTGTTTTTTCGTGCAATATTTATAATATGTGTGTAACCCTGTAGAATTTTAACCTGGTAGGGGTCAAAATTTCTACAGGTTACTAAAGTCTAAGTAAGCACCTGGTGCCGAATTACTGTCAAGAAAATAGTGCACAAGAAAAAACTAGTTCCCATTGAAATTGATCCATTATTAATATAAATATTTTATAAGTTGTTTTTTCGTTATAGGGTTATTATTTTACTTTGGGGGAAGGAATTTACAAAGTTACTTTAGTCCATTGGGTTTGAATTGCAAAACTGGTAGAGAGTAAGAATATTTTCCTATTTCCTTCCTGTCCCATCACATGGTGTCCTGTCTTTTGGCTTGCTGACATGAAACAGGCAGGTTGTAAAACCATTGCCTGTCCAGCACAAAGCCTGGTGTTCTTTAAATCAGGTAAGATGCATGTTATTTGAATTATTTTGTAGTCTAGTTTGTCTAGATTACTATGGGGGGTTTAAGTTTGAATGTTAGTTGTCAGGATGTTTTGGATTTTGAGCTGAGAAGTTTTGCCAGACACTAGGCCTAGTGACTAGTGTGATTGTGAAATCTAGGTGTACTACTTTTAGTAGGTGGTTTTGGACATGTGCTCAGTCCTGTGCTTTATATAAGATTTTTATTAGTAGATTCTGTTTGGGGTTGATTATTAGCAAGGAAAGGAAGAGGTTGTGTTGCATTTGGGCAGATTTTGATGAATTAAGTGAAATTAAATTTGGGTTAAGAAGAAATCGTTTTTCCATCAAAATGAGAACCACATGGTGCCTAAATGGCAGCCATTTTAACTCATGTGTTCATTGTGCACCTTGTTGTTACTTATGCTGGTTACTGTAGTTGTGTAAAAGGTATGTTGTGTTGGGAATTGGAATACTAACATGCCCAGTTGATGTGTTGTTATTGTAGTGTATTCACACTACTCTGAATTGGATTTAATTGTTTTGTCTGGTTGTGAGTTGATGAATATTGAATGATGAAGTTTATTTAGGCCTAATTCCTTTTAAAGAAGTGAGTTGTTTTCCCAAGCAGTATTGCTTGGAGACTATTACTAGTTTGTGTAAATTGATATGGAACCTTTGGAAGGTTAAATTGGTTATGTGCTGTGGAAGCAAGTGGCAAGGAGAGAGAGAGAGAGGTGGAGTTGAGTGCTGTAGATTTGTTGAGTATGAAGTTGAAGTGTAAGGCAGAGCTGAGGAGTGCAATGCCTACCCATAGATTTGGGTGAATTATGCATGAGATGACCATGTAAATGCTTATGGAACATTAATGCACTATGATAGTCTAAGGGAGGCCATCATTGCAAAAAGTGCATCTCCGTATGCAAATATTATTTTTGAGGGAACAAGTCGAGGTCGGAGTGATTGTTTCCTTTGTCTTGCCATTATGAACAAGTGTTCATGCGATTGTGTCAATGTTATTTAGATGATTCCTTTGTCGGGAACTGCTCATGGATGATGGAGCGATATTTTTGGGGTCATGATTAATTGACCGGAATAGACATTGTTGTTCATTTAGAATTTGAGTCTTGATTGTGTTTTGATATTTTGTTTGTAAATTGTATTTCTAAAAAAAAGATAAATGGGAGGACTTTTTGTGTTGCAGGACGGTCATGTTGGTACCGCTTTCAATATTCTCCGTTGTACTGTTTTGTGTTATAGAATTTTGTATTAAGCTTAGAGGAATATTTTGATGATTTGTTTACCGTTTCTGTTCTGTTTTGTGTGCAGAGAGCACCGATCATTATCAACCGTTACCATCATCATTACCGTCCGATCGTCACATTTGTTATCGTCTGTTCATCGTATTGTCCGTCTCTCTTTGAACTGGTCTGATCCGAGTGCAAGCTTGTCTAGTATTTGTGTATCCACCACGCCTTATATTCCACCATTGTCAATTTTGTCTTTATAAAGGAGAATTAAAAGTCCGAACCCATGACCTTGTGTTCACCCCTGTTGTGTTTTACGTAAGAGTGGGTTACACAAGTGGCGCCCAATAAGGGACTTTCTCTGTTAAAAGATAAAATTAATGCAGTAAAGCCAGTTGTCGGGGGGGAAAAAAAAAAAAAAAAAAAAAAAAAAAATTGTTTTTCACATTGAATAGCACAAATGGCTAGTGGTGGTGAACAAATCGTGGACGGCCTTGTTGCCCCGGAGACGTCAGGGGATAAGGGGGATTCCGACACGGGCGCTGGAGGAGGCCATAATGGGGATCAACACAGGCATCGTGATGCGAGCGTTGAAGAACCTCAGGGGTCGGAAAGCCAGGAGGATACTCTCCAACAGATGCGGGACATGCTGAGGAGTTTCATGATCAGATCCGATGCTGAGAATGAGCGCCTGCGAGCGGAGGTGGCCCATTTGAAGGGTATGACGGATGACCACATTGGTTCAACGCCTGCCCCACAGCCTGTCTACTACATCACCCCACCCCAGGCCATCCGCCTGAAAGTCTTTTCAGGCCACCCTCCTGCAAACAACAGTGAGGCGAGTTTTGGGGAGTGGGTGACACAAGTGGAGCAGCTGCTAAAAGACAAATCCCTGCCTGATGCGTTGCAGCGTGTCAGGACAAGCCTGAAAGGACTGGCCTGGGAACGGGCAAAAGACTGCGAGAAGGTGGAAGAAATCCTTGCGAAAGTGAAGAAGGAGTTTGGGAGTGTCCGTGGAGGGGAGGATTTGTACTTGGACTTTGTCAACAACACAAAGATAGAGAGGAAAGAGACGCCGGCTGGGTTTCTCCTAAGGTTATGGACGTCCTGGGTTGAGCTCAATAAAATCACAAAGTACAATGCGGAGGAGTCCCAGGTGAAAATATACCGTACTTTCCTGAAGGGACTGGGCCCACAAAACCATCTCCTCTGCATGGAGCTGAGGAGCCAGTTTGGAGTGGCAGGGAAGGCTTCTCCAGACACCATGGAGGTTCTCCAGCATGTGAGGTTGCTGGAGGAGGCCGGCGATTTGAACGCCGCCCCCAAGGAAGTCAGGAGCCAGTCCCATCAGGCCCTTCTTGAACAGGACCTGGATCAACTTGCGTCCAAAGTGGCTGAAAAATTGGGTGACAGGAGGCCACCACTCTCGGGGCTTCAACAAAGATCCGTGGGACCATGCTACAGTTGTGGTGCGGCAGGCCACATTCAGAGAAACTGTCGCAACCGGCGGAAACCAAAGGGGCCATGTTTTAAGTGCGGGGAAGTGGGGGCCCACTTCTACAGGGACTGCAAGAACAATCCCAACCCTGAACGAGTGGCAGCAGAGCGGGCAAAAATGCATTTAAACGGGGGGGAGTCACAGTAGGGGGGCAACCTGTGACTGGCTCCAAACTCAGCCCCACCGACCAGCACAAAGTGGAGGCCGCCATTGAGATCCTGGAGGAGGGTGGCCTGAAGTTGAAGCCAGTGAGGCTGAGACATAACACCACGCTCAGCCTGCGGCCAGGAGAAGTGGTTGACCTGACAGGAAGCATCTGGGGCGCCAAGGACATCTCACCCAGACGCGTGCTACCTCGACCTGAGGGTGACCTCCCTGAAGGGCTGCGGGTGGTCCAGGCGCACTTGGAGGCTTCTACGCGGCAGGTGCACCTTACTGTGCACAACACGAATGCGCGGCGTCACGTCAACGTTTCCTCAACAACGGTGCTTGCAGAGCTGGACGGCGAAGAGGATGGAGCGATGGAGGCGCTGATTGGACCCTCTTTGGAAAGTGAGATGTATATAGATGGTATAAAGACTCGTGGTCTCATTGATAGTGGCTCACAGGTCACTGTCATATCCAAGAAATTTTTTAATGACCACATAAGAGACAAAGCAGAACTCCAGGACATTAGTAAGGTGTTACCTATGGGTTTGAAAGTGACGGGGGCAGGGGGATGTGAGGTACCATATTTAGGGGTTGTTAGTATTCAGTGCACATTGCCAGAAAAGGTTGTAGGTCATTCCACTCCTGTGGAAGTTCTGGCACTTGTAGGAGGAGACACTGCATACTCTGACAGAGTCCCTGTCATAGTTGGCACAAATGTTTTTCGCAAGTTGGCTTCTCAGAAACCCGAGAATGTTCCACAGAATGTTCCTTTCATGACTACCCTAATGTTTAACTTGGCATGCAACACGGGTAACCTTGATGGCCGTTTGGGACCTGTCAAACTTCGGGGTCAGGCTGTGAAAATTCCAGCCCAGTCAAGCATAGCAGTCAAATGCTGTGCTAAAGTCACACCAGCCCGATCGGTGACACATGTCCTGGCGCAGGAACCATCAGTTAGTGCATTGCCAGAAGGGGTAGGGGTAGTTGCAGCGAAAGTTCCTGTCGAGTGTCTGCATGCTTTTAAGATTGAGCTTGTAAATTTTACTGATTGTGACATCTTTCTAGACAGAAAGAAAACCGTTGCTGATATTTTTTCAATATCATACGAGTATGACATTGCAAAGGTGATTCATGAGGTGCATGCGGAAGGGAGTGAAACCCTGGTAAATGATTGTGAGCCTGGAGAAGCGGAAGAGTGTGAAAGTGGCAGAGAGAGAGCAGAAGTGCATGAGAGTGGTTGTAAGAGGAAGAATGGAAGTGAGAGTGAAAACAGGGCGAGTGTTGATAACGGAGTGGGTAGTATTTTTGTGGGTGTACATGTTAAAGGGGAAAATGTGGAAGTTGGTGACAAAGATGTAAAACCCTCACAGGCAATCCCTTTCAAGTTTGGGGATAACACAACCCCAGAGTGGAGGGAGCGGTTTACCGAACGCCTGAGGGGATATCAGGATGTATTCACCCAGCATGAGTTTGACCTAGGAGAAGCCCCTGATATCTTTCATGACATCATCCTTGAACCAGGGCCTCATGTTAGGGATAGACCCCGTCCCATTCCCCTTAGAGATTTTGAAGAGACGAGACAGCACATAAAGGACCTTCTGGAGGCGAAGATAATATCCCCTTCTTCGTCGCCATATGCCAGTCCTATTGTGCTCGTCCGAAAGAAGTCAGGGAAATTGAGGATGTGCGTAGATTATAGAAAGATCAACACAAGAACTGTCAGCGACAGCTACGCCATACCAAAAATAGAAGAGATTTTCCTTGCTCTTAGTGGAGCAAAATACTTTTCATCTGTAGATTTGAGCAAGGCCTTTTATCAGGTTAAAATGACAGAGCGAGCCAAACAGATCTCGGCTTTTACAACACCATTTGGCCTGTATCAATTTGAACGGATGGCAATGGGATTAAAGAACAGCCCGAACACCTTCCAAAGACTCATGGAAACCGTATTCACGGATGTAAACCTCAGCGAATTGATCATCTTCATGGATGACCTTCTCATCTATGGAAGCTCACTAGACGAATTAGAGGAGAGAACAATGCAGGCATTGGAGAAGCTGAGGAAATTTAAACTCAAACTTGACCCGGAGAAGTGCATTTTTGGAGCCTCGAGTGTAAAACACTTAGGGTATATTATCTCAGACAAGGGGATCCAGCCTGACCCAGAAAAGTTGGAAGCATTGAGATCATGGCCAGTACCAAGAACGGTCAAAGAGATAAAACAATTTTGTGGGTTTGCAGGCTATTACCGGAGATTTGTACCCGACTTTGCCAAACTTGCGAAACCACTCAATGATTTGACAGCTGGATACTGCCCACAGAAGGCAAAGAAGAGTGGAGAGAGGGGAACACTAACCCTTAATTCAGACATTTCGCACCTGTGGGGAAAGGACCAGCAGGACGCCTTTGACCACCTGGTCAAAGCCTTGACTTCGGAGCCGATTATAAGCATAGCCGATAGGTCCAAGCCATTCAAGCTGCACTGCGACGCCAGCGGTACGGGCATTGGTGCAGTACTGTATCAAGAGCAGGATGGCCAGCTCCGAGTCATTGCCTATGCCAGCAGGTCCCTCAGCAAGACTGAGCAGAATTACCCTGCCCACAAAAGGGAATTTCTTGCTCTGAAATGGTCCCTCACTGAGAAATTTAATGATTATGTCTTGGGATCGCATATCACGGTTGTTACAGACAACAACCCGTTATGCTACATCCTAAAAAATGCTAAGTTAGATGCGACCAGCCACAGGTGGTTGGCAGCGTTGTCTGTGTATGACTTCGATTTGCAGTACAGAAAAGGCACCAGTCACATAGACGCAGACGCGCTTTCAAGGCGCCAGCACGAAACCGAAGAGGAAGACAGTCAGTATGCAAAAGTGTTAGAGAGCACAAATTTCCTCCTTGAGAAGGCGAAGAAGTTTGAAGAAGAAGCGAATGCGACTACGCATGTGGACCGGGATACAGTCTGCGCATTCATTGAGGCAAGGGGGGTTCGAGTGAACAGGCAAGCTGTTGCTGGCAAGAACGAATCTGTTGTGCCAGAGCAACATTTCTTTCCTGCAGTTGACCAGCTAGTCAAGGAGCCAGAAATGCTAAAAGATGAGAGTCAAGACCCAGAAAGCGATTCACACACCATATCTACAGAAGACTGGCAAAAGCACCAAGCCGCAGACCCAACATTGGCCAGCATAATAGAACAGCTGCAAAAGAACCAAAGGATTGATCCAGGCAAGCTGCAAGGAAATGTGGCAGAATTGAGAGTTTATGCGAGAGAGCAGGCAAAACTGGAGATCAGAGGTGGTGTTCTTCACAGGAGAGTCATAGGCAAGGATGACAAGCTAAGATGGCAGCTAGTTGTACCAGCCCAGCACCGCAAGGAAGCAATCAGGGGGGTACACGATGATTTGTACCATCCGCACTTAGAGAATTCCATCCGTCAAGCACAAATGAGATTTTTCTGGCCTTTCATGAGTAGAGACATAGAAAAGAGAATTAAGAAATGTAGTAGGTGCATCTGGAGGGGCTCCCAACCTCAGAAAGCCCCCATGCAAAGCATTGAAACAACGTACCCTTTAGAACTTCTCTCCATTGACTATTTAACTATAGAGGAAAAGGGCATAAAACGTAACATTTTAGTCATAATGGATCATTTCACTAAGTTTGCACACGCTGTGGTCACAAAAGACCAAAAGGCCCACACAGTTGCCAAGACCCTATGGAATGAGTTCTTTATGATATATGGATTCCCCAGTAGAATTCTCTCTGATCAAGGTCGAGACTTTGAATCGAAACTAGTGAAAGAACTCTGCACAGTAGCAGGTATAAGGAAGTGTCGAACAACTCCTTACCACCCTTCAGGAAACCCAGTTGAACGATGGAACAGAACTCTCATTGGCATGCTAAGGAGTCTAGAAAATGAAAAGAAGCTTGACTGGAGAAAGCAGCTGAAATCTGTAGTCCATGCATACAACGCTAGGGTTCATGAAACCACAGGATATTCACCCTACTACTTGTTTTTTGGACGTCATCCACAACTGCCAATAGATTTAGCTTTTGGGATAAACTTGAACAACGAGAAGGTCGGAAGTCCCCGTCAGTACATCAAAAAGCTAAAGGACAGTTTGAGCTCAGCTTATGCTTTGGCAAAGGAGGGAGCAGCCAAAACAGGTGCAAAGAACAAATCCCGTCATGATGTAAGTGCTCGCGCGGCAGAGTTAGAGCCTGGTGACAGATGTTTAGTCCGCAAAGTAGGACTGCAACAGAAATCGAAGATCGATGACAAATGGGAACCCTACATTTACAGGGTCACTGCGAAGAAACCAAACATTCCTGTATACACTGTGCAGAGGGAAGACGGGCAGGGTCCGATAAGAACTCTCCACAGGAATTTGCTACTGCCAATAGGAGAAATAGATGCTAATGAGAGTGACTTGAGAAATGCTCCATGTCAAGAGAAATCTAAAGAGCTCTCTCATAAGAAGAAGAAAACAGACAGGCAGCTAGTAGAAGAGCGTGAAGAAGATCTAGAACATCCTGGAGATGAGACTTTTGAGATCAGGGTGCAGTATAAACCATGCTCAAAGCTCAGAGTCTCTGCGCCCGAGTTTATCCCCACCACTCAACAAATAGAGGCACAACACAGGAAGGAGTCCAGAGAGTCGGAGGAGTTGCCTGACACAGAGCAAGTAGCTGACGAGCAAGTACAGCAGGATGTCTCTGAAGGGGCAACTGAGGAAAATGCATCTCGGAGGGATGTTATGGAACTGGAAGAAGTGGATTCAGTGGAATCAGAAAGTCAGAGAGATGAAGGGGAGGAGAGCAGTGAAGGTGCTGATTTAGAGGCATCAGACGATGAAGAAGAAGAAGAGGATCAGGCTCCGGAAGGGTCTGATGATGAAAATGAGAGTGAGAGCAGCTCACTCTCTGAAGATGAACAGGAGGCTCCTGTAGTTTCAGGACCTAGAAGGTCGACAAGGGAGAGTCGACCAGTAGAAAGGTTAAATTTAGCTCATAACTGTGAAGAAAGAGCAAAACAGTCAGACACTGTATGTGCTCTTCTCAAACAGTTAATTGATTTTGAAAGCATTATCCCTGACACACACAAAGTCAGGTATTTAGACGCAGTCAAGGGAATATTTGCTGAGATCAAAGATGGCTCTTGTTAAATGCTTTGGTTGAGTAATCAAATATTGTGCTTGATTTGGTTTAGTCACAGAAATGTGTTGAATTTGAAGTTGTATTTTGTTGTTGTATTTTTCTTTCTTTTCCAATGTTGGAAAAGCGACGCGAGGTATTTTTTTTTTTGTGTTGAAAGAATCATATGTTAATGTCAGGACAAGTTTTTGAAGTATGGAGAGATTAGATTTGAACTTGACTGCATATGAGTGGATGGAGGGAAATTGATGAAGAATCTCCTAGTTACATGTTACGGGTAAATGGCATGCAGCTTTTTTTTTTTTTTTTTGTTTGACTGTTTTTGTAATGTTATTTGTTGATAGGTTGGTGTGAATGGACCATTGGTGGGGTTTTGTTGTTGTTGATGTTGTTTTGATTGATATCAAGGGTGGTTTGCCAATAGAAGTGGGGGGGTTTTTGGTCCCTTTTTAACCCACATAAATGTTATAATGTTTTGTTGCTTGTGAAAAAATGTTTGACCAAGCGTGCTGTGTTCTATTTGAGTCGCTGGGTTAACATGGCTTGGGAACAAATGGAATTTGGTTGCCGTATATGTAATATTATTTTACCAAGAGTAAAATAAATTCTTTTTTAGGGAGGGAATGTGTAACCCTGTAGAATTTTAACCGGGTAGGGGTCAAAATTTCTACAGGTTACTAAAGTCTAAGTAAGCACCTGGTGCCGAATTACTGTCAAGAAAATAGTGCACAAGAAAAAACTAGTTCCCATTGAAATTGATCCATTATTAATATAAATATTTTATAAGTTGTTTTTTTGTTATAGGGTTATTATTTTACTTTTGGGGAAGGAATTTACAAAGTTACTTTAGTCCATTGGGTTTGAATTGCAAAACTGGTAGAGAGTAAGAATATTTTCCTATTTTCCTTCCTGTCCCATCACATGGTGTCCTGTCTTTTGGCTTGCTGACATGAAACAGGCAGGTTGTAAAACCATTGCCTGTCCAGCACAAAGCCTGGTGTTCTTTAAATCAGGTAAGATACATGTTATTTGAATTATTTTGTAGTCTAGTTTGTCTAGATTACTATGGGGGGTTTAAGTTTGAATGTTAGTTGTCAGGATGTTTTGGATTTTGAGCTGAGAAGTTTTGCCAGACACTAGGCCTAGTGACTAGTGTGATTGTGAAATCTAGGTGTACTACTTTTAGTAGGTGGTTTTGGACATGTGCTCAGTCCTGTGCTTTATATAAGATTTTTATTAGTAGATTCTGTTTGGGGTTGATTATTAGCAAGGAAAGGAAGAGGTTGTGTTGCATTTGGGCAGATTTTGATGAATTAAGTGAAATTAAATTTGGGTTAAGAAGAAATCGTTTTTCCATCAAAATGAGAACCACATGGTGCCTAAATGGCAGCCATTTTAACTCATGTGTTCATTGTGCACCTTGTTGTTACTTATGCTGGTTACTGTAGTTGTGTAAAAGGTATGTTGTGTTGGGAATTGGAATACTAACATGCCCAGTTGATGTGTTGTTATTGTAGTGTATTCACACTACTCTGAATTGGATTTATTTGTTTTGTCTGGTTGTGAGTTGATGAATATTGAATGATGAAGTTTATTTAGGCCTAATTCCTTTTAAAGAAGTGAGTTGTTTTCCCAAGCAGTATTGCTTGGAGACTATTACTAGTTTGTGTAAATTGATATGGAACCTTTGGAAGGTTAAATTGGTTATGTGCTGTGGAAGCAAGTGGCAAGGAGAGAGAGAGAGAGGTGGAGTTGAGTGCTGTAGATTTGTTGAGTATGAAGTTGAAGTGTAAGGCAGAGCTGAGGAGTGCAATGCCTACCCATAGATTTGGGTGAATTATGCATGAGATGACCATGTAAATGCTTATGGAACATTAATGCACTATGATAGTCTAAGGGAGGCCATCATTGCAAAAAGTGCATCTCCGTATGCAAATATTATTTTTGAGGGAACAAGTCGAGGTCGGAGTGATTGTTTCCTTTGTCTTGCCATTATGAACAAGTGTTCATGCGATTGTGTCAATGTTATTTAGATGATTCCTTTGTCGGGAACTGCTCATGGATGATGGAGCGATATTTTTGGGGTCATGATTAATTGACCGGAATAGACATTGTTGTTCATTTAGAATTTGAGTCTTGATTGTGTTTTGATATTTTGTTTGTAAATTGTATTTCTAAAAAAAAAGATAAATGGGAGGACTTTTTGTGTTGCAGGACGGTCATGTTGGTACCACTTTCAATATTCTCCGTTGTACTGTTTTGTGTTATAGAATTTTGTATTAAGCTTAGAGGAATATTTTGATGATTTGTTTACCGTTTCTGTTCTGTTTTGTGTGCAGAGAGCACCGATCATTATCAACCGTTACCATCATCATTACCGTCCGATCGTCACATTTGTTATCGTCTGTTCATCGTATTGTCCGTCTCTCTTTGAACTGGTCTGATCCGAGTGCAAGCTTGTCTAGTATTTGTGTATCCACCACGCCTTATATTCCACCATTGTCAATTTTGTCTTTATAAAGGAGAATTAAAAGTCCGAACCCATGACCTTGTGTTCACCCCTGTTGTGTTTTACGTAAGAGTGGGTTACACTATGGTACCCGATTATCGTCAAAATGTGTTCTTTAAAAAAACGGAAATTGCTTTAGATATTTTATTTTTTTCTTCTCTGGTTTGTTTGTTTGTTTGTTGTTCTTCATTGTGATATCACTTAAAACGTTTTCCTGTTATAGTTGAACTAAATTAAATTTTCAGCCAGATTGATAGTCAAAGTTCACAATAAGAAAGGGACTTCATTACATTACAGCGCTGCGTACATCTCTCTCTTCTTTGTCTGTCTGTCTCTCTCTCTCACTCTCTCTCTCTCTCTGTCTCTCTCTCTCTCTCTCTCTGTCTCTCTCTCTCTCTCTCTCTCTCCTGTTACAGCCACATCATGTTTGGCATTAGCTATTAATGAGTTGGTCATTGTATTTTTTGTTTTGTTTTCTGTCTATCTAGTCTATAACTTGACAACTCTATAAAACCTCTCTCTCTACACATACGCACACACAAACATGTGTGCACGCCCCCCCCCCCCCCCCCCCTGCCCCACACAACACACATACACACTCACACACATATACACATTGAGCGAAAGGGGAAGTAAACGGGACTGATAAGAGATTAATGGTTGGACCCCCATTAATTAAACGTTTTACCTATGGTGTCTTACTTTCAAGCCGATATCACCAGAGGTGCATCTCAATTGCGTCTATTCTAATTACACCTATACTCGATTGCGCCCGTTTGCAGTTATCAGTTTTGCCAGATCAAATGGTTATTGAGGAAAGACACGGTGGATGTTTTGCATAATTGACATTTGGTTTCAGAAAATAGAGCTAACGTTACTTAAAAATATACAGAAAACAGACTTTAAAATAACTTGTTCGATTTTATTGTCATCGAGAGTTTAGCTGAAAAAATATATCAAGTGAGATTAGAAAAAATTAAAACAGCAACACAGTTGTAAAAAATAGCATTGTTTTGGTTTTTGGTTTTAAAGCTTTGATGAGCTAAAACGTTGGCCAACTAACAACATTTGTCAACGTCCTAAAACATCCCATATGTCATCAAACATGCGTGCACACATGTTTGTGTGTGCGTATGTGTAGAGAGAGAGGTTTTATAGAGTTGTCAAGTTATAGACTAGATAGACAGAAAACAAAACAAAAAATACAATGACCAACTCATTAATAGCTAATGCCAAACATGGTGTGTGGCTGTAACAGGAGAGAGAGAGAGAAGAGAGAGAGAGAGAGAGAGAGAGAGAGAGAGAGAGAGAGAGAGAGAGAGAGACACAGAGAGAGAGACAGAGAGAGAGAAAGAGAGAGAGAGAGAGAGACAGAGAGAGACAGAGGGAGGGAGAGAGAGATGGACAGCGAAGAGAGAGAGAGAGAGAGAGAGAGAGAGAGACAGAGAGAGAAAGAGAGAGAGAGAGAGAGAGACAGAGAGAGATAGAGAGAGACAGAGAGACAAAAAAGAGAGAGATGTACGCAGCACTGTAATGTAATGAAGTTCCATTCTTCTTATTCAAGTTATTGTGAACTTTGACTATCAATCTGGCTGAAAATTTAATTTAGTTCAACTATAACAGGAAAACGTTTTAAGCGATATCACAATGAAGAACAACAAACAAACAAACAAACAAGAGAAGAAAAAAAGAAAATATCTAAAGCAATTTCCGGTTTAAAAAAAAAAACATTTTGACGATAATCGTGTACCATAGTTAGTAAGTGAGCATGCAGGGGCGGTCAACTCCCAAGTCATGGGATTACTGGGGACCTTGTGTTATCTATCATCCCCCTCTCCCAAAGGTCTGGTACACAGTTGTTTTCAGTACCATAACTACAAAATCTGGATTACAACTTAATAGTAACATAGAGATTATGCTCAATTTTTTTCAGAACTCTGTTTGTGATAGTTACATCATACTGGTCCAATGAAAATGGTACATCATCGAATTTGAGCGCTTGGCCAAAAAGGATCAATTTTGAAGGTTTTTCAAATTGCTATAACTTTGTCATTTTTAATGCTACTGAGTTGCCCTTTATACCAAATTGTCAAGTTTTTAATGTCCTCTACTCTGAAAACAAGTAAAAGTGTTAAATTTACAAAACATTTAAAATTTTAAGGCTTTTTTTTTTACAAAAATATTCAAATTTTTAATTTTTTCACATTTTCAACTTTCTTTTTTTTTCTTCCTGAATGAAAATTATGAATAAAAGCTCATACCAAATTGTACTTCTGTCTTTTGTGGTTTTATTGGTGTGCTTTTTATTCTTGTGTATGATTTTTGTGTTATTATTTTAAAATATTTGTTGAAAATACCAACCGTATTGGAGATTTTGGCCGCCGCCAGAGCCTTCAGACTAAGGCCGTCGGCACCCCCCGGCACTTCATGGCTTTGGATGAGCGTGCCCCTTTACTCAATATTAACTAAAATGGTTCTATCTAAAAGAAAATTGAATGCTCTTTAAAACCATGTACTTTTTGAAAGGGTGGGGCAATGTTAGGCTGGTTAAAATTTAGTTCAAACTGTTCAAAATAAAATGTCTTATCGAAAATAAGATTTTTGCATAAAAGTTACACCGATTGAAAGCTTGGGGTTTCCTCTTCCCGTGACAACATGTTCTAATTATTATCCGACCAATGGGCACGCTCAAACAATTGCCAAAAACTAGAAAAAGGCGTGCAGCGCGTGACGTCAAGTGATCATTCACTAGCTGGCGGACAACAATACAACAAGGAACAAAAAACAAATATTTTTGCATGATGCACATAGACTTGATTGAGTTATGCCGTAATGCATTATTCAAAGTGACAATTTCAAATTCTTTGACAAGCAATGCTTTGACAGGTGAGTTTCCCTCAGTCCTGAGAGGTTCCTGGCACGTTCAGGTGGAAACCCGGAACCAGGAATCAGATCTTGGAACCATTTCGCATACCACCTGCAACATAATAAAACAGAATAACGATCAGGTATGTGACCGTCAGTTCTTTGATTTAACTTTTTATGTATTTTTCCAAAATGAATACTTCCATATATTTTCATCTTTAGCAACTAAGCAAGACACACAAGTGCTTTGCGTTATGATTCTGTTGTGAAATCCTTACATGAATTTAAACTTGAGGGAAAAAAAACAACTTCAATCCACAGTCCAATTTTTTCCCCCACCTGAAATATAATTTTCCCATCTTCTTTTTCAAAGACAAAGTAAAATGAAGCTAATATTTAAATAATCTGAAACGAATCTCCAAAATTTATTTGAAAACTCCTAATTGGCCCACTCCCAGTACTGTGATTATGAATCACATCAGGTGGTAGTTGACTTCCTGTCAGTCGTTGACGACCATGTATGTTGGGCCCTAGGTCAGGCAATGCAATAGAACATTGTATTACTATTAATTTAGTCGCACACACAGAACGAGAGAAAGGTTATGTGCGTATGTGCATGCATATTTGCATGTGTGTGAGCTATTAATAAAAATTATTATAATTATATTATGTTCTTTGTTGAACTTCGTTTTTAAAATTTTAAGCGCATATTAAGTCTCTCTCTCCCCTTAGTGTGTGTGTGTGTGTGTGTGTGTGGGAGCGGAGTGTCGTGTGCGTGTGTGTAGCGGTCGAGAGAGAGATGAGCAGGCATGGGAATTGTCAGAGACAAAAAATATCTGAAAAGCCCCCCCCCCCCCCCCCTCATTTTTACAGCATTAAAATATAATAATATTATAAAAATTGAAGTATTTAGTAACTAAAACTTTTAGTACAAAGTTTGCCTTTAAAAAAAAAAAAATTTGCGGACAATTCTCCATGTCTGCAGAGAGTGAGAGAAGAGAGAGAGAGAGTTTTAGGAAGTCAGTTGCCTGAAACTTGAAACTGTCATCAAATTGGTCTTAATTCAGGTACATCCACATGCATTGTGTGTTGTGTGTGTGCATATAACCGCAGTTGGGTCTTTAATTGTATGTTTATTATTGTGGGTTGCTAGGTGCTTGAGTTAAGTTCCTTGTAGTGTGTGATCTGTGTAAAATAAAGCGTGCAGAAATCAAAATCTCATGTTTGTGAATGAGAAACAGCAGACCTTTAGGCTTTATCAATCATTCAATGTATTGTTACTGTTAGTGTGTGCATTCTCCAGTATCTGTTCATTGTTAATGAAACACAATATTGAGAACAATTGACTGTTTTTTGTAGTTTTGCTTAGCATTAACTAGTTTTGATTTTGTTTGGTAGCCGTAGGTCTAGGCCAAGACAACGTTTACTTAGGCCTAGCATGATATTCCTCTCTATCTCAGAATCTGGGTTGAACTTGAAGTTGAAGATGCTTCACTTTACTGACTAAAGGTTTTCAATTCAGAAACAAACAGTTGAATCTTTTGCAAAATACATGCAGAAGTCTAGAAGCGCAATAATTTTAACAAAAACAATTACTGATTTGAATAAGTATTGGGCAAAAAACGAGGAAATATAATTCTAGAAAAACCTAGGCCTAGGCGAGGAACGATTAAAAAAAAAAAAAGCAGAATCGAATATTAGGCCCGAAAAACAGAATCGGGGTGCCACTCAGTCTAACTAGTCAGACAGACCATTTTTTCAACATCACGTGATCTCACATTTTGATCGATTTCTTTAAAATCTTTCAATTTTATTCCTAATTACATCTTTAAGCGTTAATAATAGGCTTTTCCCAAAACATCTATAATGGTTATGATCGGTTTACATGATGAGAAAAAAATTAGCTCGGCTTCGATAGTACTTGACTGCTCGCCGTGTCAAAGATTTGATTTCTAGCTCAAGAACGATGTCTTGTTTTACGGAAATACAAAACTTTACAACATCATATAAAAATTATGCATAAAAAATGCACGAATATAATCTAAAACAGCAATACTCACCTAGCATGGAATCAATATCGTAGATAATTTCAAGATGGGCAATATTTTCGCGATGAAACTGAACCTCTGTTATCGTTGTCGTGCGTGCGCCATTTTTGTCGGCCAGTTATAAATGGCTGAATGAGGTCACGCGCTGCGCGGAGTTTGGGTTCGTGGTTGAGCCTGCCCATTGGTCGGATATAAATAGAACATGTCGTCACGGGAAGAGAAAACCTCAAGCTTTCGATCGGTGTAACTTTCACGCAAAAATGTTGTCATTTTCGATCAGAAATTTTACTTTGAAAAGTTTGAACTAAATTTTAACCAGCTTAACATGACCCCACCCTTTCAAAAAGTGCATGGTTTTAAAGAGCATTCAATTTCCTTTTAGATAGAACCACTTTAGTTAATATTGAGTAAATGGGCAGGCTCATCCAAAGCCATGAAGTGCCGGGGGGTGCCGACGGCCTAAGTCAGAAGGCTCTGTCGGCGGCCAAAAACTCCAATACGGTTGGTATTTTCAACAAATTTTTTAAAATAATAACACATCATACACAAGAATAAAAAGCACACCAATAGAACCACAAAAAACAGAAGTACAATTTGGTATGAGTTTTTATTCATAATTTTCATTCAGGAAGGAAAAAATGAAAGTTGAAAACAAGAAAAAAATCGGCATTCTGGGCTGTTTGTCACAGCTGCAAGGCAGGGCTTTGGAATACCTACTTATTGTGAAAACTTTGACTATCAAATCTTGTGCTGAAAATTCAATTTAGTCCAACTATGACAGGAAAACGTTTTAAGCGATATCCTAATGGACAAAAAGAAACAAACAAACAAGAGAAGAAAAAAAGAAAATATCTAAAGCAATTTCCGGTTTAAAAAAAAACACATTTTGACGATAATCGTGTACCATAGTTAGTAAGTGAGCATGCAGGGGCGGTCAACTCCCAAGTCATGGGATTACTGGGGACCTGTGTTATCTATCCTCCCTCTCCCCTCTCTCCCCCCCCCCCCACTCTCCTCTCCCTCCACGCGATGGTCAGTACTGTCAGTAGCCGAATACGGAACTAAGTCGTGAAGTGCTTGGACCAGATTTGCCCATCATGACAAGTCTTGCTCCCCAATTAAGGAGGGATTTGTCCAAACAGGTGACTACCGGAATTGACCAAAGGCTCTTGGTCAGTTCTTGTGATCAGTGAAATCTTGGACCAATGGTCCACGACGGGCTTATGTCGGTCCGACAGTGGGCTTATGTCGGGTGGGCTTTTGTCCGCGCACCAAACTAAAGTCAGAAATAGAGAAAAGGGCCTAGAGATAGATAGAGAGAGAGAGAGAGAGAGAGAGAGACGAGAGAGAGAGAGAGAGAGAGAGAGAGAGAGAGAGAGAGAGAGCGACGAGCTAGAGAGAGAGAGATTTTCTGAAAATCGAACAGTGGATAGAGACAAACAAAAAGAAAGAGGAGAGTAATCGTATAAGTAGGGGTCGGTTAGCCGGAAAGAGAGAGAGAGAGAGAGAGAGAGAGAGAGAGAGAGAGAGAGAGAGAGAGCACTGTCATTTGAAATGACACAACATACACCCACACAAACCCATACGCTGTTTTGCATTTCAACACCTTGCAAAACTTTGTTGGTTGCATCTGCTTGTCAATTGGTCACAGAATATGCACACAATCCACAGAAGTTTTTTTGGATACAAATTCTTTTACAAGTTAAAAGATAACAAAATAATAATACATAATAATAATAATACATAATAATACAAGGGACCTTACATAGCGCTTTTCATCGAGCACAAAGCGATTTACAATCAGCATTGAAACACTCCGACACACGCACACACACGCACAACAGACACACACGCCCCAAAAGACACACACGCACGTACGTGCATGCATATTTGTGTCTTTTGGGCGTGTGTGTGTCTGTTGTGCGTGTGTGTGCGTGTTGTGAGTGTTTCAATGCTGATTGTAAAGTGCTTTGTGCTCGATGAAAAGCGCTATGTAAGTGTCCCTTTATTATTATTATTATTATTATTATTATTATTATTTTGTTATCTTTTAACTTGTAAAAGAATTTGTATCCAAAAAACATTCTGTGGATTGTGTGCATATTCTGTGACCAATTGAAAAGCAGATGCAACCAACAAAGTTTTCAAGGTGTTGAAATGCAAAACAGCGTATGGGTGTGTGGGTGTATGTTTCTTTCAAATGACAGTGCTCTCTCTCTCTCTCTCCTCTCTCTCTCTCTCTCTCTCTCTCTCTCTCTCTTTCCCTAACCGACCCCTACTTATAACGATTACTCTCCTCTTTCTTTTTTTCTCTATCCACTGTTCGATTTCCTCTCTCTCTCTCTCTCTCTCTCTCTCTCTCTCTCTCTCTCTCTCTCTCTCTCTCTCTCTCTCTCTCTCTCTTCTCTCTCTCTCTCTCTCTATCTATCTCTAACCCTTTCTCTATTTCTGACTTTAGTTTGGTGCGCGGACAAAAGCCCACCCGACATAAGCCCACTGTCGGACCGACATAAGCCCGTCGTGGACCATTGGTCCAAGATTTCACTGATCACAAGAACTGACCAAGAGCCTTTGGTCAATTCCGGTAGTCACCTGTTTGGACAAATCCCTCCTTAATTGGGGAGCAAGACTTGTCATGATGGGCAAATCTGGTCCAAGCACTTCACGACTTAGTTCCGTATTCGGCTACTGACAGTACTGACCATCGCGTGGAGGGAGGAGGGGGGGGGGGGGAGAGAGGGAGAGGGAGGATAGATAACACAGGTCCCCAGTAATCCCATGACTTGGGAGTTGACCGCCCCTGCATGCTCACTTACTAACTATGGTACCCGATTATCGTCAAAATGTGTTTTTTTTTAAACCGGAAATTGCTTTAGATATTTTCTTTTTTTCTTCTCTTGTTTGTTTGTTTGTTTGTTGTTCTTCATTGTGATATCGCTTAAAACGTTTTCCTGTTATAGTTGAACTAAATTAAATTTTCAGCCAGATTGATAGTCAAAGTTCACAATAAGTAGGTATTCCAAAGCCCTGCCTTGCAGCTGTGACAAACAGCCCAGAATGCCGATTTTTGCTTGTTTTCAACTTTCATTTTTTCCTTCCTGAATGAAAATTATGAATAAAAACTCATACCAAATTGTACTTCTGTCTTTTGTGGTTCTATTGGTGTGCTTTTTATTCTTGTGTATGATGTGTTATTATTTTAAAACATTTGTTGAAAATACCAACCGTATTGGAGTTTTTGGCCGCCGACAAGCCTTCTGACTAAGGCCGTCGGCACCCCCCGGCACTTCATGGCTTTGGATGAGCCTGCCCATTTACTCAATATTAACTAAAGTGGTTCTATCTAAAAGGAAATTGAATGCTCTTTAAAACCATGCACTTTTTGAAAGGGTGGGGTCATGTTAAGCTGGTTAAAATTTAGTTCAAACTTTTCAAAGTAAAATTTCTGATCGAAAATGACAAAATTTTTGCGTGAAAGTTACACCGATCGAAAGCTTGAGGTTTTCTCTTCCCGTGACGACATGTTCTATTTATATCCGACCAATGGGCAGGCTCAACCACGAACCCAAACTCCGCGCAGCGCGTGACCTCATTCAGCCATTTACAACTGGCCGACAAAAATGGCGCACGCACGACAACGCTAACAGAGGTTGTTTCATCGCGAAAATATTGCCCATCTTGAAATTATCTACGATATTGATTCCATGCTAGGTGAGTATTGCTGTTTTAGATTATATTCGTGCATTTTTTATGCATATATGATGTTGTAAAGTTTTGTATTTCCGTAAAACATGACATCGTTCTTGAGCTAGAAATCAAATCTTTGACACGGCGAGCAGTCGAGTACTATCGAAGCCGAGCTAATTTTTTCTCATCATGTAAACCGATCATAACCATTATAGATGTTTTGGAAAAAGCCTATTATTAACGCTTAAAGATGTAATTAGGAATAAAATTGAAAGATTTTAAAGAAATCGATCAAAATGTGAGATCACGTGATGTTGAAAAAATGGTCTGTCTGACTAGTTAGACTGAGTGACTTCCCTTGGCAATATTCGATTCTGTTTTTCGATCAGCCTAGGCCTAGGATCAGAATTATATTTCCTCGTTTTTTGCCCAATACTTATTCAAATCAGTAATTGTTTTGGTTAAAATTATTGCGCTTCTAGACTTCTGCATGTATTTTGCAAAAGATTCAACTGTTTGTTTCTGAATTGAAAACATTTAGTCAGTAAAGTGAAGCATCTTCAACTTCAAGTTCAACCCAGATTCTGAGATAGAGAGGAATATCATGCTAGGCCTAAGTAAACGTTGTCTTGGCCTAGACCTACGGCTACCAACAAAATCGAAACTAGTTAATGCTAAGCAAAACTACAAAAAAACAGTCAATTGTTCTCAATATTGTGTTTCATTAACAATGAACAGATACTGGAGAATGCACACACACTAACAGTAACAATACATTGAATGATTGATAAAGCCAAAGGTCTGCTGTTTCTCATTCACAAACATGAGATTTTGATTTCTGCACGCTTTATTTTACACACACACACTACAAGGAACTTAACTCAAGCACCTAGCAACCCAATAATAAACATACAATTAAAGACCCAACTGGGTTATATGCACACACACACAACACACAGTGCATGTGGATGTACCTGAATTAAGACAATTTGATGCAGTTTCAAGTTTCAGGCAACTGACTTCCTAAAACTCTCTCTCTCTCTCTCACTCTCTGCAGACATGGGAATTGTCCGCAATTTTTTTTTTTTAAGGCAAACTTTTACTAAAAGTTTTAGTTACTAAATACTTCAATTTTTATATTATTATATTTTAATGCTGTAAAAATGAGGGGGGGGGGGGGGGGGGGGCTTTTCAGATTTTTTTTGTCTCTGACAATTCCCATGCCCGCTCTCTCTCTCGCGCGCACACACACGCACACACACACACACACACACACACACACACTAAGGGGAGAGAGAGACTAAATATGCGCTTAAAATTTTAAAAACGAAGTTCAACAAAGACATAATATAATTATAATAATTTTATTAATAGCTCACACACATGCAAATATGCATGCACATAGGCACATAACCTTTCTCTCGTTCTGTGTGTGCGACTAAATTAATAGTAATACAATGTTCTATTGCATTGCCTGACCTAGGGCCCAACATACGTGGTCGTCAACGACTGACAGGAAGTCAACTACCACCTGATGTGATTCATAATCACCGTACTGGGAGTGAGCCAATTAGGAGTTTTCAAATAAATTTGGGAGATTCGCTTCAGATTATTTAAATATTAGCTTCATTTTACTTTGTCTTTGAAAAAAAAGATGGGAAAATTATATTTCAGGTGAGGGAAAAAATTGGACTGTGGATTGAAGTTGTTTTTTTCCCTCAAGTTTAAATTCATGTAAGGATTTCACAACAGAATCTTAACGCAAAGCACTTGTGTCTTGCTTAGTTGCTAAAGATGAAAATATATGGAAGTATTCATTTAGGAAAATAAAAGTTAAATCAAAGAACTGACGCATATATTCTGTTTTATTATGCTGCAGGTGGCGAAATGGTTCCAAGATCTGATTCCTGGTTCCGGGTTTCCACCTGAACGTGCCAGGAACCTCTCAGGACTGAGGGAAACTCACCTGTCAAAGCATTGCTTGCCAAAGAATTTGACGTTGTCACTTTGAATAATGCATTACGGCATAACTCAATCAAGTCTATGTGCATCATGCAAAAATATTTGTTTTTTGTTCCTTGTTGTATTGTTGTCCGCCAGCTAGTGAATGATCACTTGACGTCACGCGCTGCACGCCTTTTTGGGCAATTGTTTGAGCGTGCCCATTGGTCGGATAAAAATAGAACATGTCACGGGAAGAGGAAACCCCAAGCTTTCAATCGGTGTAACTTTTATGCAAAAATCTTATTTTCGATAAGACATTTTATTTTGAACAGTTTGAACTAAATTTTAACCAGCCTAACATTGCCCCACCCTTTCAAAAAGTACATGGTTTTAAAAGAGCATTCAATTTTCTTTTAGATAGAACCATTTTAGTTAAAATTGAGTAAAGGGGCACGCTCATCCAAAGCCATGAAGTGCCGGGGGGGTGCCGACGGCCTTAGTCTGAAGGCTCTGGCGGCGGCCAAAATCTCCAATACGGTTGGTATTTTCAACAAATATTTTAAAATAATAACACATCATACACAAGAATAAAAAGCACACCAATAGAACCACAAAAGACAGAAGTACAATTTGGTATGAGCTTTTATTCATAATTTTCATTCAGGAAGAAAAAAAAAGAAAGTTGAAAATGTGAAAAAATTAAAAATTTGAATATTTTTGTAAAAAAAAAGCCTTAAAATTTTAAATGTTTTGTAAATTTAGCACTTTTACTTGTTTTCAGAGTAGAGGACATTAAAAACTTGACAATTTGGTATAAAGGGCAACTCAGTAGCATTAAAAATGACAAAGTTATAGCAATTTGAAAAACCTTCAAAATTGATCCTTTTTGGCCAAGCGCTCAAATTCGATGATGTACCATTTTCATTGGACCAGTATGATGTAACTATCACAAACAGAGTTCTGAAAAAAATTGAGCATAATCTCTATGTTACTATTAAGTTGTAATCCAGATTTTGTAGTTATGGTACTGAAAACAACTGTGTACCAGACCTTTGGGAGAGGGAGGATAGATAACACAGGTCCCCAGTAATCCCATGACTTGGGAGTTGACCGCCCCTGCATGCTCACTTACTAACTATGGTACACGATTATCGTCAAAATGTTTTTTTTTTTAAACCGGAAATTGCTTTAGATATTTTCTTTTTTTCTTCTCTTGTTTGTTTGTTTGTTTGTTGTTCTTCATTGTGATATCGCTTAAAACGTTTTCCTGTTATAGTTGAACTAAATTAAATTTTCAGCCAGATTGATAGTCAAAGTTCACAATAACTTGAATAAGAAAGGAACTTCATTACATTACAGTGCTGCGTACATCTCTCTCTTTTTGTCTCTCTGTCTCTCTCTCTTTCTCTCTCTGTCTCTCTCTCTCTCTCTCTTTCTCTCTCTGTCTCTCTCTCTCTCTCTCTCTCTCTCTCTCTCTCGCTGTCTCTCTCACCCCCCCCCCCCCTCTGTCCTCTCTGTCTCTCTCTCTCTCTCTCTCTTTCTCTCTCTGTCTCTCTCTCTCTCTCTCTCTCTCTCTCTCTTCTCTCTCTCTCTCTTCTCTCTCTCTCTTCTCCCTCTCTCTCTCTCTCTCTCTCTCTCTCTCTCTCTCTCTCTCTCTCTCTCCTGTTACAGCCACACCATGTTTGGCATTAGCTATTAATGAGTTGGTCATTGTATTTTTTGTTTTGTTTTCTGTCTATCTAGTCTATAACTTGACAACTCTATAAAACCTCTGTCTCTACACATACGCACACACAAACATGTGTGCACGCATGTTTGATGACATATGGGATGTTTTAGGACGTTGACAAATGTTGTTAGTTGGCCAACGTTTTAGCTCATCAAAGCTTTAAAACCAAAAACCAAAACAATGCTATTTTTTACAACTGTGTTGCTGTTTTAATTTTTTCTAATCTCACTTGATATATTTTTTCAGCTAAACTCTCGATGACAATAAAATCGAACAAGTTATTTTAAAGTCTGTTTTCTGTATATTTTTAAGTAACGTTAGCTCTATTTTCTGAAACCAAATGTCAATTATGCAAAACATCCACCGTGTCTTTCCTCAATAACCATTTGATCTGGCAAAACTGATAACTGCAACGGGCGCAATCGAGTATAGGGGTAATTAGAATAGACGCAATTGAGATGCACCTCTGGTGATATCGGCTTGAAAGTAAGACACCATAGGTAAAACGTTTAATTAATGGGGGTCCAACCATTAATCTCTTATCAGTCCCGTTTACTTTCCCCTTTCGCTCAATGTGTATATGTGTGTGAGTGTGTATGTGTGTGTGTGGGGCAGGGGGGGGGGGGGGGGGGGCGCGTGCACACATGTTTGTGTGTGCGTATGTGTATAGAGAGAGAGGTTTTATAGAGTTGTCAAGTTATAGACTAGATAGACAGAAAACAAAACAAAAAATACAATGACCAACTCATTAATAGCTAATGCCAAACATGATGTGGCTGTAACAGGAGAGAGAGAGAGAGAGAGAGAGACAGAGACAGAGAGAGAGAGACAGAGAGAGAGAAAGAGAGAGACAGACAGACAAAAAGAGAGAGATGTACGCAGCGCTGTAATGTAATGAAGTCCCTTTCTTATTGTGAACTTTGACTATCAATCTGGCTGAAAATTTAATTTAGTTCAACTATAACAGGAAAACGTTTTACCACTCTTACGTAAAACACAACAGGGGTGAACACAAGGTCATGGGTTCGGACTTTTAATTCTCCTTTATAAAGACAAAATTGACAATGGTGGAATATAAGGCGTGGTGGATACACAAATACTAGACAAGCTTGCACTCGGATCAGACCAGTTCAAAGAGAGACGGACAATACGATGAACAGACGATAACAAATGTGACGATCGGACGGTAATGATGATGGTAACGGTTGATAATGATCGGTGCTCTCTGCACACAAAACAGAACAGAAACGGTAAACAAATCATCAAAATATTCCTCTAAGCTTAATACAAAATTCTATAACACAAAACAGTACAACGGAGAATATTGAAAGCGGTACCAACATGACCGTCCTGCAACACAAAAAGTCCTCCCATTTATCTTTTTTTTAGAAATACAATTTACAAACAAAATATCAAAACACAATCAAGACTCAAATTCTAAATGAACAACAATGTCTATTCCGGTCAATTAATCATGACCCCAAAAATATCGCTCCATCATCCATGAGCAGTTCCCGACAAAGGAATCATCTAAATAACATTGACACAATCGCATGAACACTTGTTCATAATGGCAAGACAAAGGAAACAATCACTCCGACCTCGACTTGTTCCCTCAAAAATAATATTTGCATACGGAGATGCACTTTTTGCAATGATGGCCTCCCTTAGACTATCATAGTGCATTAATGTTCCATAAGCATTTACATGGTCATCTCATGCATAATTCACCCAAATCTATGGGTAGGCATTGCACTCCTCAGCTCTGCCTTACACTTCAACTTCATACTCAACAAATCTACAGCACTCAACTCCACCTCTCTCTCTCTCTCCTTGCCACTTGCTTCCACAGCACATAACCAATTTAACCTTCCAAAGGTTCCATATCAATTTACACAAACTAGTAATAGTCTCCAAGCAATACTGCTTGGGAAAACAACTCACTTCTTTAAAAGGAATTAGGCCTAAATAAACTTCATCATTCAATATTCATCAACTCACAACCAGACAAAACAATTAAATCCAATTCAGAGTAGTGTGAATACACTACAATAACAACACATCAACTGGGCATGTTAGTATTCCAATTCCCAACACAACATACCTTTTACACAACTACAGTAACCAGCATAAGTAACAACAAGGTGCACAATGAACACATGAGTTAAAATGGCTGCCATTTAGGCACCATGTGGTTCTCATTTTGATGGAAAAACGATTTCTTCTTAACCCAAATTTAATTTCACTTAATTCATCAAAATCTGCCCAAATGCAACACAACCTCTTCCTTTCCTTGCTAATAATCAACCCCAAACAGAATCTACTAATAAAAATCTTATATAAAGCACAGGACTGAGCACATGTCCAAAACCACCTACTAAAAGTAGTACACCTAGATTTCACAATCACACTAGTCACTAGGCCTAGTGTCTGGCAAAACTTCTCAGCTCAAAATCCAAAACATCCTGACAACTAACATTCAAACTTAAACCCCCCATAGTAATCTAGACAAACTAGACTACAAAATAATTCAAATAACATGTATCTTACCTGATTTAAAGAACACCAGGCTTTGTGCTGGACAGGCAATGGTTTTACAACCTGCCTGTTTCATGTCAGCAAGCCAAAAGACAGGACACCATGTGATGGGACAGGAAGGAAATAGGAAAATATTCTTACTCTCTACCAGTTTTGCAATTCAAACCCAATGGACTAAAGTAACTTTGTAAATTCCTTCCCCAAAAGTAAAATAATAACCCTATAACAAAAAAACAACTTATAAAATATTTATATTAATAATGGATCAATTTCAATGGGAACTAGTTTTTTCTTGTGCACTATTTTCTTGACAGTAATTCGGCACCAGGTGCTTACTTAGACTTTAGTAACCTGTAGAAATTTTGACCCCTACCAGGTTAAAATTCTACAGGGTTACACATTCCCTCCCTAAAAAAGAATTTATTTTACTCTTGGTAAAATAATATTACATATACGGCAACCAAATTCCATTTGTTCCCAAGCCATGTTAACCCAGCGACTCAAATAGAACACAGCACGCTTGGTCAAACATTTTTTTTTTTTTCGCAAGCAACAAAACATTATAACATTTATGTGGGTTAAAAAGGGACCAAAAAACAAACAACTTCTAATGGCAAACCACCCTTGATGTCAATCAAAAACAACATCAACAACAACAAAACCCCACCAATGGTCCATTCACACCAACCTATCAACAAATAACATTACAAAAACAGTCAAAAAAAAAAAAAAAAGACTGCATGCCATTTACCCGTAACATGTAACTAGGAGATTCTTCATCAATTTCCCTACATCCACTCATATGCAGTCAAGTTCGAATCCAATCTCTCCATACTTCAAAAACTTGTCCTGACATTAACATATGATTCTTTCAACACAAAAAAAAAATACCTCGCGTCGCTTTTCCAACATTGGAAAAGAAAGAAAAATACAACAACAAAATACAACTTCAAATTCAACACATTTCTGTGACTAAACCAAATCAAGCACAATATTTGATTACTCAACCAAAGCATTTAACAAGAGCCATCTTTGATCTCAGCAAATATTCCCTTGACTGCGTCTAAATACCTGACTTTGTGTGTGTCAGGGATAATGCTTTCAAAATCAATTAACTGTTTGAGAAGAGCACATACAGTGTCTGACTGTTTTGCTCTTTCTTCACAGTTATGAGCTAAATTTAACCTTTCTACTGGTCGACTCTCCCTTGTCGACCTTCTAGGTCCTGAAACTACAGGAGCCTCCTGTTCATCTTCAGAGAGTGAGCTGCTCTCACTCTCATTTTCATCATCAGACCCTTCCGGAGCCTGGTCCTCTTCTTCTTCTTCATCGTCTGATGCCTCTAAATCAGCACCTTCACTGCTCTCCTCCCCTTCATCTCTCTGACTTTCTGATTCCACTGAATCCACTTCTTCCAGTTCCATAACATCCCTCCGAGATGCATTTTCCTCAGTTGCCCCTTCAGAGACATCCTGCTGTACTTGCTCGTCAGCTACTTGCTCTGTGTCAGGCAACTCCTCCGACTCTCTTGACTCCTTCCTGTGTTGTGCCTCTATTTGTTGAGTGGTGGGGATAAACTCGGGCGCAGAGACTCTGAGCTTTGAGCATGGTTTATACTGCACCCTGATCTCAAAAGTCTCATCTCCAGGATGTTCTAGATCCTCTTCACGCTCTTCTACTAGCTGCCTGTCTGTTTTCTTCTTCTTATGAGAGAGCTCTTTAGATTTCTCTTGACATGGAGCATTTCTCAAGTCACTCTCATTAGCATCTATTTCTCCTATTGGCAGTAGCAAATTCCTGTGGAGAGTTCTTATCGGACCCTGCCCGTCTTCCCTCTGCACAGTGTATACAGGAATGTTTGGTTTCTTCGCAGTGACCCTGTAAATGTAGGGTTCCCATTTGTCATCGATCTTCGATTTCTGTTGCAGTCCTACTTTGCGGACTAAACATCTGTCACCAGGCTCTAACTCTGCCGCGCGAGCGCTTACATCATGACGGGATTTGTTCTTTGCACCTGTTTTGGCTGCTCCCTCCTTTGCCAAGGCATAAGCTGAGCTCAAACTGTCCTTTAGCTTTTTGATGTACTGACGGGGACTTCCGACCTTCTCGTTGTTCAAGTTTATCCCAAAAGCTAAATCTATTGGCAGTTGTGGATGACGTCCAAAAAACAAGTAGTAGGGTGAATATCCTGTGGTTTCATGAACCCTAGCATTGTATGCATGGACTACAGATTTCAGCTGCTTTCTCCAGTCAAGCTTCTTTTCATTTTCTAGACTCCTTAGCATGCCAATGAGAGTTCTGTTCCATCGTTCAACTGGGTTTCCTGAAGGGTGGTAAGGAGTTGTTCGACACTTCCTTATACCTGCTACTGTGCAGAGTTCTTTCACTAGTTTCGATTCAAAGTCTCGACCTTGATCGGAGAGAATTCTACTGGGGAATCCATATATCATAAAGAACTCGTTCCATAGGGTCTTGGCAACTGTGTGGGCCTTTTGGTCTTTTGTGACCACAGCGTGTGCAAACTTAGTGAAATGATCCATTATGACTAAAATGTTACGTTTTATGCCCTTTTCCTCTATAGTTAAATAGTCAATGGAGAGAAGTTCTAAAGGGTACGTTGTTTCAATGCTTTGCATGGGGGCTTTCTGAGGTTGGGAGCCCCTCCAGATGCACCTACTACATTTCTTAATTCTCTTTTCTATGTCTCTACTCATGAAAGGCCAGAAAAATCTCATTTGTGCTTGACGGATGGAATTCTCTAAGTGCGGATGGTACAAATCATCGTGTACCCCCCTGATTGCTTCCTTGCGGTGCTGGGCTGGTACAACTAGCTGCCATCTTAGCTTGTCATCCTTGCCTATGACTCTCCTGTGAAGAACACCACCTCTGATCTCCAGTTTTGCCTGCTCTCTCGCATAAACTCTCAATTCTGCCACATTTCCTTGCAGCTTGCCTGGATCAATCCTTTGGTTCTTTTGCAGCTGTTCTATTATGCTGGCCAATGTTGGGTCTGCGGCTTGGTGCTTTTGCCAGTCTTCTGTAGATATGGTGTGTGAATCGCTTTCTGGGTCTTGACTCTCATCTTTTAGCATTTCTGGCTCCTTGACTAGCTGGTCAACTGCAGGAAAGAAATGTTGCTCTGGCACAACAGATTCGTTCTTGCCAGCAACAGCTTGCCTGTTCACTTGAACCCCCCTTGCCTCAATGAATGCGCAGACTGTATCCCGGTCCACATGCGTAGTCGCATTCGCTTCTTCTTCAAACTTCTTCGCCTTCTCAAGGAGGAAATTTGTGCTCTCTAACACTTTTGCGTACTGACTGTCTTCCTCTTCGGTTTCGTGCTGGCGCCTTGAAAGCGCGTCTGCGTCTATGTGACTGGTGCCTTTTCTGTACTGCAAATCGAAGTCATACACAGACAACGCTGCCAACCACCTGTGGCTGGTCGCATCTAACTTAGCATTTTTTAGGATGTAGCATAACGGGTTGTTGTCTGTAACAACCGTGATATGCGATCCCAAGACATAATCATTAAATTTCTCAGTGAGGGACCATTTCAGAGCAAGAAATTCCCTTTTGTGGGCAGGGTAATTCTGCTCAGTCTTGCTGAGGGACCTGCTGGCATAGGCAATGACTCGGAGCTGGCCATCCTGCTCTTGATACAGTACTGCACCAATGCCCGTACCGCTGGCGTCGCAGTGCAGCTTGAATGGCTTGGACCTATCGGCTATGCTTATAATCGGCTCCGAAGTCAAGGCTTTGACCAGGTGGTCAAAGGCGTCCTGCTGGTCCTTTCCCCACAGGTGCGAAATGTCAGAATTAAGGGTTAGTGTTCCCCTCTTTCCACTCTTCTTTGCCTTCTGTGGGCAGTATCCAGCTGTCAAATCATTGAGTGGTTTCGCAAGTTTGGCAAAGTCGGGTACAAATCTCCGGTAATAGCCTGCAAACCCACAAAATTGTTTTATCTCTTTGACCGTTCTTGGTACTGGCCATGATCTCAATGCTTCCAACTTTTCTGGGTCAGGCTGGATCCCCTTGTCTGAGATAATATACCCTAAGTGTTTTACACTCGAGGCTCCAAAAATGCACTTCTCCGGGTCAAGTTTGAGTTTAAATTTCCTCAGCTTCTCCAATGCCTGCATTGTTCTCTCCTCTAATTCGTCTAGTGAGCTTCCATAGATGAGAAGGTCATCCATGAAGATGATCAATTCGCTGAGGTTTACATCCGTAAATACGGTTTCCATGAGTCTTTGGAAGGTGTTCGGGCTGTTCTTTAATCCCATTGCCATCCGTTCAAATTGATACAGGCCAAATGGTGTTGTAAAAGCCGAGATCTGTTTGGCTCGCTCTGTCATTTTAACCTGATAAAAGGCCTTGCTCAAATCTACAGATGAAAAGTATTTTGCTCCACTAAGAGCAAGGAAAATCTCTTCTATTTTTGGTATGGCGTAGCTGTCGCTGACAGTTCTTGTGTTGATCTTTCTATAATCTACGCACATCCTCAATTTCCCTGACTTCTTTCGGACGAGCACAATAGGACTGGCATATGGCGACGAAGAAGGGGATATTATCTTCGCCTCCAGAAGGTCCTTTATGTGCTGTCTCGTCTCTTCAAAATCTCTAAGGGGAATGGGACGGGGTCTATCCCTAACATGAGGCCCTGGTTCAAGGATGATGTCATGAAAGATATCAGGGGCTTCTCCTAGGTCAAACTCATGCTGGGTGAATACATCCTGATATCCCCTCAGGCGTTCGGTAAACCGCTCCCTCCACTCTGGGGTTGTGTTATCCCCAAACTTGAAAGGGATTGCCTGTGCGGGTTTTACATCTTTGTCACCAACTTCCACATTTTCCCCTTTAACATGTACACCCACAAAAATACTACCCACTCCGTTATCAACACTCGCCCTGTTTTCACTCTCACTTCCATCCTTCCTCTTACAACCACTCTCATGCACTTCTGCTCTCTCTCTGCCACTTTCACACTCTTCCGCTTCTCCAGGCTCACAATCATTTACCAGGGTTTCACTCCCTTCCGCATGCACCTCATGAATCACCTTTGCAATGTCATACTCGTATGATATTGAAAAAATATCAGCAACGGTTTTCTTTCTGTCTAGAAAGATGTCACAATCAGTAAAATTTACAAGCTCAATCTTAAAAGCATGCAGACACTCGACAGGAACTTTCGCTGCAACTACCCCTACCCCTTCTGGCAATGCACTAACTGATGGTTCCTGCGCCAGGACATGTGTCACCGATCGGGCTGGTGTGACTTTAGCACAGCATTTGACTGCTATGCTTGACTGGGCTGGAATTTTCACAACCTGACCCCGAAGTTTGACAGGTCCCAAACGGCCATCAAGGTTACCCGTGTTGCATGCCAAGTTAAACATTAGGGTAGTCATGAAAGGAACATTCTGTGGAACATTCTCGGGTTTCTGAGAAGCCAACTTGCGAAAAACATTTGTGCCAACTATGACAGGGACTCTGTCAGAGTATGCAGTGTCTCCTCCTACAAGTGCCAGAACTTCCACAGGAGTGGAATGACCTACAACCTTTTCTGGCAATGTGCACTGAATACTAACAACCCCTAAATATGGTACCTCACATCCCCCTGCCCCCGTCACTTTCAAACCCATAGGTAACACCTTACTAATGTCCTGGAGTTCTGCTTTGTCTCTTATGTGGTCATTAAAAAATTTCTTGGATATGACAGTGACCTGTGAGCCACTATCAATGAGACCACGAGTCTTTATACCATCTATATACATCTCACTTTCCAAAGAGGGTCCAATCAGCGCCTCCATCGCTCCATCCTCTTCGCCGTCCAGCTCTGCAAGCACCGTTGTTGAGGAAACGTTGACGTGACGCCGCGCATTCGTGTTGTGCACAGTAAGGTGCACCTGCCGCGTAGAAGCCTCCAAGTGCGCCTGGACCACCCGCAGCCCTTCAGGGAGGTCACCCTCAGGTCGAGGTAGCACGCGTCTGGGTGAGATGTCCTTGGCGCCCCAGATGCTTCCTGTCAGGTCAACCACTTCTCCTGGCCGCAGGCTGAGCGTGGTGTTATGTCTCAGCCTCACTGGCTTCAACTTCAGGCCACCCTCCTCCAGGATCTCAATGGCGGCCTCCACTTTGTGCTGGTCGGTGGGGCTGAGTTTGGAGCCAGTCACAGGTTGCCCCCCTACTGTGACTCCCCCCCGTTTAAATGCATTTTTGCCCGCTCTGCTGCCACTCGTTCAGGGTTGGGATTGTTCTTGCAGTCCCTGTAGAAGTGGGCCCCCACTTCCCCGCACTTAAAACATGGCCCCTTTGGTTTCCGCCGGTTGCGACAGTTTCTCTGAATGTGGCCTGCCGCACCACAACTGTAGCATGGTCCCACGGATCTTTGTTGAAGCCCCGAGAGTGGTGGCCTCCTGTCACCCAATTTTTCAGCCACTTTGGACGCAAGTTGATCCAGGTCCTGTTCAAGAAGGGCCTGATGGGACTGGCTCCTGACTTCCTTGGGGGCGGCGTTCAAATCGCCGGCCTCCTCCAGCAACCTCACATGCTGGAGAACCTCCATGGTGTCTGGAGAAGCCTTCCCTGCCACTCCAAACTGGCTCCTCAGCTCCATGCAGAGGAGATGGTTTTGTGGGCCCAGTCCCTTCAGGAAAGTACGGTATATTTTCACCTGGGACTCCTCCGCATTGTACTTTGTGATTTTATTGAGCTCAACCCAGGACGTCCATAACCTTAGGAGAAACCCAGCCGGCGTCTCTTTCCTCTCTATCTTTGTGTTGTTGACAAAGTCCAAGTACAAATCCTCCCCTCCACGGACACTCCCAAACTCCTTCTTCACTTTCGCAAGGATTTCTTCCACCTTCTCGCAGTCTTTTGCCCGTTCCCAGGCCAGTCCTTTCAGGCTTGTCCTGACACGCTGCAACGCATCAGGCAGGGATTTGTCTTTTAGCAGCTGCTCCACTTGTGTCACCCACTCCCCAAAACTCGCCTCACTGTTGTTTGCAGGAGGGTGGCCTGAAAAGACTTTCAGGCGGATGGCCTGGGGTGGGGTGATGTAGTAGACAGGCTGTGGGGCAGGCGTTGAACCAATGTGGTCATCCGTCATACCCTTCAAATGGGCCACCTCCGCTCGCAGGCGCTCATTCTCAGCATCGGATCTGATCATGAAACTCCTCAGCATGTCCCGCATCTGTTGGAGAGTATCCTCCTGGCTTTCCGACCCCTGAGGTTCTTCAACGCTCGCATCACGATGCCTGTGTTGATCCCCATTATGGCCTCCTCCAGCGCCCGTGTCGGAATCCCCCTTATCCCCTGACGTCTCCGGGGCAACAAGGCCGTCCACGATTTGTTCACCACCACTAGCCATTTGTGCTATTCAATGTGAAAAACAATTTTTTTTTTTTTTTTTTTTTTTTTTTTTTTTTTCCCGACAACTGGCTTTACTGCATTAATTTTATCTTTTAACAGAGAAAGTCCCTTATTGGGCGCCACTTGTGTAACCCACTCTTACGTAAAACACAACAGGGGTGAACACAAGGTCATGGGTTCGGACTTTTAATTCTCCTTTATAAAGACAAAATTGACAATGGTGGAATATAAGGCGTGGTGGATACACAAATACTAGACAAGCTTGCACTCGGATCAGACCAGTTCAAAGAGAGACGGACAATACGATGAACAGACGATAACAAATGTGACGATCGGACGGTAATGATGATGGTAACGGTTGATAATGATCGGTGCTCTCTGCACACAAAACAGAACAGAAACGGTAAACAAATCATCAAAATATTCCTCTAAGCTTAATACAAAATTCTATAACACAAAACAGTACAACGGAGAATATTGAAAGCGGTACCAACATGACCGTCCTGCAACACAAAAAGTCCTCCCATTTATCTTTTTTTTTAGAAATACAATTTACAAACAAAATATCAAAACACAATCAAGACTCAAATTCTAAATGAACAACAATGTCTATTCCGGTCAATTAATCATGACCCCAAAAATATCGCTCCATCATCCATGAGCAGTTCCCGACAAAGGAATCATCTAAATAACATTGACACAATCGCATGAACACTTGTTCATAATGGCAAGACAAAGGAAACAATCACTCCGACCTCGACTTGTTCCCTCAAAAATAATATTTGCATACGGAGATGCACTTTTTGCAATGATGGCCTCCCTTAGACTATCATAGTGCATTAATGTTCCATAAGCATTTACATGGTCATCTCATGCATAATTCACCCAAATCTATGGGTAGGCATTGCACTCCTCAGCTCTGCCTTACACTTCAACTTCATACTCAACAAATCTACAGCACTCAACTCCACCTCTCTCTCTCTCTCCTTGCCACTTGCTTCCACAGCACATAACCAATTTAACCTTCCAAAGGTTCCATATCAATTTACACAAACTAGTAATAGTCTCCAAGCAATACTGCTTGGGAAAACAACTCACTTCTTTAAAAGGAATTAGGCCTAAATAAACTTCATCATTCAATATTCATCAACTCACAACCAGACAAAACAATTAAATCCAATTCAGAGTAGTGTGAATACACTACAATAACAACACATCAACTGGGCATGTTAGTATTCCAATTCCCAACACAACATACCTTTTACACAACTACAGTAACCAGCATAAGTAACAACAAGGTGCACAATGAACACATGAGTTAAAATGGCTGCCATTTAGGCACCATGTGGTTCTCATTTTGATGGAAAAACGATTTCTTCTTAACCCAAATTTAATTTCACTTAATTCATCAAAATCTGCCCAAATGCAACACAACCTCTTCCTTTCCTTGCTAATAATCAACCCCAAACAGAATCTACTAATAAAAATCTTATATAAAGCACAGGACTGAGCACATGTCCAAAACCACCTACTAAAAGTAGTACACCTAGATTTCACAATCACACTAGTCACTAGGCCTAGTGTCTGGCAAAACTTCTCAGCTCAAAATCCAAAACATCCTGACAACTAACATTCAAACTTAAACCCCCCATAGTAATCTAGACAAACTAGACTACAAAATAATTCAAATAACATGTATCTTACCTGATTTAAAGAACACCAGGCTTTGTGCTGGACAGGCAATGGTTTTACAACCTGCCTGTTTCATGTCAGCAAGCCAAAAGACAGGACACCATGTGATGGGACAGGAAGGAAATAGGAAAATATTCTTACTCTCTACCAGTTTTGCAATTCAAACCCAATGGACTAAAGTAACTTTGTAAATTCCTTCCCCAAAAGTAAAATAATAACCTTATAACAAAAAAACAACTTATAAAATATTTATATTAATAATGGATCAATTTCAATGGGAACTAGTTTTTTCTTGTGCACTATTTTCTTGACAGTAATTCGGCACCAGGTGCTTACTTAGACTTTAGTAACCTGTAGAAATTTTGACCCCTACCCGGTTAAAATTCTACAGGGTTACACATTAAAACTGAGTGTGAATAGAAAGTAGCCTAGGTTTATGCATTAAAACTGAGTGTGAATAGAAAGTAGCCTAGGTTTATGCATTAAAACTGAGTGTGAATAGAAAGTAGCCTAGGTTTATGCATTAAAACTGAGTGTGAATAGAAAGTAGCCTAGGTTTATGCATTAAAACTGAGTGTGAATAGAAAGTAGCCTAGGTTTATGCATTAAAACTGAGTGTGAATAGAAAGTAGCCTAGGTTTATGCATTAAAACTGAGTGTGAATAGAAAGTAGCCTAGGTTTATGCATTAAAACTGAGTGTGAATAGAAAGTAGCCTAGGTTTATGCATTAAAACTGAGTGTGAATAGAAAGTAGCCTAGGTTTATGCATTAAAACTGAGTGTGAATAGAAAGTAGCCTAGGTTTATGCATTAAAACTGAGTGTGAATAGAAAGTAGCCTAGGTTTATGCATTAAAACTGAGTGTGAATAGAAAGTAGCCTAGGTTTATGCATTAAAACTGAGTGTGAATAGAAAGTAGCCTAGGTTTATGCATTAAAACTGAGTGTGAATAGAAAGTAGCCTAGGTTTATGCATTAAAACTGAGTGTGAATAGAAAGTAGCCTAGGTTTATGCATTAAAACTGAGTGTGAATAGAAAGTAGCCTAGGTTTATGCATTAAAACTGAGTGTGAATAGAAAGTAGCCTAGGTTTATGCATTAAAACTGAGTGTGAATAGAAAAAAGATGAAGTAGTGACTGCTGTACTTTTGAAATGAATAGGTAAAAAAAAACAAGGTGAAGGGAAAAGTACCTGAGAGGGGGGGGGGGGGGGGGGGCAACCGACGTGTGAATAGTTGTGTACCATCAGACCACGAGTCTTGAGTCGCAAAACCAGAAAGTAGCCTAGGTTTATGCATTAAAACTGAGTGTGAATAGTTGTGTACCATCAGACCACGAGCCTTGATTCACAAAACCAGAAAGTAGCCTAGGTTATGTTTATGCATTGAAACTGATTGTGAATAGTTGTGTACCATCAGACCACGAGCCTTGAGTCATAAAAGTCAAGTTGAATTCTACCAGAATGCCATTGTGGCGTTTTCGCTCTGTTAGTGTCTAAAGGCTTTCACTTTTTATTGTACGAGACTTTGTTGACTCAAGTATTTTACTATTTCTTAGTTTCTGCAGGCATCATCGAACCTCTGTTGATGATTCTCACAAAAGTCGTGTTAAATTTTACCAGAAGGTTCATGTTATGCTGCCTCTATGTGTTACAATAGTCATGTTGATGGTGAGCGTCGAAAACACCCTAACATTTTTCTTTGCACTTTTAGGCACGATCAAGCCTCTGCTGATGATTCACAAAAGCCAGGTTGAATTCTACCAGTTATGTTGCCGCTGTATGGCACGATCGTGGTGTTGATGGTGAGCGTCGAAAATGCCCTAACATTTTTGTTTGCTTTTATTTTGCCCTTTCAGGCACGATCAAGCCTCTGCTGATGATTCACAAGAGCCAGGTTGAATTCTACCAGAAGGTGCATGTTATGTTGCCGCTGTGCGGCACGATCGTGGTGCTGATGGTGAGCGTGGTTGCCGTCTTCTTCTTCTGCCGGCGCCAGAAAGAGAGGCTGCGCTACAAAGGTCTGTCTGCACTTGTGCAGCAAGGTGTGTGTTGTTACATTTTCATTTTTATTTCTTTGTTTTTTTTGTGCCTGTCCCATCTTCTTTTCCGTACATTTTGTTGCTCCTGATACTACTGATGACAAGTCCCAACTCCCAGCCACATCCCAGGGGGGCGTCTAGGGCCAACGTAGGGCTGCATTCCTGTTAGTAAGACGGGTTGGGCTAGTGTTTCTATGGGTATAACTCCCAGCCACATCCCAGGGGCATTCCTGTTAGTAAGACGGGTTGGGCTAGTGTTTCTATGGGTATAACTCCCAGCCACATCCCAGGGGCATTCCTGTTAGTAAGACGGGTTGGGCTAGTGTTTCTCTGGGTATGACTCCCAGCCACATCCCAGGGGCATCTAGGGCCAGCGTATGTTAGTAAATAATATCCAGTGGTTTGGTTTTGTCTCTTGTGAATAAAATATTGTCACTTTACACTTGTCGTGTAGTTGTTGGTTTGTTGTATGTTCCAGTGACGTTGCAGTCTGTTTCAGGTTTTTTTAATTCATTTGAACCCTGAAAGATTATCTACCTTAATGTTTACCCAATTATCTTTATTGTTTCTGCAAGCTAATGTACCAAGTATACACAATATTTGCTGAGTTTGTGCCGCTTTATAAATGTTTCATTTCTTCAAGTGATCAGGGTGGGTTTTGGGGGGGGGGGGGGGGGGTGTTCTACACACACAAATATCTCGAAATATCCTCCAATCTTCTGTTTCAGTATTGTTTCAGTTTATGCTTTCTGTTCATCGATTATTATATAGCAAACATGCACTGTTCTTGTACTGCTTCTACTTCATCTGTTTTACTTCTTCAAGCGTTAATAGTATTTTCTGCATATCATTTTATCGCAGAAACATTGTCGAAACTTCCATGCGACAAAACCTCCTTATTTTATCTATTATTTCCTCACACCGGTTATTATGTACTACATCATTTTACTTTTTATTATTATATTATTATTTCTTGTACATCTACATACATGCATAGATGTTAAATTTCTTCAACTTTTAATAGTATGGTCTGTATTTTCTATTTTATCGCAGAAACCTCATCCAACCTTCAACATAACACCAGAAACATCCATTGTAAATGATTTAGGCAAACGTTTAAACACTACATGCATTGTTTGATTTTTTTAAAAAGTTTTAACATTGTTTGAGCATTTATGTGGCGGTACCATAGCCGATGAGGTTTAACCGAGGCATGGTTACTGCTACACTTATCTGTATTGTTAAAAATTCAGGATTTTACTGGTGTTGCACTGCCTCCGGGCATTGCATCCAGTATCATTCCCACCATCTTTGTATTTACAAATGTCCCATATGTGTCTGTTCAAGACCGAGCGGACGTAAAACACAATTTTTCGGTTCGGTTGCATTCTATTTATGAACTTTGGATGACAAATAGAAATTTTGCTTTGCTAAAACAATTATGTTTTGCTGTAAATTTTCTTCCCGCGTCTTTGAAACATTGACAGAGACGTCGTCCAACCTGCGGCGCGACATAACGGCCGAGACTTCGCTGATGAACGACCTGGACAAGCGCCTCAACACCGATCTGGACAGCAGCAGCAGTACCCTGCCCGACCAGTTCTCCAAGAGGAACGTCAACGTCATGCTCTCCCTTCCCTCGGACGACAACCTGCATGCCAACAGCCAGGTGGCGCTGTTCGTCCCCGATACCAGCAAGACCATCAGCGAGAACGGATCCGTGAAAGGACAGTCGCGGCATTTGACCGATGGTTGTCCAAGTGAGTCAAAAGTTTGGAAGATTATGATTTAGGACAATGGTTGAGAGAGAGAGAGAGAGAGAGAGAGAGAGAGAGAGAGAGAGAGAGAGAGAGAGAGAGAGAGAGATGATGGTTGTCCAAGTGAGTCAGAAGTTTGGAAGATTATGATTGAAGACAATGGTTGAGAGACAGAGATGATGGTGATCCAATTGAGTCAGAAGTTTGGAAGATTATGATTTAAGACAATGGTTGAGAGAGAGAGATGATGGTGATCCTAGTGAGTCAGAAGTTTGGAAGATTATGATTGAAGACAATAGTTGAGAGAGAGAGAGAGAGATGATGATGGTTGTCCAAGTGAGTCAGAAGTTTGGAAGATTATGATTTAAGACAATGGTTGAGAGAGACACAGAGATGATGGTGATCCAAGTGAGTCAAAAAATGAAAACAAAAGTGAAATTGTGATTGCTGGTTTGTGGATGGTTGTTTGAGTGTGTCAAAAGTTAAAAAAATATAATGTTACGAGAATGTTTGTTGCAACATTTGATGGATGGTTGTCCCAGTGAGTCAAAAGTTTGGAAAATATTTGATTTAAGAAAATGGTTGAGAGAGAGACAGAGAGAGACTCGGAGCTAGAAGGAGAGAGAGAGAGAGAGAGAGAGAGAGAGAGAGAGAGAGAGAGAGAGAGAGAGAGATATTTAAGGAAATGGTTGAGAGAGAGATGGATGGCTATCCTAGTGAGTCAAAAGCAGAGAAAAATGAGAGTCTGAGAGAGAATGTGTGGTTTATTAATTCAAAAGTTGGAAGATATATTTTGATGAGAATCTTTGATTGCTTAAAGACCCACCAGGTCACGTGTCAATATCACGGGTTCTTTTCCCTCTTATAGCTGGTAAGAAATCTTATTTTGACCAGGTTTGACTCCATACAAATGCCCCCAAATTAAAAATGAAACATCATTTTAAAGAGCAGCCTCAATTTGAAGTTGGGAGAATTTGTATGTGGGTCACAGCTACCCAGAAACAACCAAGGGACTTAATTAATCATGGGTCAGTGTGTCTTTAAAGAACAGTAGCAACATTTGATGGATGGTTGTTCTAGTAAGTCAAAAGTTTGGAACATTTATGATTTAAGAATATGGTTGAGAGAGACTCAGAGAGAGAGAGACTCGAAGAGAGGGAGAGAGAGACTCTCGAGAGAGAGAGAGAGAGAGAGAGAGAGAGAGAGAGATCATTATCCAAATGAGTCAAAAGCAGAGAGAAATAAAAGGAGAGAGAGAGAAGTGAAAGAATGTGTGCAATTGTTAGTTCATGGATGGTTATCCGAGTGTGTCAAAAGTTGGAAAAGTATTATTTAAGAAAAATGGTTGAGAGACAGAGAGAGACAGAGAGAGAGCGAGAATCCTTCAATTTTATTAGAGTTGAGTGATAATGTTGACATTGTTTATCATTTCTGACGTTTTGTTTTCAACCTCCCGCAGAAGATGAGAGCAACATTAACCCCTACGCGACCTTCAACGAGGTCAAGCAACACCACCAGGTGCCGCAACCAGAGAGCCGCAAAAAGAAACCGCCTCAGGACTTTGTGGAGCATCTCAAGTCGTCGGGAGGAGACGACGACATTGCTCTGGAGAAAGCCGCAGCCAGAGAGGTTGGTTGACGATTTATAATTGTTTGTGCGATATCAGACCTGTTTACTCTACTCTTTTTGTAAGTAGTATTCTACTCAATTTGGACCTCTCCTACTCTTCACAATTGTTAATAGTGCTCTTTAATTCTTGTTTACTACTCATTTTCAGTGAACAGTGTTTGATGGTTTTAATGAATAGGACTGCACATTTGGCACCAAAACTACTCATTTCGGCTATCCGGACTACTGAAGACTCGTGTAGGGGGTATCCAGGTCTGCGATATAGTTGGGGTTATTATTTAAGCTTTAAGAAGAAATCTCCTCAAGACTTTGTGGAACATCTCCAGTCATCGGGAGGGGGAGATAATATTGCTCTGAAATGGAAAAAGAACCCACAGCTACAGAGGTTGGTTCATGTGGTACAGATTTGTCACCAGGTTCTTCCTCTTTCTTCTTCTATTCTTTTTTTTAACTATGAAGTGTTTGAAATAATCTGGAGAAGATGAGGATAGTACTAAAAAACAACAACCTCTCAGCCAGAGAGATTTGTTGATGATTTATAATTATGTTATTAATTATTAATATTTATGCTTTGAAAAGGAACTCCTGTATGGTTTTATGCAATATTTGAAGTCTGTCTCTCTGTCTCTCTGTCTGTCTCTCTCTGTCTCTCTCTCTCTCTCTCTCTCTCTCAGTCTCTCTCTCTCTCTCTCTCTACTCTCCTCTCTCTCTCTCTCTCTCTCTCTCTCTCTCTCTCCTCTCTTTCTCTCTCTCTCTCTCTCTCTCTCTCTCTCAGCAGATGATGCTTAAGAAAACCCCTTAGTGTCCTATGTTCCTTTTTTCCAGACGACAAAAGCCATTTTATTTATCCATTTCTTCTCTGTTTTGTCTGGCTTCCAAACTATTCTAGAGTACTGAGGGGGGTTGCGCACCCCTTAAGGCATTATCATAATACGACGTCAATTTGTGGATCTCCAGTTCGATATTGGAAAAGATTTAGATCACCAGCGTCTGTTAAAATGTTTCTGCTTCCACTGTATCAACGCTCTGCTTTGTAACTGAAACCGTTTTCTAGAAGCAAATGGATTTCTGAAGACTGTGACAAATTGGTCATTGCGTACCGGTACGGGTCAGTGCGCACCCTACATACGGGTGTTGCATTTTTATCTATATACACTTATATGTAACCATAGCAACTTTCACCCCACACCAAGTGAGGAAGGAAACCTTAACGTAAAGTGAGTAGATTCAGATTTTACTTTCAACTCTAAAGCACAAAGAGATTGTAAATGGAATTTATTGTTTGACTGATTCATACATTTATTATAAATGCACAAATGATATTAATTAATATGCATGTTGATGGATGGGTGTGTGAGAGAATGAAGGAATTGTGGAGTGGAAGGACGAGAGAGGGAAATAAAATATGTTATAACAAATTCCTCATTTACCTTCTAACTCAAGGAAAGTTGGTCTTTCATTTGAAAATCTGGAATGTTTGATGCCGCAGGTGTGAATGGTATGTGTATTCATTTTCTTGTGCCCCCAGGTTTTTTTGGAATAAAGTTGATTTGACTTGGAAGAAAGAAACGTCATTGGAATAAATGTCGCAATCATGACGCAATTTCTTTACAGTCTTCTTTACCGATTTCAAGGGGTAGGGGGGGTGGGGTTACGCACTCACCCAGCCAAGGCGTAGACTGGTAAGTGCTTTATTCATCCCTTTCTTCTGTCTTTTTTCACAGCAGGTGATGCTGAGCACCCCGTCGGAGTCCTACGTTCCGTTCTTCCAGACGAAGGAGGAGATGTACAAAGTGCCAAGGGCGGAGAAGACATCGTCGCGACACCACCACCATCATCATCACCACAAAAAGCACCCCCCTCCCCTCCCCGCCCCCAGAAAAACCACCAAGACTGAGGCCTTTGTGGTGACGAAGGATGGGGGGTTCGACCATCGGGGGAGAGGTGGGTGGACTATCTTCTACGTCGTCGTCGTCATCTTCATTTTCATCGATAGTATCATCATCATAGTCATTTTCATAGATAGTATCATCATCATAGTCATTTTCATAGTCATCATCATAGTCATTTTCATAGATAGTATCATCATCATAGTCATTTTCATCGATAGTATCATCATCATAGTCATTTTCATCGATAGTATCATCATCATAGTCATTTTCATTGATAGTATCGTCATCATAGTCATTTTCATTGATAGTGTCATCATCATCTTCATTTTCATCGATAGTATCATCATCATAGTCATTTTCATTGATAGTGTCATCATCATCTTCATTTTCATCGATAGTATCATCATCATAGTCATTTTCATCGATAGTATCATCATCATAGTCATCATCTTCATTTTCATCGATAGTATCATCATCATAGTCATTTTCATCATTGATAGTATCATCATCATAGTCATTTTCATTCGATAGTATCATCATCATAGTCATTTTCATTGATAGTATCAGTCATCATAGTCATTTTCATCATAGATAGTATCATCATCATCTTCATTTTCATCGATAGTATCATCATCATAGTCATTTTCATCGATAGTATCATCATCATAGTCATTTTCATCGATAGTATCATCATCATCTAGTCATTTTCATCGATAGTATCATCATCATAGTCATTTTCATCGATAGTATCATCATCATAGTCATTTTCATCGATAGTATCATCATCATCTTCATTTTCATCGATAGTATCATCATCATAGTCATTTTCATAGATAGTATCATCATCATAGTCATTTTCATAGATAGTATCATCATCATAGTCATTTTCATCGATAGTATCATCATCATAGTCATTTTCATAGATAGTATCATCATCATAGTCATTTTCATCGATAGTATCATCATCATAGTCATTTTCATTGATAGTATCATTTTCATCGATAGTCATTTTCATCATTTTCATCGATAGTATCATCATCATAGTCATTTTCATCGATAGTATCATCATCATAGTCATTTTCATCGATAGTATCATCATCATAGTCATTTTCATTGATAGTGTCATCATCATCTTCATTTTCATCGATAGTATCATCATCATAGTCATTTTCATTGATAGTATCATCATCATAGTCATTTTCATCGATAGTATCATCATCATCTTCATTTTCATCGATAGTATCATCATCATAGTCATTTTCATTAGATAGTATCATCATCATAGTCATTTTCATCGATAGTATCATCATCATAGTCATTTTCATAGATAGTATCATCATCATAGTCATTTTCATAGATAGTATCATCATCATAGTCATTTTCATCGATAGTATCATCATCATAGTCATTTTCATAGATAGTATCATCATCATAGTCATTTTCATAGATAGTATCATCATCATAGTCATTTTCATAGATAGTATCATCATCATAGTCATTTTCATAGATAGTCATCATCATCATAGTCATTTTCATCGATAGTATCGTCATCATAGTCATTTTCATCGATAGTATCATCATCATAGTCATTTTCATAGATAGTATCATCATCATAGTCATTTTCATCGATAGTATCATCATCATAGTCATTTTCATTGATAGTATCGTCATCATAGTCATTTTCATTGATAGTATCATCATCATAGTCATTTTCATAGATAGTATCATCATCATAGTCATTTTCATTAGATAGTATCATCATCATAGTCATTTTCATAGATAGTATCATCATCATAGTCATTTTCATAGATAGTATCATCATCATAGTCATTTTCATAGATAGTATCATCATCATAGTCATTTTCATCGATAGTATCATCATCATCTTCATTTTCATCGATAGTATCATCATCATAGTCATTTTCATAGATAGTATCATCATCATAGTCATTTTCATCGATAGTATCATCATCATAGTCATTTTCATAGATAGTATCATCATCATAGTCATTTTCATTGATAGTATCGTCATCATAGTCATTTTCATTGATAGTATCATCATCATAGTCATTTTCATTGATAGTATCGTCATCATAGTCATTTTCATCGATAGTATCATCATCATAGTCATTTTCATCGATAGTATCATCATCATAGTCATTTTCATTGATAGTATCATCATCATAGTCATTTTCATCGATAGTATCATCATCATAGTCATTTTCATCATCGATAGTATCATCATCATAGTCATTTTCATTGATAGTATCGTCATCATAGTCATTTTCATTGATAGTATCATCATCATAGTCATTTTCATCGATAGTATCATCATCATAGTCATTTTCATAGATAGTATCATCATCATAGTCATTTTCATCGATAGTATCATCATCATAGTCATTTTCATAGATAGTATCATCATCATAGTCATTTTCATTGATAGTTTTCATAGTCATTTTCGATAGTATCATCATCATAGTCCTTATTTTCATTCTTTTTCCATTCTCTCTTCGTCTTTCTTTCTTTCTTTCTCTCCATTCTTTCTTAGTTTCTTTTCCGTTCAATTCTTCTTCTTCTTCTTCTTTCTTTCTTTCTTCTTACTTCTTTCTTCTTCTTTTTTTTCTTCTTCTTTCTTTCTTTCTTCTTCTCATCATTCTTCTTAGTTTATTTTCCTTTTCCATTATTTCCCTTCTTTTTTTCGTTTTTCGTCGATAGCTTCTTCCCCTTGTTCGTTTTTCCCCCTCCACTCATTTAAGCACTTACTTCTTAATACTCGTTTGCTCAATTGCTCATATGTTTTGTGGTGATCATGAAATCATATAAATACTTAATAATTTGTTGTGTCGAACGTATCATGTATGTATTATATTTGATGTTAATTCTCCGATTGTTATGTATCACTTCCAATATTGATCTAAATGTTCGGCCAAAACCAGGACAGAAAAAAACCCTGTCCTCATGTTCCTGAATACTGCTGCTACCGCCTTTATCGTTTCCTTGCTCAGAGCCCTCTGTGTGTGTGTGTGTGTGGGTTTAGGACTAAGTGGAATGTGAATGGTATCATTCTGTTATGTAGAAACAGCACTGAGGTAGCTTTACGTGGTGACAAATACTACCAGCAAATTGATTTTAGTTAAATACGTTACTTTCAGCTAATGCAATCTGCCCCGTTTGCGATTTTGCTTGCGTAGCTAAAACAACACGTTGGCAGGATAATTATTTGCATAGGCTGTTCGGATGCTCTATGCTTCGAAAAGTATGTTTTGCCCGTGTAAGACGAATCACGCGCTTTCTGGTCTTTGCTTTGCGTTCGTTTTATTTAAACAGTGATTGGTGTAGCCGACCATCTCAAGGGAGAGCGGGGAAACGGGACGGAAAGCTCAAGTTGAAAAGAAACGTGTCTTGTCCGGGTTTAGAGTCAGCCAGGGCTGCTCTCGTGTTGGTTGGGCAGGTTGGATCAGTAGGTCTCTGGGTCGTATCCGCATCTCCTGGGTGTTTGTTTTGCATTGTTTCGTATTGAAGACAATCAACAAAAACACCTGAGCAGCGAAGCTAACTTTGTTCAGGAAAGTGGCTAAGTAGGCCTATGTAGGCAGCCACAGGTGGCAGACCAAATATCTGTGAGGTCCATGTCCATGTCACTGGAGGGAGACTTCAGTAGGGCATTTCTCTCATGAGGGAAGCTTAAGCAGGACATTTCTCTCTCCTGCTCAAACAACTGCGAAGTACATGACTATACATGTCACAGGAGGGAGACTTCAGCAGGGCATTTCTCTCTCCTGCTCAAACAACTGTGAAGTCCATGGCCATGTCACACGAGGGAGACTTCAGCAGGACATTTCTCTCATGAGGGAAGCTTAAGCAGGACATTTCTCTCTCCTGCTCAAACAACTGCGAAGTACATGACTATGCATGTCACAGGAGGGAGACTTCAGCAGGACATTTCTCTCTCCTGCTCAAACAACTGTGAAGTCCATGGCCATGTCACACGAGGGAGACTTCAGCAGGACATTTCTCTCATGAGGGAGAGCTTCAGCAGGACATTTCTCTCTCCTGCTCAAACAACTGTGAAGTACATGACTATGCATGTCACAGGAGGGAGACTTCAGCAGGACATTTCTCTCCCCTGCTCAAACAACTGTGAAGTACATGTACATGTCACATGAGGGAGACTTCAGCAGGACATTTCTCTCATGAGGGAAGCTTAAGCAGGACATTTCTCTCTCCTGCTCAAACAACTGCGAAGTACATGACTATACATGTCACAGGGAGA
>CM065709.1:10333895-10338238 GCA_017654935.2 Phymorhynchus buccinoides | reverse complement strand
AATCAACAAATTAATAATTTAGCACTAGGTTTATAGATTTTCGTCTGCTCGATCTCGGCCTGCCTTCTCATTCATGCTGTTGATGTGAATCTACAGTGACTACTGATGTAATCTCTGCACTGTCTTCCTAGGTCTTCCTAGGTCTTCCTATGTCTTCCTTAGTATTTCCTAGTACCCAAATAAACAAAAGCTAAACAACTGTCTGGTTTCCTCTATATGTTCCTGGTCTGTGCGGAGTGTGCCTATCTTCACCCTCCAATCCTTATCCCTCATCAACTCCTCCCTATCCTTATCCCTTTACCACCCCATTACATAAGAAATAGCTAGGCCCAGCAAGTCCGACTTCGGCTGGAGGAGGAAGGCAGGAGAATGGACCGGAAAGGCAGAAAGATAGTAGATGACAGTAAGCAAAGGGAAAAGGCAGAGTCAAAGAGAGTGACAGATTAGAGGAAATTACAAGCACAGCACTTCCAGAAGGTGGGGGACTATTTATACAAAAGACTCCCTGGTATCCCCACAGGGGGTTGCGCAGTTTTAAAAAAAGAAAAAAAGTTAATGAATTTTATAGAGAACCCCCCCCCCCAAAAAAAATGCAAAACCCCCCCACAAAATCCGGGTGGTGCGCCTCTGGCGGGGACGCGCTCTCCAGGTGGGAGCAACCCGAATTTCACCGAGACGCCTCTGTGACTATAATGTACCTAATACTTATTACTGCTATAATAGTGTGATAAAGAAACACCCAAATGCTAGTGGGATTCAGACAGAGACGTACTAACCTCCCCTGCTTTACCAACACAAGAGCAATACAGTGGAACCTCCCTTATAAGACCTCCCATTATAAGACTCCCTCCAATATAAGACCTACTTCTCTGAGACATTGCCCTTCTTTGTAAGTATTAAAATTACCTGCTTTATAAAGTACAGTGGAACCTCCCTTATAAGACCTTCAAAAATCATCCAAAATTAGGTCTTATAAGGGAGGTTCCACTGTACTTACCTCCCTTATTCCAGGGGCCGCCCAGGTGTGTGTGCCTAATATACGAAAACGAGCGAAAACGAGCGAAAACGGGCGAAAACAGAAGCGAAAGTGCATTTTTGATCGTAAACAAGAACAAAAAATGTTAAATTTGTCTAAACCCTACCAAATTTTGCATAGATTTGATCTTTAATCGACTGTTGATCCATATTTAGATGTAATTTCCGATCTGCATTTTCTTTTTATAAACCAGCTTCCGCTAGCCATTACTTCCGCCGACTGAACTTTTTTCCACTTCTCACAATTGTACCATCATATAGTAATTTAGCAAGTGTCCGTGTGTGTGTGTGTGTGTCTGAAACACGAAACGGGCCTTATAACTCCGCCGTTTTTAGACCGAATCGCTTCAAATTTGCCGTGAGCCTTAACGGGGCGATGGCAATGGCAACCGAGGCAGCCGTGTCATTTGCGCGCTTTTGCAAATGCGCGAAACGCGCATCCGCCGGCCTTTCGGCGCCCGTATCACCGGTATTTCTGGACCGATTGCCTTCAAATTTGGCAGGTACATGACCGGGGACGGTGACTATCGCTGTGTCAAACCGGAAGCGAATCGATTACTTAGGCGCATAATAGCAGCATGATGCAAAACGGGCCTTACAACTCCGCCGGTTTTCAACCGAATCGCGTCAAATTTGCTTTCAGGCTTGCTGTTGCCAGGGCAGAGCCTGGCAGCAAATTTGAAGAAAATCGGGAGAGCGCGTCACTCTCAGAGCAGCGCCAACGGAAACGGGGCCTTATAACTCTGCCGTTTCTTAACGGAATCGCTTCATACTATTAAATCTTAATGAAACTTGGCAGAAAGGTTCCTTAGATGCTGCCCATGGTGTTAAAATTGACGTAATGACCCAAGATCAGCGTAATCCCTTTGAATCAGATTCAGTCTCTTATGTTTTCGCCCGTTTTCGCTCGTTTTCGTATTTTAGGTAGACCGGCCCAGGGTGTGCTCCATTCTTCTTCTTCTTCTTCTTCTTCGATCGCTCAGACAGTTTCCTGTCAATTATGAGCGTAGATGCGTCATGCTCCCGTTATGCGCCTAACTAAGAAATAGTTAGGCCTAGCAAGTCCGACTTCGGCTGGAGGAGGAAATGTTTTTGAAAGTGTTTCGTGAAAAAGGCAGGAGAATGGACCCCGGTAAGGCAGAAAGATTAGTAGATGACAGCAAGCAAAGGGAAAAGGTTGAGTCAAAGAGAGTGACAGATTTAGAGGAAGTTACAAGCACAGAGCTTCCAGAAGGTGGGGGAACTATTATACAAAAGACCCCCCGGTATCCCCACGGGGGGGTTTGGTTCCATTAAAAATGCTGAAATCGTTGTAAAACTCAAAGAGGTGCACCCATGCCCTTTACAGGTACCTTTTTCTGCACGGACTGAATAACAACCTTTTTATCCCTGTACTTCAAAAAGTACAGCAGTCACTATTTCATCTTTTTCTTTCTAAAATTGTTTTACATACATACAATAGTACTTTTTTTGGTAAAGGTAAAGATGTCCTATTAGATAATGGCTTTTATCATGACTTGCAATTAATTATTGAACAAAGATAATTAGCTCAAAATGTTCATTAAATACGGCTTCATGTTTGGTAAGAAAGGCAAAAACGGAAAAATGGAATTAACAGAGAAATGTAGGGGGGGCACATCTTGACCTTTACCCCTTTTTTTTTTACTAGTAGAAAGAGAGACAGACACAGAGAGAGACAGAGAGAGAGAGACAGACAGAAAGATAGAGACAGAGACAGAGAGAGTCATACACACTCACACACACACATTCACACATTAATAGTTAACTCCCAACACACACACACATTCATACACACAAGCGCGCGCATGCACGCACTCATCACACATGCAGACCACCACCATCAATACCATTTAACCCTTTCACCGCCAAAGTCACATTTTAGCACCATAGTGATTTAACACCTATAATCACTAAAATGCATCAAATTGGGGTCTAATTTCCGATTCCCTATTGTCTTAGTCTTGTGAAATAATGACAGACCTTGTTTTGTATCTGCCACAGAAGAATCCCCAATACTGCAGATGGAATTTGTTCTCTACCCAGGTAAACTTAATGGACATTTGTAGCTGAAATATGGTTGGCGGTGAAAGGGTTAACCATAACACACAAACAATAACGATGACACCATATTTTTTCGGACTATAAGGCGATACTTTTTTTCCCAGACTCAGATTCCTGCGTCTTATAATATGACTACTAAAATAGTAAGAAAATATAATAATAAAATCTGAAATTTGGGTGGTGCGCCTTATACAAAGGTACGCCTTATAATCCGACAAAATATGGTGTATACTCCCCCTCACACACACTTGCTCAGTCTGAGGACAGAGTGTTTAAATGCTCAGCAAAATGGAACTGATAACTAGCACCAACGGTTTGGGTCTAACGCCGAGGGATTTGCGACCAAGGGCTGCTCGGCTCTCACTCTCACTTTCTTATTGGATCCTTTAAAATGTTTCCCAAAGTGCTGCAATCCCCTGTTAAAATACTGATCACAAAATATATAGTTTTAGTGGTTTAAAACCCTTTCAACGCCAGCCATTTTTCAGCCAAATCTTTCCGTTAAATTTACCTGGGTAGAGAAAAAGATTTCATCTGCAATATTTGGGATTCCTTTGTGACATCCATCAAATAGGGCCTATCCTTACCTCCCAAAATTAAGAACATAAGGTCATTAAATAACAGACCCTCATTTGATGCCTTTCAGTGACATGGATGTTTAACCATTGTGGTGCTAAAATGCGACATTGGCGGTGAAAGGGTTAATAATGTCAACGTGTTCGAAGTATGGGCACATGTTTGTTTTGTATTCCGCTCGGCTCTCACTCTCACTGTGCTTTTGGCCCATTCAAATTGTCTTCCACTGCATTCCCCGAGTGATGCTGATGGCGATGATATATATGGTTATAGTGGTCTAATGCCAACGGTTTTGAAACTATGAGAACTTGTTTTCGGAGCGCCCTCAGCTCTCACTCTCACCGTGCTATTGGCCCCTTCAAAATGTCAAGTGCAGCATCCAGGCGCACACTAAAGAACAATGCTGCCAAATTTCGTCAATATTGGTTCAGTGGTTTAGGCACTATGGCGTCTCGCGTGCACTACAACTGCACTTGTAGAGCTGCAAATTTGCATGAGCTGCAAATTTGCACGCGACAGGCTGTCCCTTCCATCATAATGTAGTCCCATTCTTATAGAACTGGGACTACCAAAAAATGGAAGAAATTATACAGTGGTTCAACTAAGTTGGTTTTGGGAAAGAAAAAACAACACACACATACACACACACA
>CM065709.1:10306395-10331395 GCA_017654935.2 Phymorhynchus buccinoides | reverse complement strand
GAGAGATGACGAGAGAGAGAGAGAGAAGAGAGAAGGAGAGAGAGAGGAGAGAGAGAGAGAGAGAGAGAGAGAGAGAGAGAGAGAGAGAGAGAGAGAGACAGAGAGAGAGAGAGAGAGAGAGAGAGAGAGAGAGAGCAGTTGCTTCTCACAGTCAGTGTTTCCCATAACTTCATAAGGATAAATTGTGAGGGTCACATGGACCCTCTGTGCAAAATTTCAAGTGTCCTTTTCAAATTGTTAAGGGTCCCAAAGCAACATTTTGGTGTTGTGTGCTGTGCTGATGACAACCTCTCGGGTTGGAGACATCAAAGATCTACTGAACTGTGAGATTAAACTTGGTCTGTGAAAAACATACATACATGCACAGTGCAGGAATAAGAGAGTCCCTTCCAGATTTTAGTGCTTCATGGATGCACAAATGTGCTTTATGGGAAACACTGACACAACATAAAGCATCGTTCGTGGCTGCAGATCTGTAGACTTACAAAAAGTTACATGCACACCCATAGCATGGGTACAACTCCCCAAAATGAAAAAAACCCTGAAAGGCAGGGGTCCAGGGGCAGAGCCCCGTCGGACGATTCAGGGGGGCAACTTAAGAGAGAGATATAACGAGACAGACACAGTTAAAATGATAGACATAGACAGTTTCCAAGATAGAACAACTAGACTAAGTTCAAAACGCCCCAAATCGGTTGTGGCCCCAAACACTTTTTTGATGAATTAAAAAAAAAACCTGAAGTTCAGTTTCTGGTAAAAATTAAAAAATACTCAAATCAGTGTAAAAATGAAAGAGTAGCACCCATGTACCAAACAGTGTTCGTGTTGATCTTGAACTTGAAGCAGTTCCATCATCAAAAATCTTGCTGTGAGAAAAGCAATCAATATCAGCTAGTGCATGTCGCATGAAAAAAGGTAGCTCGTAAAAATAAGTAGCTCGCTACCTATGAGTATGACAGTGAGTATTTGCGACATTGAGCATGAACCACAAATTTCACTTTTTTCTAGGGTTAGGGTTAGGGTTAGGACTAAATGGTTAAAGTACAGAAAAAGTGAAATTTGTGGTTGTCGCAAATACAGACTCTCATAGTAGCGAGCTACTTATTTTTACGAGCTACCTATTTTCATGTGACAGTGCGCTCTATATATTTGTTACTTACCACCAATAAAATGATCGTAGCACACGGATCGTGTTGACTTTGACTCAAAGGTGTAGCCTTTTCTCAGTTGTGCCAGCCATTCTCTTCGTCGACGTGTCGTCAGTTGCTTAGTTTCTTCTCCTTCCTTAGTAATAACAGCTAGAATCTGAAAAAAACCCCGCATATTTTGTCGCGATCTTTTCTGTTATGACAGTCTTTCATACAACACGAGCTGACCATTTTTTGGCAAATTAAATATGTTCACTCTGTCCAACACCACATTCCGTTGCTTGCCCGAATAATTACCGATAACTCTGTTTGCCTATGCTCTTGACGTAATCAAAACGGTACTCCTAATTTTCTTCTTCTTCTCTTTGGGGCCCACGATAATAAAATTCATCATTCTGGCACCTTCACTGGCCTCAGGAATTTTTTTTTACTGAACATGTTGGCTATATTCACATTTATGCCCGTCAAGAACGATAATTAGTAACAGAAAAGAACATAGCGATTGCTTTTTCAGTCAACAGATTATCGTTCTTGACGGGCATAAATTAGGAATGACCGAATTAGGTCAAACCGCAGCGATTTTTCCTGTTGAAAATTCGAACCCCGATTTTGGCCATGTGCCAAACGGTCACTTCCTTTGCTTGTTTTTATTGGTGGTTATTCTTGGCGCTGACCATCCGAGTTTCTTTCTTTCTGGAAGCAGACACCAACCCGGTCATTTGGGAACGATCTTTTTTTTACGCGAAGACGGCCGATCGCGAGAGACAAGCGCTCCAATATTTGGGTCTGATTCCTCCGTCGCATACAACTGAACGGTAAGTCTGATCTTAATGAAATTAATAGCACCATAGATTCAACCAATTTGCTACAAGTGTGCAAAATTTGGTGCATGTAAGTTTATAATCAAGTACTTTGCGAGGTTAATCAAATCGTGTTTTTGGGGGGGTTTTAATATAAAAAATTCGGGAACAAAAAAAATCAAAAGAATCATTAAGTTCAAACTCTCATTTGCGCTCTCCCAGTTTCCTTCGAGTTTATAGCCTTCATAGGCTCCTTCGACGTACAGATCCAGATCCAGATCCAGAGGTGTTAGCCTAGTCCGACCATGTCCGACATTTTGTTTTTCTTCTCGCGTCACACTTGACATCGAGTTGATCAACTTTTTTTTATGTAGCTCATGTAAAAAAGGCTATCATTTTAAAACGTCGTAACTTTCTCAATTTTCGACCGATTTTGATAATTTGGGTATCATTTTAAAGGTCTTTTCGAGCTCTTTCCATTGGCATTCATTAGGATTTGACAATAAATAAATAAAATAAATTGTTTTATAACCATCCTACATAAATGTGAATATAGCCAACATGTTCACATCTTTGTTCCTTGTTTTGTTTTGTTTTGTTTCTACAACCAATGACATTAGCATTCGCCACCCGGCATTTTGAATTCAGAATAGAGCAGTAGATCTAGGTCTTCAACGTGATGAAGTTGGCTACCGGGAAGAAAAAGAATAGGAAGAATATCTTCGTTTCATGCAAATCACTTCAGCAAGTTTCATTTTCACTTCAAAGGCGGACATGTTTTCATTGAAAACGGAAATGACATCATGATGCCACGAACGTGGAAAAGGTGAATAGGAAGAAGACTTGGTGCACTACCACTCTTTGCCCCCCCCCCCCCCCCCCCCCCCCCCCCCCTTACCCAACCCCCTTCTCCAAACCCCCCCCCCCCCCCCCCCCCCCCCCCTCCCCCCCCCCCCCCCCCCCCCTCTGATTGACCCCCTTTTGAGCTGATCAAATGGGCAGCAACCAATGTTCCAAAGCATCAGAATCATCAGCTGACCGGTTGGAGAAGGTGAGATTAGCATCCAATCGGTCCCGAGAGACCCTTATGCGTACAGACCGGTTGGAGGATGCTCAGACCATTATATAAATCTAAAATATACCACATCAAAAGTTTCTTTTTAGTCTAAAAACATAGAATAATCTGCCAGCAATCAATGATCAACTTCTGAAGTTTCAAAATGTGTCCACTCTTGGTTTGCGACATATATCTTTCATTTAAGTAAAATTTGCTTACTTAAAATTATAATTTTTGTTCTGTGATTGGGGTGTACTGTCACATTTGTTTGCATTAATGTAGGTTAAAAAGTTTTGAAACTTGGTGATCACTTTTCCCTAGAGGGCATAAATGTTCAACATCTGAGACGAGCTCAATGTCATTAACAAAGATTAAGTCTAAAATATTAGATTTCTGGCCTTCTCTTGTTCTTGTTGGTCTAGTCACCACTTGTTCTAAAAAGCATCCCTGGCTGCATCCACAAACCCAACATACACATCGTAACGGTTTAGACACCACACTGAGGTTCCAGGTTCGAACCTGCCTGGCTCCGTTTTTTATTTTTTATTAAATTAAACCCACCACACACGTACAAATCTTTACTCAAGTCAGCCTCATTATGAAGTCAAATTATTTCTTGTACATAACCTTATTTGTTTTTCGCGATTTTAACCGACCTTACATGACATTTTAAAAGTTTTTAACAATAAAGATTACATTTTTAACTTTGTGGTCCTGAAAATTTTAACTACAGCTCTTGGAGCGGCCTTTCTCAAATAACATATTTTATAAGTAACGATTATAACAAAGCTAACTATATTTTTTATTGTGTGTCAACTGGTAATCTGTAGAATGCGAGCTCGGAACCAACCAAGAGTAATAATCAAAGATGCTGAGATCCTCCGGGTCACTCCCCTCCTCCCCCTTCTCTTTACATCCCCAAGTAAAATCTCAATGCCCCACATGGCCGAAAGGCCGAAGAGGGCGTAAAGCATTATTTTCACATCCACAAACTCTTCATCTTTCAATGAGGACCATTGTTATGCTTGGAAAGTTAAAGTCTCCCATTATGCATATCAAGTTTTGTCATATTTGAGGTTGTTTTTTCGCTTTTCTTTTTCCACTCTTTTATCTAGTGCTTCTGAAAGCTTTCTCTCAACCGTTTCCTTGATCTTTTGCTCGAGATATTCCCCTGCGCAGCCTTCTTTTAGATTGACAATTTTATCTGTCAGTTTTCGAGATCACTAGCTTTGAGAGCTGGCAATCTTCTCCCCCCTCCCCTTGACACACACCGGACATTTTCATTGAATGCTAACGTTTCCTTCTGTCAGAAATGTGTATTCCCTGTCGTTCACGGCAGTGCACTCTTTGTGGTGCCATTGTTTACAGTCTCCACACTCTATCCAGCCTATTGTCTTTAGTTTCCCCAACTGGTTTGTCGCATTTCTTGCATTGACATAGCGCAAGTTGTCTCAGTTTTCTCGTTATCGTGCACGCCGCATTAGCGATGATGCGGTCGAGGTCCGAATTCGGGCATCAAAAACAAAATACAGTGGAACCTCCCTTATAAGACCTCCCATTATAAGACTCCCTCCCACATAAGACCTACTTCTCTGAGACATTGCCCTTCTTTGTAAGTATTAAAATTACCCCCCTTATAAGACCCCTCCCTTATAAGACCTCGTTTTGGATGATTTTTGAAGGTCTTATAAGGGAGGTTCCACTGTAAAACAAAAACCTACTCTACGAAGATGACCCAGCTGGCTGGGCCCTGGCTGGCTGGGTCATAGTAGTAATAGCTTTTTTGCTTTTTTTAAAATGTTGCCTGTCTTAAATCTTATAATACGTCTAATAATAAATCTAATCTATTGATCATCACTTCGGATTTGGATCTGACCTGACCTACACTAAGTCTAAGGCCCATTCCATGTCCACCTTTTTCTTCTTTTTTGTTGTTGTAAATACAAAAATAAAAGCTGAGTAACCTCCCTTAGCTCTAATCACGGACGCTTACGACCAAAAAATAAATTTTAACAATATGTTCAACATAGGCTAGCTCCAAATCAAAAGGTATAAAAAATGCCGATGAACTGTTGTGTAGTTGGTTGTACAAACAACGTCAAGAAAGATAAGGAATTAGGAGAAAAACGCAGTTACTTTAGAATACCTGCTGTGAAGAAGGGTTGCGAACAACAAGTTCGTGAAGTTGTGGAACGTCGACGGCGAGAATGGATCGCCGTGATCCAACGGAACGATGTCACGGACGCCAGTGCCAAGAAGCACCACAAAGTCTGTTCGGACCATTTTGTCAAAGGTATGTAAAAACCAGACAAAATGGCGATATCCGCATCTATTCCAGTAAGGATTCCTACCCCTGTCTTTTCCTCCCCCCCCCCCCCCCCCCCCCCCCCCCCCCCTCCCCCTGTCTTCATCTTTCCGTTGTCTCATCGGAGTCAACTCCATACCCCCTGTCCGGGCCTCTCCCCCAAACCATGCCCACCTACCCACCCTCTCGGCCTCAAGAATCTCGCCCCCTCCCATTCAATCTCGCATTGAGCTGTCATCTGGGCAGCAAGTCTTTTTAGTTTTACACAAGTCTTCTGTTTAGTTAGAACCCCCCCACATTGTAAGCGTCATAATCATCAAATTGTTGATGGAGGATGCTATATGCAAGAAGAAGAAGAAGAAGAAGAAGAACTGGAGTCCCCCAGTTCCTACAACAGAACCATCAAAAAGATGTTGGCGGTTGTCCAGAGAAGCCCATCAGCAGCCTGTCTCTTTGCTGATGACACTGCAGTGTATAGAGTGGTAGCAGCACCTCAGGACCATGAACATTTTTTACAGTTTAAACCTAAAGACAAATTTCTAAAACTTGAAAAACAATTCAATTTAAATAGAACACACAGATACACCCGAGCACACACACACACACACACACGTGCGTGCATGCACACATACACACACACACGCATGCGCGTACACACACACACACACACGCGCGCGCGCGCGTACACACACACACACACACACACACAGAGACGTACGCGAAGTGTGGGTGTGTGAGAGAGAGAGAGAGACAGAGTGTCTGTGTGCAAGTGAAAGAGCATGTGTCACTCTATGTGTATCAGTGTATGTGTGTGTGAGAGAGAGTGCATGTGTATGCGTTTGTATACATACATGTATGTATGTGTGTGCATCAGGGCTCCCAGGGACCCCCATTTGGGGGTCTATGAAGCACTAAAATTCTAAAGGACCCTCTAAAAGAATGTGCAGGGGGTCCCAGGGATGCACTAAAAAAAAATCCTTTTAGCATTCACAATGCCACTAGGACCCTCTATACTGTAAGTGAAGGAGTCCCAAGGACCCCTTGTTTTGTGGGACGATTGGGAGCCCTGGTACATGCACATTTGTGTGTGTGTGTGTATGACACTGACAGTGAGCGTATGCACAGATGATAACCTTGCACATTTTAAACTGTCTTGGGCAGGAGAGCCTTGCTACGAAATGCTCACAAATGACCCAGACTGGATACCGACCCTGAAGATGGGCGAGGTACATGGCAAGAAACCGTCCAGCGGAAGAGTTCGCCTCATAGTTCGACCCCAAAAAGCAAGTAACTGTGAAACAGAAGGGACCCTGGAAACTCCAAAGAGAGAACCTTCTGCAAGATCCTGGACCGTGGCTCAGCATTCACAGAAAGCCCATTCGTCTCGGGTAAATTTAAAGTACAATAATGGGCAAAATGTACATTTTTGTTCGTTAGAGAAGATTAGCTTTGATAGAAATCAAGAGCAGCTTGTTAGGTTTTTGGGGTTTTTTTTAAAACCCTCCACTGTCCCCGGTTTTTTTTGGTTTCCTTTTTCTTCCCCCCCCCATTTTTTTCTCTTTTTTTTTTTTTTTTTTGGGGGGGGGCACTTTTTTTTTTTTTTTTTTTTCCCCTTCATATTTTCTCTCTGTCTCTCTCTCCCTCCCTCTCTACCTCTCTCTCTGTAACATTTCCATGTGTGTATGTATTACTAAGATGGACGTTTGTGGTGAACAATTAATGTTAAATTTTGATACATAGATCATATCTGGGTGTCTGACTGACCTGGTGTATGGTGTACTGACCCATTCATTCATTTTTTGTATGTGTGTATAATGCGTACACACAAAGAAAACAAAAGATAGAGGCCCGTTTGTCAATTATCCGCGCGTCTTGACCGACGGGTCCACTGTAGCTGTAACATTAACAGAAAAAGTCAAACATTAGACATAGTTATATCAATATGGAAAAATTAACAACTAGAAAAGAAATAGTTGTAATTTTAAAAAAACCCACTATTGACACACAAAAACACAAGAAACTCTGTAATTAATTTTACATCATGTTTGTCATTTTTGTGTGAAGAAAAAAACAAATCTGTTTAGATGCTTTGTAAACAACTCAAAATCTCTTTCTTTATAATTTTTGTTGAAAAGATTCTACAATCTTAGTCAGGGGAGGGGGAGGGGGGGGGGGGGGCACCTTTCCATTGTTCAGCGTCTCACGACCCTTGCAAAAGTGAGCAAGAGCGTGTAAGAGGAGTGAACGGAGTAAAGGCTGTACACTAACAACAACACACACTTGAACAATTCTGTGTTGTAATTGATTTGGTGTTTCGCTGTTAGGCCGTGTACACATAAGACGCATAACTTCTGTACGGAAACCCAGAGGTACGTGAAAGAAAGAAGGGTAAACATTTACAGGATTTGGGGGAAATTTGGACACATGCTCAAATCTTTTCCCTTATTTCTTTTACCTATACGGATTGGGCATGGAATCTATATGTATATATGTACACATAAAAGTGATAATTTTGAAATTCGTCACTATCATAAAAATGTAGAAGGAGAAGATTTTGGAGAAGATTTGAATGCTTTTTTTTTTATTACCTTAGATTGGGAAGTGTTCAGGACTTGGTATTGAGCAGTTTACTGGTATTTATCGGTAAAATACTGATTGCAACACCAAAATACTGAGAACCAAAAAACCTGTCAGTCCCAGGCCTGGGACTGATAACATTTTGCCAGGACTGATAGACTGTTTCAACAGAAGCTTTTATATTGTGAGTTTTATGGTTTTCATTGTTTTTTGTTTCCCTGTGACTGGTTTTGACACTGTTTGTTGGAAGAGTTTTCGCTGATTGGACTGGTTTTCAAAACTTCTAGCAATGATCACAACATTGAATTTGATGAACAATGAAATTCTTTATTTGTAAGAGCAATCTATCGAAAGAACTAAAAACTCTGTAATTAATTTGACATCTTGTTTGTCATTTTTGTGTGAAGAAAAAAACAAATCTGTTTAGATGCTCAAAATCTCTTTCTTTATAATTTGTGTTGAAAAGATTCTACAATCTTAGTCACTGTTGGTGAGTGTGTTGTGTGTGTGTGTGTGTGTGTGTGTGTGTGTGTGTGTGTGTGTGTGTGTGTGTGTGTGTGTGTGTGTGTGTAGGTGTGTGTGTGATTTGTTTCTGTGACAAGTATACATTGTGCATGAGTGTATGTGGTTGTTTGTATAATCTGTTTACCTTTATAAGTGTGTGTGTTGTGTGAGAGCTTTATGTGTATGCTAATTTCTATATTTTAATGGTTTGTTTTGCTTGCTTTTGAATTTGATTTTGATTTTCAATGTAAAGCGCTCCGAGGTCCTGTGAGAAAGAGCACTGTGTAATTCAACACATTATTATTCTCCAAAAGCGTAACGCACTAACACTCAGAAACAATTTTGTGTAAGAGCGATAGAAAAAAAAAAGACAAGATAGAGAGAGTAAGGCCGTGTACACACATAAGCGGATATTCCATGCGGAATCCCGTGCACAATCCATAAATAAGTGAAACAAAGAAGGGAAAAGATTTGCGAACGTGTCCGAATTTCCCCTATATATGCATAAACTTTTATCCTTCTTTCTTCCACTTATTTAGGGTTTTCCGTACGGAGCTTATTTAGGGTTTTCCGTACGGAGCTTCCGCGTCTAATGTGACCCCGGCCTAAGCGTTGGGGTGGGATTGCGACATGAAAGGCTGATATGTATAGAGAGATAGACTTTTTCAAGAATTTTTCTTCTCTTGTTGGTGGGGTTTTGTGTGTGTGTGTGTGTTTCTAGATCATTTGCATTCACAGTAAATGTGCACAGAATAATAACATAACTGTTTTTGTGTGTCTTGTTTTTTCTAATGGTAGATGGACGGGGCTCGTGGGAGGTTGCTGGCAGAAACGTCAGACAATGGCGGGAAAGATTCTACAGACCCCGACCTTCACCTTGTGCACCATTTTTTTGTGGTGAGTTTCAGGTTGTACTTATAGACACCCCCCCCCCCCCCCCGCATGTCACGTGTCAAAATCACGGTTGTCACGTGTTTTTCCTCTTGCGGTCAATCAACAGCGTCCATTTCTCTGTGTGTGTGTGTGTGCGCGTGTGCGCGTGTGTGGGTGGGTGTGTGCGTGCGCGTGCGCCTGTGGGTGTGGATGTTGGCGTGTAAGTGTACCGTATGTTATTATTGTATTGTTGTTTCTGTGCAGTCATATTGTAAAAGTTGTATATTTCCCATAGTTTTCGTGTGACGTGCTGTTTTATATTGTCTTCATTGATAAATGTTTTTAGTCAATTTGTGACTTTATGTATGACACTTTAATATGATGCTGTTAACTATATGTTTTGTTTTGTTTTTGTTTTTTAGTTTTTAAAAATGATTTGTAATACATTTATATTGTTGTAAAGCGCGATGAGCCCATTGTGGGGTATATCGCGCTATATAAGTATCCCCTATTATTATTATTATTATTAAGAAATCTTAAGAAACCTTCCTAGCATAAGAGGGGAATGTGACACGTGATGTGGGGGTTCTTTAAGGGTTTGCCCAAAATGGAGCAATCTAGTCATGGAATCAGAGAATTGGAATTTCCCCCGTGGGGATACCGTGCATGTGTGTGCATGTGTGTGTGTGTGTGTGTGTGTGTGTGTGTGTGTGTGTGTGTGTTTCCGTACAAATAGTTCCCCCACCTTCTGGAAGTTTTGTGCTTGTAACTTCCTCAGGCATGAAAACATCTCCGTTTTCTCCGCCTTCTCCACTTAATTTTTTTTCCGAAATCGACCAATCTCCGCCTTAAAAATAAAAAGGACGTAAAACTCTATATAAAAATAAAAAATCTGCCTAATTTTTTTTTCGAAAATCTAATAAAAACTCGGCATGCTGGGTCTTTAAATGGCACGATCATCTTCGAGCCTTCTCCACCTCCTGACGTCATCACTTCCAAAATGGCATCTGAAGAGCAAGCCGTGCACGAAGAACGGGTGAAAAAGAAGAAATATGAGGCAAGAAAACAGCTCCGCCGTTTCCAACATTTTTTTGGAACAGATTAGCGTCGCCCCCCACCCTCCCCCCACCCCGGTGAACAAAAATTCTGACATTAGTTAGTTGTGCCGGAAAAAATGTTTGGGTAACAGTCACCCCCCCCCCCCCCCTCCGCTCAACAAAACTTCTGACGTCAGCTGAAAATCCGGGTGGAAGGATTTCTCGGCTGAAAAAATCTCCTCTTTTTGGGGCAACAGTAGTTTTCATGCCTGTTCCTCTAATCTCTCTCTCTCTCTTTGACTCTGCCCTTTTCCTTGCTTGGTGTCATCTGCTATCTTTCTGACTTTTGGTCCATTCCCATGCCTTTAACAAAAAAACAAAAATCTTCCATATAGTTTTCTCCTTTGAGCTCCTCCGAAATCGGAATGTGTCGGCTGAATGCCACGAGGACACCAGTGAAAAATGGAAAACGGACACATACGTACCCATTGTGGCCTTATGGCCCAGGGACGCAGAAGAAGAGAATTGGAAGTGGAAAGTGGATGAAACAAAGAAAGCGATACTGTTGCTCTTTTTTGCGCATACCTTCGTTTTTTGGAGTGCTACAAAAATGAGGCTTCCAAGTTTTTAAGTGTCAAAGTCAAAATTGTTATTTTGAGATGGAACATTGAATAAGTTTCCTTTTTTTTTACATCAAGCCATCTGTAACACAAAAAAGAAGGAAATAAACATGAAAAAAACACACACACAAAAAACCCAAACAAAACAAACAAAAAAGCATTAATAAGTTCATGCACGCACACACCCGAGTATTCGTATACACACTCTCTCTCCCCCCCCCTCTCTCTCTCTCTCTCTCTCTCTCTCTCTCTCTCTCTCTCTCTCTCTCTCTCTCTCTTGTGTTCTCTTTAAAAAGATTTCTTAATGTCAGCATTCATTCCCCAAATGCGTTAGTATACAGTGAAACAGGTCGATATCCATTATTTGTAAATATTTATGTCAAAATAATGTATAAAATATTGGTTGCGTGTTTTGAGCATGTCCTCTACTAACAGACTGCCTTTAAAGGCATATAACATGTTACTTGCTATGCACAATCGCGATAAAATAACCTGGGCATCTTCTGTATGCAGTCTTCTACACCGGTATGGTTTGGGATATGTTTGGCTAAGTCAAGGTGTTGGTGATTGTTGTGCATTTCTGTCTGTTTTTAAAAGCAGATTGAAGGAATGTTGCCATCAGGAATGACATTATGAAGTTACGACTAATGAAAGGTTTGCCTTTTACAGCTCATTTAAGTCAATTCTGTCAGTGAGTTTTCACGTAGTTAATGTACAACACATTATTGCACACATTGCTCTGACGAGACTCAGACTAGGCATTTCTCCATTAAGGCCACATCGTCTGCGACATGCTCAAAATGTTTCTGCTAGACATCTGAATTGTCCATTTTGTTCTGTTGTTGAAAGTGAAATACATTTTGTGCTTGTATGCTCTACAAGAATTGTCCTAGGGGCGAATTGTCCTGGAATCCAATTCCAAGATGCGAGATATGAGTAAAACAGCGATTGTGGACATAAACTGTCAGTGTAATTTTTTTGTTAACAACTGAATTTAGGGAATTTCGCAAATCAATGATGCAATTTAGTTGCAAAGTTTGCAAGCTTGGAAAGCAGTGACACAAGTTTGTTCCAAAGCTCGGTGAGTTTTGACATAAGTGTGTTAACCTCCACCCACCCCAGACCCCTTTCTTCTGTTCAACAACAGTTTTGCTGTATGAGGGTTTTCCGGTTTGGAGGTTTGAGAAATTTCATAAAGTTCAGTTTCAAGTTCTTCAATTTTCACAATTTCTCATTTCAGGTTGGGTTTTTTTTCTCAGGAATTCTAGTTTCAGGTTTCTGGCTTCTTGACCTCCTAGCACTTGCACCCTTGCACCCCATCTTCTTCTTCTTCTATTATTGATCAGACAGTTTCCTGTCAATTATTAGCGCAGATACGTCATGCTGCCATTATGCGCCTAACTAAGAAATAGTTAGGCCCAGCAAGTCCGACTTCGCCTGGAGGAAATCTTTTTGAAAGTGTTTCGTGAAAAACATCAGGAGGAGAATGGACCGGTAAGGCAGAAAGATAGTAGGTGACAGTAAGCAAAGGGAAAAAGGCAGAGTCAAAGAGAGTGACAGATTAGAGGAAGCTACAAGCACAGAACTTCTAGAAGGTGGGGGAACTATTTATACAAAAATCCGAGGGGATACCGGGGGGGTGGGGGGTGCTACCCTGTCTTGTTTTTGTCAGTTTTGCATCATCTGATTTTTAAAATAAGCAAGGTTTTGGTGACGTCACTCATTCTATCATTTTTTTTCTCTTTTTTTTTTTTTTTCTTCACAGCCCGAAGAACCAGCAGCAAGGTATGACTCAGAGGAACAAGACTCACCAGATCAACCGTCAGCCAAGGACAGCACGGATTGGTCAGACCGTAATGAAGAAACAACAGAAACAAGAGCGAAGAAAAACAGAAGCTCTGGGGTCGAAGTGGCAGAGAACTCGGCAGCAAGAAAAAAAACAGACAAAGGAAAAGCTGTGCAGAAAAACAAAAGCGCAATACTAGACATGGAAAAGCTGGCAGGCGCTAGCGGAAAAAAAGCAAGGCAGGAAGAGAAAGGCATGGAAAAGAGATTAGTGAATAAATTTGAGGGGAAAGTAATGCAGGAAAAGAAAGGTGTTACGACAGACTTGGAAAAGGGAGAGGTGAACAGAGGCAAGGAAAAACCAGTGGAGAAAAACGAAAGCCTCATGGCTGGCACGGAAAAGGTAGAGATGAATAAAAGCCAAGAAAAAGCCGGGGGGGGAAACAAAGGCGACACATTAGACATGAAAAAGGGAGATGTGAAAAACATAGGAACCGTTGTTGACATGGACGAGGAGTTGGAAGGCCCTAGCGAACCTAAATCAACACAAGAAATCAAAGGCACTGTGCCAGACACTAAGAAAGGAGAGCTGGTATTGAGCAAGGGGAAGGAAAAAGCAAGCAGCAGCGGATCGTCTCACGGAAACACACACGGACCATCAACACCCGCCAATCAACGCCGGGTGTTATTTTTCGACGCTAACAACAAGACTCTCCGACCGTTGGTCCCCACCTCCGCGGGCTGGCGTGTCCCGTCCACTTGTGACGTGTGCAAAAGGACTTTCAGAGACGTCATCGCCATGCTGAGGCACAGGGCGTATCACTTCAACCGGAAGCCCTTTGTGTGTCTCATGTGCAAAAACAGGTTTCGCACATTCTCCCAACTGAAAGAACACATGAAGCTGGTCCACTCTAAAGAGAGGCCTCACAAGTGCCCGCACTGTCTCAAAGGTTGTCGATCCAAAGCTCACTTGGATGACCATGTCAGATCGGTCCATACAGGAGAGAAACCCTTTGTGTGTGACGTCTGTGGGAAACTTTTTGCCATTAAATGCAGTTTTGACACACATAGGAAGAAACACGAGGGCGAGAAGCCGCACCAGTGCTTGCAGTGTGGGAAGCGTTTTTTCTCGGCCGGTAAACTGAAGATTCATGGTCTGTCCCACAGCGGGGAGAAACCTCACTGCTGTCCTCACTGCCCGGCCGCCTTCAAGTCGGCCCAGTATTTGAGGACCCACATCGGGAAGAAACACACAGCTGAGTGAAGAATGGGACTACGAGAACATTGTGTACTATGTGGTTTTAACTCTTGAGTTTTGATGGAGTGCAAAACTGTTGGTGTAATGTTTAAATGTAGGCTCAGTTTTTGAGGATCTGTGTCAGACAAAAAATAACCAAAACACATGTCAGAGTAAAAGTATCAGACTACTGGATTGTGTTCTGTGTGATATATGTCTGGCACAAACAGTTTAGGGCCAATTCAATCAACATGCACAACAAAGAAACGTAAAGATAGAAATGTTTTTTAACAATCATACTGCAATCATTTGTCTCTGATTTTATTCATCAATGGCTATCATAAACCAATTCCTTGAAGAGTTACGCTTATTTGAATGACCTAACCCCCCATTTTCAAAAGTCAACGAAATCTGCCAGTACGTGTGCAGTGTCTTCCACCATCTTCAAAAACCGGTTTGTCTCCCATTTGCAGCCAGACATCAATACATCTCTTGCACATGGAATGGACAAAGATTCGCCGAGTTCGCTGTGGTACTGCCGCCCACACCTGCCGCAGTAAGTGACTCAGCTCATCTACCAGTGTTTGGCAGAGAATTGGTGCTGCAAACTCGGCACCCCAGTTCATTCCAGATGTGTTCCATTAACTTTTTCGCAACACACCCCTAGAATACTAGCAACGCCTGAGTTTATTATTGCCGACATGCTGCTAGTATGTTAGCAACAGACAAAATGCCCCCGAGGCTGACAGTGGCTTGGCTGTTTTGAACTCATAAGCTTAGACACAAATTAACGAGTTGGTTTTCGGATTGTGTATCATTTAAAGCATATGCCACTCTATTTGACTCTGCTATTTCCCTTTGCTTTTTTATCATCTACTTAGTAGACTACTATCTTTCTGACTTATTGACCCATTCTCCTGCCTTAAAAAAAACCCCAATCTTCCAAATAATTTTTCTCCTTTGAGCTCCTCCGAAATCGGAATGTGTCGGCTGTACGCAGCGGGGAGACCAGTGAAAACTAAAAACCGGACACACACGTACCTTGCCCATTATGGCCATATGGCCTGGGAACGCAGAAGAAGAAGAAGAAGAAGAATGAAGTGTGCAAAAACATCATGTTTACGTGACAGTGTTTGAGGATCCACATCGGAAAGAAACACCAGGCACAGTTGGACTGTGGGACTGACAGGGTTCATAGGAGCCTTACCAGTCCTTATAAGTCTTGACAAATTGAAATCTCCAAGTAAGGCCTTACAAGTGCTTACATTCACTTCAAGGTCCTTACAAGTCCTGACAGCTGCCAAAAACTGCCCTGAGCAGCAAGACCATACTCAAAATAGATTGTAGAAGCAGCACTTTTACACTTGAGAAACATCGCTCAGCACCTACTCCACCTTACCCCCCTCCCTCACCTTCCCGTTTCAACTGACCGCTTAGCAGACAAATGATGCACCATGAGTTGTCAAGAGAAATTGGATTGAAATCTCGTTCTTTATCCTGGTGTCGTTTTGCGAGAAAACGCATATATCTGTGTGAGCCATAGTTTTTGTATCTGCTTAGACATCGTTCACAATGCTGGGAAAGTGTTCCTTTCAAGATCGTTGGCTAAAAGATGCCGATGCCGATGGACATTATCCTTAGGCCTACAGGTCCTTACAAGGTCCTTACTTAGGGATAGCTGAAAGCCCTGGGAACCCTGTACTGACTGCTGCTGCATGCAGACAGAAGAAGTGGCCGCAGAGGGCAATTCAGAGTCAGGACCTTGATGCGGCCTAGCCGCATTCAGTTTCGTGAATTGAACCCCTGCCATGGTTGTAGAAACGTGTGTGTGCGCGCGCGCATGCGTGTGTGCGCGTGTGCGTTATTTGTTTGGTTTTTCTTTGTGTGTGTGTGTGTGTATCTGCACGCTTGTGTGTGTATGCACGCGCACGCATATGTGTGTCCTTGGGAAAAGTGAGGCAGGAATTTGAGCTGTTTAAGATTTTATCTTTTCATGTTATGTGTCTAATGTTTTGTAGATTTGACTATTATCGCGTTATTGTATTTCCCATACATGTACTCAGTGTGAGGTATTCTGTTCTGTGCTTATTTATATGTTAAATGTAGATTATGTAAAGTGCAAAGAGCTCCAGTTAACTGAGAGGCATTGTGTTATAGAAGCGACCAATATTATTATTATTATTATTATTATTATCCCCCTTAAAGTGTAATGAGTTTAAGGCTAGCTGAAACACTTGATTGAGGGGGAGGGGTGATTTTGTTCACCCATCCCTCCCTGGAGTTTCTTAGCACATGAGTTGCGTTTGAATAGGAATTGTTCGGAAATAATTAGGGGAGTAATTTCATGGTGTATGGGAGTGATCTTGCCTAATTCAAACAGGGGAAGCTTACTCTACCATCATGTAGATCCCCAGCTCTCGCCTCGTGTATTTGAGTAGACTTACATCACTTAGAACTTCTTCTTCTTCGATCGCTCAGACAGTGTCCTGTCAATTATGAGCGCAGATGCGTCATGCTGCCGTTATGCGCCTAACTAATAAATAGTTAGGCGCAGCAAGTCCGACTTCGGCTGGAGGAATTCTTTTTTAAAGTGTTTTGTGAAAAGAGGCAGGAGAATGGACTGGCAAGGCAGAAAGATAGTACATGACAGTAAGCAAAGGGAAAAGGCAGAGTCAAAGAGTGACTGATTAGAGGAAGTTACAAGCACAGAACTTTCAGAAGGTGGGTGAATTATTTATACAAAAGACCCCCCGGTATCCCCACGGGGGGACATCCCTTAGAGCACCGTGCGTCATTCTAAATTTGATGTAATTTATATTTTTACGTCATATTTTGCAAGTTCTATCGGTGAGACCCCCAGGTATCCCCACGGGGGGATCCCTTAGAACACGGGGGTGAGACCCCCAGGTATCACATCACTTAGAACACTGTGCGTCATTCTAAATTTGATGTAATTTATATTTTTACGTCACATTTTGCAAGTTCTATCGGTGTGCGGATACTGTCTGCCCCTCATTTTTCTTTTTAAAAATATTGGCAAGTCGCTGACTCGCATCCTACGGTTTCAAGTTATGCCGCCATTGTTGCTATGGTTTTTACCGAGTAGGTTCAGGTAATTAACTCTAATTTTCACAAAGTGCTCCCCCCTATTTTTCTCTCTCCGAAAATCGTCTATTTTGATGGAAGTATATAAAAAGTGCCGTGTCTGCACAGTGATAGTATTTGAGGATGGATTTGCCTTTTACCTCAAAAAAGGAGGTTCAGAATGAATGAAAAATGGTGTTTTACGTCCTCTTGGTCTGGAACAGACACATATGGGACATTTGTAGATACAAAGGTGGTGGGAACAATACTGGAGGCAATGCCCGGAGGCAGTGCAACACCAGTAAAGTCCCTAATTTTTGTAACAATACAGATATGTGTAGCAGTAAGCACGCCTCGGTTAAACCTCATCGGCTATGGTACCACCGCAGGTACTATGGGCGTTTAGTATAAACTGGAGAGTTGGGAGTAACTGTCCAATGAGGCTTTATACTGAAAATTATCTGCCCCTGTCTCGTGCTCTGAGATGCGTGCGCCATCTACTTAAGATTATTACCCTTGCCTGGCACAAAGTATAATACAGTGGAACCTCCCTTATAAGACCTCCAAAAATCCAAAATGAGGTCTTATAATGAGGTAATTTTAATACTTACAAAGAAGGGCAATGGTTCAGAGAAGCGGGTCTTATGAGGGTGGGATTCTTATAAGGGAGGTAATTTTAATACTTACAAAGAAGGGCAGTGGTTCAGAGAAGTGGGTCTTATATGGGAGGGAGTCTTATAAGGGAGGTAATTTTAATACTTGCAAAGAAGGGCAATGGTTCAGAGAAGCGGGTCTTATATGGGAGGGAGTCTTATAAGAGAGGTAATTTTAATACTTACAAAGAAGGGCAATGGTTCAGAGAAGCGGGTCTTATATGGGAGGGAGTCTTATAATGGAGGTAATTTTAATACTTACAAAGAAGGGCAATGGTTCAGAGAAGTGGGTCTTATATGGGAGGGAGTCTTATAAGGGAGGTAATTTTAATACTTACAAAGAAGGGCAATGTCTTCAGAGAAGTAGGTCTTATATGGGAGGGAGTCTTATAAGGGAGGTAATTTTAATACTTACAAAGAAGGGCAATGGTTCAGAGAAGCGGGTCTTATATGGGAGGGAGTCTTATAAGGGAGGTAATTTTAATACTTACAAAGAAGGGCAATGGTTCAGAGAAGCGGGTCTTATATGGGAGGGAGTCTTATAAGGGAGGTAATTTTAATACTTGCAAAGAAGGGCAATGGTTCAGAGAAGCGGGTCTTATATGGGAGGGAGTCTTATAAGGGAGGTAATTTTAATACTTACAAAGAAGGGCAATGGTTCAGAGAAGCAGGTCTTATATGGGAGGGAGTCTTATAAGGGAGGTAATTTTAATACTTACAAAGAAGGGCAATGGTTCAGAGAAGTAGGTCTTATATGGGAGGGAGTCTTATAAGGGAGGTAATTTTAATACTTACAAAGAAGGGCAATGGTTCAGAGAAGCAGGTCTTATATGGGAGGGAGTCTTAAATGGAGGTAATTTTAATACTTACAAAGAAGGGCAATGGTTCAGAGAAGCGGGTCTTATATGGGAGGGAGTCTTATAATGAGGTAATTTTAATACTTACAAAGAAGGGCAATGTCTCAGAGAAGTAGGTCTTATATGGGAGGGAGTCTTATAAGGGAGGTAATTTTAATACTTACAAAGAAGGGCAATGTCTCAGAGAAGCAGGTCTTATATGGGGAGGGAGTCTTATAAGGGAGGTAATTTTAATACTTACAAAGAAGGGCAATGGTTCCAGAGAAGTAGGTCTTATATGGGAGGGAGTCTTATAAGGGAGGTAATTTTTACTTACAAAGAAGGGCAATGGTTCAGAGAAGCAGGTCTTATGTGGGAGGGAGTCTTATAAGGGAGGTTCCACTGTACTATAGGCACAGAAAATTCTTTGCCCCTGACTTGTCACTAGGTGGCGTGGTCAACTCAGTCCTAATATTATCGCCCTTTCGTGTCTCCTAGAAATAGTGTAAAGCACCATTGTTGCAGTTGGAACAAACTGTATGATAAACATTTTATTGTTTGTCGGTCTGTCGGTCTGTCTGTCGGTCCAAAATGATCGCACATTTTGACAAAATTGTCGCACTTCAAATCGAGGCGAGAGAGAAAATTGAGTTTTACGTCCTCTTGGTCTGAATCAGACACATATGGGACATTTGTAAATACAAATATGGTTGGAACAATACTGGAGGCAATGCCCAGAGGCAGTACGAAACCAGTAAAGTCCCTATTTTTAAAAATTAATACAGATAGCTGTAGCGGTGACCACGCCTCGGTTAAACCTCATCGGCTAAGGCACCGCCACAAGTAGTGAATTAAATATGCTAATCGAGGCTACACTTCAAATTGAGGCCGCTCTTTAAAATGATGTATTTTAAAAGCGTACAAAATAATAAACATACGTAATACAGACACTACAACAGACGAGTATGCGGTGCTTCTTTTGATGAGCATAAGTAGGATACATAGTTTTAAATGTTTTCCAAAAGATATAAAATGTTACGAAATGGTGCAGAGATAACATTCTGGTTTACAGATTAAAATTATTGAAAAGCCAGGGGAGGTGACTTATGATTGGAGTGGTAAAAATAGACCGCGTGCCACAAACTATTGCGATTTCGCGCTTGTTTATTTGATGAGATTAAAATGTTAAGTACAGTGTAACCTCCATTATAAGACCTCAAAAAACCATCCCAAATGAGGTCTTGTAAGGGAGGGGTCTTATAAGGGAGGTAATTTTAATACTTACAAAGAAGGGCAAATGTCTCAGAGAAGTAGGTCTTATATGGGAGGGAGTCTTATAATGTGAAGTCTTATAAGGGTTAGTTAGGTTAGGTTAGGTTAGGTACATTATAGTCACAGAGGCGTCTCTGTGAAATTCGGGTTGCTCCCACCTGGAGGGAGCCGTAAGGGAGGTTCCACTGTAATTTTTTGTGCAGTATTGCAACCTGACAATTCAGGGTATGGTGGCTGCGAGTTGCGTTTTAGAATGTGCGGCGTGGGAGCAACGCCACTGTACAGCCCAGAAGACGGGACAGCAAAAAACAAAACGCAATACCAAATACAGTTGAACCTCCTTTATAAGACCTCCCATTATGACTCCCTCCCACATAAGACCTACTTCTCTGAGACATTGCCCTTCTTTGTAAGTATTAAAATTACCTCCCTTATAAGACCCCTCCCTTATAAGGCCTCATTTTGGATGATTTTAAAGGTCTTATATGGGGAGGTTCCACTGTAACAATGTGTGCAGTATTTGAGGATTCACATACATTGTACAGCAGTCAGAAAAACTTGTACAATTGCTATGCAGTGGAACCTGCCTTATAAGACCTTCAAAAATCATCCAAAATGAGGTCTTATAATGGAGGGGTCTTTAAGGGAGGTAATTTTAATACTTACAAAGAAGGGCAATGTCTCAGAGAATAGGTCTTATATGGGAGGGAGTCTTGTAATGGGAGGTCTTATAAGGGATGTTCCACTGTAGTACATACTGTGTGATAAACATTTGAATGTTGATCAAATACCCCCCCCCCCCCCCCTAAAAAAAAAAAGAATATGGCAAAATGTTGGTGCAATAATGTATCTTCTACTATTATTGAATGCATGTGTTTAATTTATGTAAATGGATGAAAATTAGTGTTAAATATAGCAAACGATAGAGGATGAAGCACTCAATCTGCAGTAAGAAATAGAGGCAAAAAAACCGGTTTGAACCGAAAAACCGGTGCTAGACTTTCGCTGTTCGAAAAACCGGTTCGAGTTGCTGTGAACCGTTTTTTTAACTGCAAACTGAAAGTAAGTTTTTCTTAGAATAACGCATTCTTTTCGAATAAACAACACTGATTCTCAGCGCAGATTGGGTGTTTGTAAACCAAGAGTAGCTGTTTCTAGAAAGTGGTGGTCTATGGCTTTGACTTTGAGTGTTGAGTTGAGTGTGTGTGTGTGTCATAAGTCATAAGTTTCTTTATTGTGTGTATGTGTGCGCGTGCGTGCGTGTGTGTGAATATTCTGACAAATAAATATGTGTTCACATTAGGTGAAACTAGTGATGCGAGTACTGGTTAAAAAACAACGGTTCAATAAAACCGGTTCTAAGATGGAAAACCGGTTTAAAACCGGTTCGGATTTTTGAACCGGTTCTCAACTCTAGTAAGAAAGGCAAGACTGAAAAAGTGGAAACAACCGAGAAATGCATTCTCCAATAATTGCATTCTCAAAAAGAAAGAAAGAAACATTAGTCAGAGTAAACGGTGCAAGCACCTTTATACATAGTGTTTCATAGCTTTTCAATTTTGAGAAATTAAAAAAAAAGTAATTCGTTTCAGTGTTGGAGCAGTTTTTGAGGATATGCATACTCTGTGTGTGTGTGTGTGTGTGTGTGTGTGTGTGTGTGTGTTGTTGTTGTTGTTGTTCTTTAATTTAACGTCTTTTCACTTAGAAGTGATATTAGACATGAAAGTGAGTGTGTGCGCGTGGGTATGTGCATGTGTATCTGTGTGTGCTTAAAGTGCATATTTATAGGTAACATTAGGGGATGTATGCTTAGTTAAAACAGGGTTTTTTTTTTAAAATAATAATAATAATAAAATAAAATAAAAACTCCAGAATTGAACTATTATAAAATCAAAATGCAAACATTCTATAAACAAAAACCCAACAGCAATCATAGAAACGAGCCAAATGGACTTAACATTAAAGTTTGTACAAAATTCAAAAGAGATACGGCATCTTGGAATATACATTTGGATTCATCTTTTCTGAATTCTGAAAGGGCCGATTCAAAATAAGGGCAATAATATATAATGTGTGTTGTTGTACAATTATCAATAGCACCGCATACACATTGAAGATTTTTTGTGAATTTAGTTTTAAAAGCATTTAGCTTAGGTCTATAAAGTAGTGAAACAAACTTTTTAAGGCGTCTTGGATGTTTGTTTACATTTCTATTAAGAAATACATAATTTACTAAGGAATCTCTTTTCTGAGACTTCCATGATCGGGAGTTTAAACAACACTTTATGGAAGATTCAGGTTTATGTATTTTGTGAAGCATAGGTTCTTTGTAGATTTTATCAAAATGTTCAAAAGAAGCTCTTTGTAAGAGATAATAGCCTTCTTGCAAACTCCAGGGAATGTGAATATCCGTAGAATTAGCAGATTTGTTTGCCCCTGCCCGAGCAGTACGATCAGCCCATTCATTTCCAGAAATCGAACAATGAGATGGGATCCAACAAAAATCAACTGTGATGCCTCTAGTATCTGGAAGTATTTTGTTAGTGTTCAGTTAGTCACAACTGATTGGCACACATTCCCTTCGACATCTAAAAGTTCGATTGGTGTTCAGTTAGTCACAACTGATTGGCACACATTCCCTTCGACATCTAAAAGTTCGATTGGTGTTCAGTTAGTCACAACTGATTGGCACACATTCCCTTCGACATCTAAAAGTTCGATTGGTGGGTTCTTTTTAAATCACATGTGTTTCTACAAATAACCACCAAAAATGTTGATGTTACACAAAACGTATCCAGAATAACTGACATTTAAAAATCGTAACTGACAGGACTTGAAAAGTACCTCATTTTTCGGTTAAATAAAAAACCTGTTAAACTCTGTGAAAGTTGATGACAAATGTTCAAAATATCATCACTATTGAGTGTCTAAAGGGTTAAACTTCACTTCTGTCAGCAATTTGCATGACGTTTGTTCCTTCGTGCTTAACTGAAAAACATTTTCCATCGTAACTGACAGGACAACCTTCCCGTAACTGACAGGACATTTTTGGACCTCCAAAATTTAAGAAAAATCTCTTAGTCAAACATTGATACACATTTTCATACTAACCAATGCTTCTCCTTGTGGTTAGTTCATGTCGAATGGATAGAATGTGACTGGTTAGCAACTAATTTGAGGGCTGTATTGACCGTTGTTGCCTAGCAACAACTGCATAGGTATATATTGTTACAAAAATAATGTAATATGCTTAAAAAATTATTTTTTTCAAATAATCAAATCCATAATTTGTTATAAATGCTTGACATAGACATGTTTGATTTGCTTATAAATATGATTATTTACCTTCTTTCTGGCTTAGTAACTGGTGCTTAATAATGTCAATGCCTTAGCAAGAGAGAGAGAGAGAGAGAGAGAGAGAGAGAGTTGCTTTGTATAATTATGCGTTGTTGCTGGCTTGTCCTTAAAAAACATTTAAGTTAAATACTACTTTTGTTATCTACTTGTTGATGAATAACTGATTGTAAAGCGCTTTGGGCTCAGTTGAGGTAAAGCGCTATATAAATGTACTATTATTATTAGCAACAGATGCTGGTGGGCCGGTGTCTCTTGCAATAGTGGTTCAATTGACAGTCCTTGTTCAATCAGGGCACTATTTAGATTGAGGACTTATCTCCAAGCTCAAAACTTGTTGATTAACAATCCTGGATGGACATGTTTGATTTGCTTAAAATATGATAATTTACCTTCTAACTGGCTTAGTAATGGTGCTTAATAATGTCAATAATAATAGATAGAGAGAGAGATGAGAGATAGATTGCTAATGTATAATTATGCGTTGTAATGGCTTGTAATTAATGAAAATTTAAGTAAAATATTATAATGTTATCTACTTGTTGATGAATAATGATTGTAATAATTTGGGCTCAATTGAATAAAGCGCTATATAAATGTACTATTATTAATAGCAACATATGCTGGTGGGCCGGTAATCTTGCAATAGTGGTTCAATTGACAGTCCTTGTTCAATCAACTATTTAGATTGAGGACTTATCTCCAAGCTCAAAACTTGTTGATTAACAATCCTGGATGGAAGTAAATAAAATGATAATAATAATGATAACAATAATAATGATAATAATAATAATAATGATAATAATAATAATAATAATAATAATAATGATAATAATAATAATAATAATAATAATAATGATAATAATAATAATAATAATATGATGATAATGATAATAATGATAATGATAATAATAATAATAATAATAATAATAATAATAATAATGATAATAATAATAATAATAATAATAATAATAATAATAATAATAATGATAATAATAATAATAATAATAATAATAATAATAATAATAATAATAATAATAACAGTACAATTATATAGCTCAGTTCAGTTCAGTAATTTAATTTATGAATACAATATGGATGCAACTACACAAAATGAAAAAAAACCCCATGAAAGGTCGGGGTCTAGGGGTAATGTCCCCCTGCAGCTGAAGAAAAAAAAAAGATTTTTGAAGGTATTTTGGTTTGCTTTTTCTACAATGTAGACAAATTGCTTATTTTAAAGTGTTTGAAAAATACAGTAGACACACAAAGATTTTGTTTGACAAATTTGGAAAAAAAAGGATATTCCTTTTCTGGTAAAATTCAAAAACAGGAAATCCTTGTATACCAGGAAAAGTTTCACCCATAGGTTGCCGGTCACTGTAATTTAGCTTACAGGCTAAAGTGCCTGTCACTATTTAGCTTATGTTTGACTCACTGTATTTCTATGTCTCCCTCTCTCTCTCTGGTTGTCTGTCATTGTCTTTTTCTACCTCCTTATCTTTCTGCATCTGTTTGTCTCTCATTCTTTCACTCTCACACTGTCTCTGTCTTAATTTCTGTCTATTGTTTTCTCTCCCCCCCCCCCCTCTCTCTCTCTCTCTCTCTCTCTCTCTCTCTCTCTCTCTCTCTCTCTCTCTCTCTCTCTGTCTCTCTCTCAATCTGTTTTTTTCTATCCCTCTCTGCCTCTCTCTCTCTCTCTCTCTCTCTCTCTCTCTCTCTCTCTCTCTCTCTCAATCTCTGTCTCTCTCTCAATCTGTCTCTTTCTCTCTCTCTCTCTCTCTCTCTCTCTCTCTCTCTCTCTCTCTCTCTCTCTCTCTCTCTCTCTCTCTCTCTCTCCCTCTCTCTCTGTCTGTGT
>CM065709.1:10298895-10301395 GCA_017654935.2 Phymorhynchus buccinoides | reverse complement strand
ACACACACACACACACACACACACACACACGTTGCACAATGCTTTCCTAACAGCAGATCACCTTACATTTCATGTCATGCAAATAATAAAGACAGATTGAAAGTAATTGAATGGGGAAAAAAAAAATCAAGACGTATGTGTGTGTGCGTTTGCGTATGTGTGTGTGTGTGTGTGTGTGTGTGTGTGTGTGCGCGTGCGCGTGCGTGCATATATATATATATATATATATATATGTGTGTGTGTGTGTGTTGTCTGATTTGTGCACGTTTGTATGCAACTAGTCAGTCGTTTCCGACAATGACTGCCAGATAGCAGAGGGGGGCAGATGCTAGTCTGGCGGGCTGGGCGAGAATTAGTTTATAGTGGAGATGCCTTGCCCAGGGTACATCCCCACTCTCTCGGCCGAAGGGATTTGAGGACACAGCTGGCATTGAGGAAGGTCCCCAAAGGCCAACCCATCCCTTTGGCTGCAGCACCGGAGCGGTGCAAGGGCCTATAATAATTTACAAAACCCCAGAAATTTCTGTTTTGATGTAGAGGAAGATGGGGTAAAAAGCGCATGGGCGGGTAAGAAGCCCACCCCAATTATCTCATGAAATGAAGCAAATTTCAGTCTCATTTTGCCCATGAGACGAGCGTTAATGTCTAGCATTCGTCTCATGGGCAAATTGGACTGAAATTTTCTTTATTTCATGAGATAATTGGGGTGGGCTTCTTACCCGCCCATGCGCTTTTTACCCCGTCTTCCCCTAAGTGATAGAAACAAAATGGCAACCCCATATACAACCTCACACACACATACACCATACACAGACACAGACACACACACACACACACACACACACACACACACACACACACACACACACACACACACACACACACACACACACACACACACACACACACAGGTGTAGTGTCACAGAGGTAAAGCGTTCGCCTTTACGTGGAGTCTTTCGGATGAGACAATAAACCGAGGTCCCGTGTGCCCATGCACTTAACACACGTTAATCCCAATGGCAACGACTGAAAAAGTTATTTGGTCATAATTCCCCCCCCCCCCCCCCCCCCTCCCCCTTTTCCTTCCTCATTAGTCACACAATAATCGCATGCCAAAACAAAATTGGGTGGTGCACCTCTGGCTGCGACGCGCTCTCCAGGTGGGAGCAACCCGAATTTCACAGAGACACCTTTGAATATAAAGTACATAATACCTAAAATAATAATCATATAGTAATAAGCCAACTGTCCGTGTGTGTGTGTGTGTGTGTCTGAAACACGAAACGGGCCTTATAACTCCGCCGTTTTTCGACCGAATCGCTTCAAATTTGCTGTGAGCCCTAACGGGGCGATGACAACGGCAACTGAGGCGGCCGTATCATTTGCGCGGTTTCGCAAATGCGCGAAACGCGCATCCGCCGGCCTCTCGGCGCCCGTATCTCCGGTGTTTCTGGACCTATTGCCTTCGAATTTGGCAGGAAGATCACCGGGGACGGTGACTATCCCTGTTCCAACCCGGAAGCGAATCGGTTCAGAAACGCGCGCGCTATACGACTCCGCCGTTTCTTAACCGAATCGCTTCAAATTTGCTGCACTCAGCGTTACCAGTACTTGGCGTTACCGTTACTAGGCGTTACCGTTACTAGGCGTTACTGGGACTCGGCGTTGCGCTAGTTTATTTTAAAAAATAATGAATCACCACTTAGGGGCTATACGGCATGAATTCACTACTAATAAAATTGGCTTGTTGTTACATTGCCAAACCATGTAGATCTATCATCTTTTTGTTCGCATAATATGATAGATTCATCGCTTCTCTCGACACCCTGTCATTGTCAACTAAATAGTCTAGATCTTGCTCTAGACTTAGACTACTACATGTATTCCCTATCGTAAACTTGCCGTCGGTTGGGAAATATATTTTAAATTGACTAGATTCAGTGTGTACGAAGTAATCACGAGACTCTTTCACAATAATTGGTGAGAATGTAACACAAAACAGGGCTCCCAATCGTCCCGCAAAACGAGGGGTCCCAGGGACTCCTTCACTTACAGTAGTATAGAGGGTCCTAGAGGCGGGATAGAGGGTCCCAGAGGCATTGCGAATGCTAAAAATATTTTTTCTAGTGCATCCCTGGGACCCCCTGCATATTCTTTTAGAGGGTCCTTTAGAATTTTAGTGCTTCATAGACTAAGACCCCAAATCCCTGCAAAAGCTTTCAATTTTCAAGATTAATCGACGCACTCACAAAGCGTGTGCACGAAAGGAGTGGACGGGATAATTGAGTCACGCCAAGGGACGTAATAGGCGATTGATGTCATCTTAATCAGAATCCACAAGAGGGCTTATGTAAAAAGAACAAAAATCTATATTAAAGTAGGCTTACATACACCGACAAATAGTGACAGATAAGCTGAACTCTAAAAATGCTTCCTATTGTTCACGAACTAATTATACAACACAATGAGCATGAGGCTTTACACTGCTTCTTCGTGTTAC
>CM065709.1:10286395-10296395 GCA_017654935.2 Phymorhynchus buccinoides | reverse complement strand
TGATTTGAAACCGGCTACCGGCACTGTTACTTCCCTTTACTTGTACTTGCTGTCGGCTCTCACTCGTGTCACATTTTGCATGCCGATAGGTCTGTAGCTAGGATATCTGGGCCAAGTTAAAAAAAATGAAGGTCATTAGGTCAAAAGGTCAAGGTCACTGGACCCGAAAATGCTGCCTCTCGGCTGATTGATCTGGCGTCCTCACGCTCTAGTTCGGTACAATGAAATGGTATAAGCACTGACGGATGCGCATCGTATAGGTTAGTATTGTTCATATATCCCTTCATCCCAGAGTGGACAGTTTGATTGAGCCGAGATTAGGCCTATGGCATCCTGAATAGTTCATGTTTAACGTCCTCTCGATTCCGAGGAACCGGCCATATATGGGACAAGCGCATCCTGTTTCTAAAGACCATTTTGAAACACTCATCAGTGGGCGCACACATTCGCGCGCGCACGCACACGCACACGCACACGCACGCACACACACACACACACACACACACACACACACACACACACACACACACACACACACACACACACACATTTGTGTGTATGTTACGAGTATGTAAAGTAGGATCACTCTTGATTTTGTGATGAGTTTATGCTAAGTTTTACTTATGTGCATGTTAAAGACGAGTATTATAAAGTAGGTTTAGGCTTGATTTCGTCATGTATATGTATTTACTTTTCAATATGTGTATTCGCATGCATAACAATATGACTAGGTCTGCTTTTTGTTACGTGTGTGCGTTTGCCTCTTAATTTGTGCATGTTAAAAATGAATACGTTAATGTAATGGAGGAATAGGTTTTATGTTGCCATGGGTACATGTATTTACATCTTAAATTGTGCATGCTAAGATGAGTAGGTAAAGTAATACTATGTTTGACTTTATTATGTGCATGGGTTTCTTTTCAAATAAGTACATTTTTATGATGAGTATATAAAGTATGATTAAGGGTTGTTTTGTTGTTGTTGTTTTTTCTTCATGTTTGTGCACTTCTCAATTTCTGAATGTTATAGATGAGTGTGAAAAGTTGGATTGGGTTTTATTTTCCTGTTTGTATGCGCTTACTTCCCAAATTTTGAATGTTAATAATGAGTATAATCAATAATAATTAATAGGTTTGATTTTGTTATTGATGTGTTGCGATATAGGGATGTATTTTGCATGCTTTATATTACTTTGTCTGTGCTTATTTTCGTTTTCCTTTTTCTACTTTTATGTATGTATTTTGTCCAGAGGGCTGGATGTAAAGAAGCATGTTATTGCTTACTATCTTACACTTTATAAATAACATTCATTCATTCATTCATTCTGTCTGTCTGTCTCTCTCTATATAAGCTATCCACAAAAAGTTAAGGATCACTTGCAAACTAATTCATAACTTTCCAAATAAGAAAGCCAATGCGTTGAATTTTGGCCAACATTTAATTCAATGCTTTAGTGATAACGATACACAATTGCCTTCAATTTCGAGCAATCGTTTGGTCTGTACATTTGATCAAAGTGGGTACGTATCGAAATTTGATTTCCCAAAGTCATTGAAATCACAAGACAGGGCATTCTGATGCTCCCAAAAGTTCAGTAATGCGTGTATCCGCCATGGCTGTTCTGGCACTCGACGCAGCGAGTCCTCATGGAGTTGACCAGGGTGGTGAAGATCCTCTGTGGAAGCGCCTGCCACTCAGCCTGCAGCATCTGGTAGAGGTGCTGGGCATCCCTGGGAGGGGGGTGGTTGCTCCTCACTTTGCGATCCAGCTCATCCCAGAGGTTCTCAATCGGGTTGAGATCGGGACTGCATGCTGGCCACTCCATTCTGTTGACTCCAGACTACTGCAGGAAGTCGTTGACCACCCTTGCCCTGTGGGGGCGAGCGTTGTCATCCTGGTAGACAGCCGGCGGTCCCATCTGCTGCAGTGTAGGCACAGCCAGCGGTCGAAGGATCTCATCCCGGTATCGGAGGCCAGTCAGGTTACCCTGTACATGATACAAGGGTGTTCTGTGGTGAAGGCTGAAGGCCCCCCAGACCATTACAGAACCTCCACCAAAGGCCACCTTTTCTTGGACAGTGGCGTCAATAAAGCGTTCCCCTGGGCGCCTCCAGACCCTCAGTCGGCCGTCGTTGTGGTTCAGGGTGAAGCGTGATTCATCACTGAACAGGACCTGGGACCATTGCTGACGTGTCCACCTCACGTGACGTCTGCAGAAGGCGCGGCGTGCTGCCCTATGGGCTGGAGTTAAGCGTGGCCGTACAGCTGGGCGACGAGAACGGAGGTTAAACCCATGAAGGCGGTTCCGTATGGTCTGCTGGCTGATGTTGATGTTAGTAGCAACCCTCAGCTGCCTTCGAATGATGCTGGAAGAGGCTGTTCTTGTCTGCAGGGCTTGTCGTTCAATGAGACGATCTTCACGTGGAGTTGTCTTCTTCGGTCGACCAGATCTGCGTCTTTCATGGACCCTCCCAGTGGCTGTGAAGCGTTGAATCAGTCTGACAATGACCGAAATGGACACCTGAAGTCGCCTGGCCACTTCTCGCTTGGGAACACCGTCTTGGAACCATGCAACAGCTCGTCCCCTATCCAACTCGCTCAATTTTCGTCGTGGAGGCATTGTCAAATCAGGCCTAATACTGGTGGTATGTCTTCTTATAAAGCCAAGCAAGAGACAGCATCTCACGCATAAACAGCAGTGCTTGCACGTGCATAATGGTTTTTCCATCTGGCTTGTGCAATGTGTTCATGCAGAACGATCCAAAACAAGGTCCTTTTTTCGCAAGTTTCCGCTTTTTCTTTTGCTGCCAAGCTCAGTAATAGAGAATCACGTGCAATGTTTCCACTAACACAACATCGCCCACTTACAGCTGAACAAGAATTCATAACAATTTGGCTTGACTGAGAAAAAAATAACAGGAGCGAACGGAGTTTATTGCGCACCTGTTTTCTCATAGTGATCCTTAACTTTTTGTGAGTAGTGTATATATCTATCTCCCACACTTTTGACTAAATCCTCTTGTACAATAAAAGCCATCTGAATAATGATAATAATAATAATAATAATAATAATAACAACAACAACAACAACAACAACAACAACAACAACAACAACAACAACAACAACAACAACAACAACAATGATAATAATAATAAAAAAATTAAATAAAAAGTGTCTGTCAGTCGTATCCTGACTATGATCACCAAATAGCAGACGGAAACAACTGCTATCGCTATTCTGGAGGGTTGGGGTGGAATTTGTTTACAGCGAACAAGCCTCACCCATGGGATATAGCTGTTACGCCCAATCTATGAAATTGCCCATTTCATGAAATGGGCAAAATGGTTTGCCCAGTTCGTGAAATAGCCAATTTATAACTTGCAATTGAGAAAAGCAATATGAATGAAAAATAGTTTTCGTTCATTAGCACACATAGAGCAACAATTGGTTCAAGCGAGTGAGAAATCTCATCTGTAGATGAGTTAAAATTATTTTATTCAGACTTAATTTGATAAAACGTTCGATTCAACATGTGGCTCAGGCATGCCCCAGCTTAGCATCAGGTCGAGTCGGGTTGGGGGGGGGGGGGGGGGGGGGGGGAGCAGGATAAGGGTACAAATACAATGTAGAAAAGTGTGATACCATTGAATCAATCTTAATCAATACCTGTGTGAATGAGGATTCAAAAATGTGATATAGCTTACATTGTCCATTTCATAAATTGGGCAAAGCTTTTTGCCCATTTAATGAAATAGGCAATTTCACGGATTGGGCGTAACATAGCAACGCCTTAGAGTCAACACGGACGATCCCCAGATAGTCCATTGGCTTGATATGGAAGTTATTGCGAAAAACTAATAAGAGAAAGTCCGCCTACTTTTCAGCTTTTCTGATAATAGACAGACAAGCTAACTTGAAGTAGAATGTTCATTTATAGACCTTTAGTAGGGTAAATGTATGAGCAACATACGTATAAGCATGCCCGTATGTTTGTATGTATGTATATAATTTGTGTATGTGTGCGTATGTGTATGTTTGTAATTTGTGAGCGTGCGCGCGAGTGTGAGTGTGCGTGCGCCCACGTCCACGCTTCCGAGCAGGTGTGTGTGTGTGTGTGTGTGTGTGTGTGTGTGTGTGTGTGTGTGTGTGTGTGTGTGTGTGTGTGTGTGTGTGTGTGTGTGTGTGTGTGTGCTGTGTGTGTTCTGTGTGGGTTTATGTGCTTGCATGTGTGCATGAGTGTATGTGTGCGCAGGAGAGATTGTGTTCGGCCAGAGAGAGAGGGGGGGGGGGGGGGGGGGGGGGGGGGGGGGGGTGAGTGAGTGTGTGCGAGTATGTGAGTACGAGTGCACGTGAGTGTTTTGTGTGTGTGTGCGCCCGGCGCGTGTTTGTACAAGTGTATGTTTGTGTAAGTGTGTGTGCGTTTCAGTGAGCATGCGTTTTCTGTGTGTTTGATGAAATATGTGTGGGTCTGTGTGTGTAAGTTTATGTCTGTGTGCAAGAATGCGTTCACTCGCGTGCGTGCACGTACGTGCGTGTGTCTGTTGTGCGTGTGTGTGTGTGTGTGTGCGTATGTGAGTGTTTGAATGCTGATTGTAAAGAGCTTTGTGCTCGATAAGAAGTGCTATGTAAGTGTCCGTTTATTATTATTATTATTGATATAGGGGAAGACGGGGTAAAAAGCGCATGGACGGGTAAGAAGCCCACCCCAATTATCTCATGAAATGAAGCAAATTTCAGTCTCATTTTGCCCGTGAGACGAGCGTTAATGTCTAGCATTCGTCTCATGGGCAAATTTGACTGAATTTTTCTTTATTTCATGAGATAATTGGGGTGGGCTTCTTACCCGCCCATGCGCTTTTTACCCCGTCTTCCCCTAAGTATAGAAAATTCAGTTAGGCCGGGTTCACATTAGACGCGTAAGTTCCGTACGGAAAAAACCCTAAATAAGTGGAAGAAAGAAGGATAAACGTTTACGCATATAGGGGAAATTCGGACACCTGCGCAAATCTTTTCCCTTCTTTCAGTTGTTTCACTTATTTATGGATTGCGCACGGGTTTCCGCATGGAATGTCCGCTTACATGTGTACACAGCCTTACTGTACAAAAGGGAATTTCTGCATTCTGCTTGAAGTAAGCTACACTCAGCCTTTCGTAGGTATACTTGCCCCAATGGGAGACTTAGTGGGATTTTTTTCACGCCAGATGGCGTGACACTCGAATGGAGCTAATCCCCTCTATATTCTTAGTTGGGGAGAGAGAGAGAGAGAGAGAGAGAGAGAGAGAGAGAGAGAGAGAGAGAGAGAGAGGAGTCCAACCCTCTCTCTCTCTCTCTCTCTCTCTCTCTCTCTCTCTCTCTCTCTCTCTCTCCCCTCTCTCTCTCTCTCTCTCTCTCTCTCTCTCTCTCTCTCTCTCTCTCTCTCTCTCTCTCTCTCTCTCTCTCTGTGACTACGCCCAACTAAGAATATAGCGCGATAAGCCCCTCTCGAGTGTCACACCACCTGGCGTGAACAAAATCCCACGAAGTCTCCCATTGGCAAGGCGGGGCATTCCGCATGCAGCAAGCTGGGAAAAGGCTCCCCCCTCATGCTTAGAAGAAAAATGTTGCTTTACGTCCTCTAGGTCTGGAACAGACACATATGGAACATTTGTAGATACAAAGATGGTGGGAACAATACTGGAGGCAATGCCCGGAGGCAGTGCAACTCCAGTAAAGTCCCGATTTTTTAACAATGACTACCCCCCCCCCCCCCCTAATGCTTATCATTGCCTAAAAATGCTTAATAAAACTCAGAATCACACAGAATCTTCTATATACAAAATATACATTTATCTTCATTATAAAAAAAAAAACCCACATGAAAACCGAAAATAAGTCATGGATTCATTTGTTACATATTTTTTTTATATCAAAAATCGCGTTTTTGGGGTCTCAAGTTGGTGAACACCCGGCCTCCAAACTTTAGCACAGGACATGGCTGGAGGATAGCGTGTGGCGATCACGTGCATTTTTTCACATGCCCTAAATGATTCTTAACAGAAACGCTTTAGAGTAAGTAGGCTTTGTGCACATTAGATCCGCAATGCGCAAGTTCTGTACGGAAACCCCATACACTTATATAATAAATAAGCGGATGGGATTAAGGATGGGTTACCGCCTGTAATGATGGACACACTCCTTCATGTTTGTTACTTCCATATGTTTTTTGTGTTATTTTGCGGATTGCGCATGCGCTTCCCGTGCAGACCTTGCGCGTATATGCATATATATGTACACACGCACTTCAGGCCTTGTCCGACGATGCAATCACTCGCTCTTTCGCAAGAGTGTTCACCCATTCTTACAACGTGACAGAGCAACCAGGTGCGTGCGAGAGGAAGCATCGTCGGACAAGGCCTTTAGAGTTTGCTTTGCGTTTTTAGCTACTTCTTAAAGGGGACACCCTGACGGATGAGGTTTTTTTTTGCAAGAAGCACGTCGAGATCACCAGAAAGACAGCCTTTTTAAGAATCGGAACCCTCACTTTGCTCTGGTTTCCTAGAAATCAAACGGTCTTCTTCTTCCATCTTCTTTGTTCCCGGCCATATCAGATGCTCAGTCCGGTTCGGTTGATGAAGGTCGCGGTCAACAGCAGCAACTCAGCAGGACCCCACAGCTTGTCACGGAATTCCACAGGCCTGGCCAGGTCTCACATCAAACGGTCAAAACGGCGATTCCTCCTAGGCGGAGTTGTCGGAGAGAGAAGCCATTTTGGACGGGGTGGGTGGAGGACACTCAGAGTGGTTGAAGCTTTTTCTTCCTTGTAGTTGTAGTGCAGTAAAAACTAAAATTGGAGCTATTTCCTTTGTTGCGAGCGAAACTCCTTTGGGTAAACTGTAAATAAAAAGGCTTGTTTTGTGGAAATTTCGTGATTTGGTCTAAGCGACTCACGGGCGGCCATTAGAAAAGAGAAGGTACATACATTCTCTTTCACTGAAAGAATTTGACTTCCAGCACCTCCGCCAAGGAGGAATCGCTGATTTGACCGTTTGATTTCTAGGAAACCAGAGCAAAGTGAGTGCTGCGATCTCTGAGAACAGTATTTTCCTGGTGATCTCGACGTGTTTCTTGCAAAGTCTCATCCGTCAAGGTGCCCCTTTAAAAGCACACGTAGCTTACGCACACCCAGCTCCGCTGTGTCTAATCGCATGAAGTAATGATTTTCAACGATTTTGGTGCTATGACGAAAGTCCGTTTAATGAACGTCCTCCGACCTGGAACAGGTATCATGCATCACTGTGGGATCATTATTTTCAACTATAAGGACAAGAGGGACGATCCTGGAGGTACCGCAATACCAGGAGATTCCCTACGTGTTTTGATTCATAAAGATAGTATGATTATTTTGGTGCTATTTGGGGTGAGGGGTGAGGGGTGAGGGGTGTGGCCTTAAAAACGGTTGGCGTTGAAGAGGGATACCCTCCCCCCCTCCCCCCCAGGGACATCCCCCCCCCCCCACACCCCACAAGGCCAAACGGAACCCCAAGGCTGCAGCCGTAAAAGACAGTGGGAGAGGCGGATTTTGGTATTGATGGGGGGGGGGGGGGGGTTCCAGCAGTTTTATACAAATGAGTTATTGATTACCAAAAAAAAAAAGTTGTGGTTGAAAGACGCTTACAGTGTGTGTGCGTGCGTGTACGCGCGCGCGCGTGCATGCATGCGTGCGCTCACGCGCGCGTGTTAGAGTTTTTGTTTGGTTAGGCGACGGAGGGAAAGGGTGGGGAGGGGGGCCGTGCAACCAGGGACCCCCCCCCCCCACACACACACACACACACCCCTAGTCCGCCCCCTGAGTGCCAATCCTGTTTAGTTTGAAAGTCATAGTCACACACCACAGACTAATTACAAACTGTACTACTAGGGAATGTTTCCTTGTATGTAATAATTACTCTGTAAACCTCTTTCCCTCGCTTTACTACTATATATGGGCCTCCAGTGCTTGAGAGGGGGTATAGAAAAAGACAACGATAGGGGGGGGGGGGAGGAAAGAAACAAAATAAGAACAGAAAACCCCCCACAAGGATACAGAGTACAGATTACAGCGAGCACTTGCAACATTTCCATCGCTTTTAGTAGTAACTTTAAGGTATGTGTGTTTGTGAGTTTCGGTTGATTCTTCTTTTCCGGTTCGACTTCCGTGTTAACGAGAAACTGAAAGCAGGCTGATTACTACGAACAGTGTGTAATGAGCAAAATGCATCCACTAGTAAAATTCGGTAGCAGTATAACAGTTCCGTTCAGGGCCGATAACAGCTATCTTGTGGTAACACGCAGTGCTTCAACTCTCCTCAAAATTAATGTGTTACATGCAACAATCACCGCAGTAACAGCGACGACGTTGGAGTAAGAGACGGATGTTAAGTCCTCTCGTGGCCTTTTTGTCCTTATGTGCACATTAGTCTAAAATGACCCTGTTTCTGCTTCTTTCTGGGGGGAGGGGGTATTTATTGCAAGTATTTATTTCATTTACTTGCCATGTTACATTGTCACACACAATTTGAAAGCCATTGTACCCACTTGGTTCACGAGATACAGCTCGGACATGAAGGAAGGGAATTTCGGTTTTGTGAGTCTCCCTTGACGGAGGTTTGCACTGGCGGTTCAAAATCCAGGATCTGAATAGGTTGTGACATGCTGATCGAGAATATATATGGTTATGGGAGACGCTAGGCTTGTTATAGATCATGGTATCCGGGAGAGGACAAATGTCGCGAAAGGACTTAACAGACGGATAACAGCACGCGCACGCACACACACACGCACACACACACACACACATAGACACAGACACACGCGCGCACGCGCACACACACACACACACACACACACACACACACTCGCACGCACGCACACATCAGAGCTATAAAGAACAGCAACAAGGAAAGGTTTGATATAAATTATAATTACGCAGTTGCAGCAGCAGTATAGTACCAGTCGAGATCATTGCAGAAGCGTTCTCAACGTTTCAGTGTCAGTGAAAAACCTGTTTAACGTCCTCCGGTCTGAAACAGACAGACGCACATGGGATATTGGTAGGTATAAAGATGGTGGGAACGAAACAAAGGTGTAAATATTTATAACCCAGAGTAGTCTTGTGCGAGCCATGACACCTAAAGAAAAACTTGACCTTTATTCAAGATAAAACCATAGTGTCAAAATAAAAATAAATTATAAAATAAAAACATTTATATTTTGAGAAAATCTCCTTTTTCTTCTCCCCCTCCACCTTTTCCCCCAAATCTGAAATTCACAGAAATGTCCCGTATGGCCTTGCCGAGAGGACGTAAAACTTTAACTTCGCCTGGAAGCGATGCCCGGAGGCAGTGCAACACCAGCAAACAAAAACACAGAGATTCCGGTTTTTGTTGGTTTGTTGTTGACTAAGTTGACAACAGTAGACGCTAAAAATAAGCCCAAACAAACAAACAAACAAAGGAAGGAAGGAAGCTCTTACAAGATTTGTAATGTCCATGTTAGTTGATTTTATTTACTTCCCAGCGTATTATGTTGTGTGGATTCCAATGAAATTCTGCTTAACGTCCTCCGGTCTGGAACAGACACATGGTATGGGACACTAATAGATATAAAGACGCGGGTGGAAACGATCCTGGAGGCAATGCCCGGAGGCAGTGCAACACCAGGGAAAGTCCTGAATGTTTTAACAATGCAGATGTGTGTTAATTAATTGTGTGGATTCGGTGCAGAGAGGGTGTTTTTTGGAGGGTAGACCTACTTTTGTTGTGACACACGGTGGTGGTATAATCACTATAGAGAATATCAGGTCTGTTGTTTCATTTTGCTCAAAGATACACTGACCCACCACGGTTAAGTCCCTTGGGTTTTTTTTCTGGGTAGCTGTGACCCACATACAAATGCCCCCAACTTGAAATTGAGGCTGCTCTTTAAAATGATGTTTCTCTTTCAATTTGAGGGTATTTGTATGGGAGTGAAACCTGGTCAAA